>VBSM01000529.1:67142033-67158572 GCA_008086735.1 Cheirogaleus medius
GAGTGTTTAGTTCCAGTGAAGATACATTTTATCAGTGGATAAATATTTGGCAGGGGTCCTATAAATTATTCATCCATCTGCAGTCAAACCATTGATAGAAGAACTTAAATTTAAGGTATAAGAGTTAGAGGAATTTTTTTTTTTTTTTTTTTACTGAAGTTAGCTTGGATCTTGTGCATCTGTTGAATTCTCCATTTCCACCCTGGGTGTCACCTGTTGCCAGTGCTCCCCCTTTGCTGCTTGTCCCCTGGGTTTACAACTTCCTAATTTCTTTATTACTTTGGATTCCTTCTTAACCAGGACAGTTGTGTTTAAGTTTGTACTCTACTCCAAGTTTTGGTGATGGTGGGTAATTTTCAACCCAGCCATCTTTTGGGGGCCTCATTTCTTCTCTAAGATAGTTCTTTCCTCTATCTTGAACCTCAAATTACTATTCACATTTTATAAACAGCAGTTTAGATTAGTAGTCCATCATCCTAAACAAAAGTCCAGTCCTACCTTTGCATATTCAACAATTCATTACTATATGTTGCTAAATAAAGGTCCTCTTCATGTTATCACCCTTTACAGAAAACCTTCCAAAATTAGCTTACTCCTGCTTAAACAGACTCTGCAGTGAACTATTTAAGTAAATGAATGACATTGGTCCTATATCTAATTGTATTCACCAATGAAATCCTCTTGCAAACACTGTGTCTCTTAGAGTAGAGACAGAGTGTTTAACATACCCAGGTACATTGCTTTGCCCCAAAACCAAGGGATTAAAAGATTCCTTCCTCTCTATACAATGGTAAAACTAAAAAATCATTTTCCAGAGCTTCATTATTTCCATCAGATTATTCAATCTGCATGCATTTGATAATCAGATTTGAAATAATGGCAGAGTAAATACAGGCATACCTCAGAGATATTGATGATTTGGCTCCATACCACAACAATAAAGTGAGTCACACAAATTTTTTGTGTCCCAGAGCATATAAAAGTCATGTTACACTATTCTGTAGTCTAGAAGTGTGCAATAGGATGGGGTGGCTGTGGAAATTTCTTAAAATAAGACAATAAGGAAGTTTGCTATATTGATTGACTCTTCCTTTAATAAATGATTTTTTTGTAGTGTGCTATGGTATTTCATAGCATTTTGCCCACAGTAGAAATTCTTTCAAAATTAGAGTTATTCCTCTCAAACTCTGCCACTGTTTTATCTACTAAGTTTAAGTAATATTCTAGATCTCTCGATGCCATTTCGATAATATTCACATCATCTTCACCAGGAGTATGTTCCATCTCAAGAAACCACTTTCTTTGCTCATCCATAAGAAGTAATTCTTTATTCATTCGAGTTTGATCATGAGATTGCAGCAATTCAGTTACATCTTCAGGCTCCATTCCAATTCTAGTTTTGCTATTTCCACTATATCTGCAGTTACTTCCTCCATGGAAGTCATGAGCCCCTCAAAGTCATCCATGAAGTTTAGAAGAAACTTCTGTAAATGTTGATATTTTCATGTCCTCCTATGAATCATGAATGTTCTCAATGACATCTAGAATGGTGAATCCTTTCCAGAGGTTTTTAAATTTATTTTGATCAAAGGAATTGCTGTTTATGGCAGCTATAGACTTAACAAATGTATTTGTTGAATAATAAGACTTGAAAATCAAAATTACTCTTTTATCCATGAGCTAAAGAATGGATGTTGTGTTAGCAGGCACAAAACAACATTAATCTCCTTGTACATCTTTCTTAGAGCTCTTGGGTGACCAGGTGCATTGCTAATGAGCAATAATATTTTAAAAGGAAATTATTTTTGAATAGTATGTCTCAACAGTGGGCTTAAAATATTCAGCATAACATGTTGTATGCAGATGTGCTGTAGTACCGACTTGATTATTTCATTTATGGAGCAAAAGCAGAGTAGATTTAGCATAATTCATAAGGGCTCTAGGGTTTTTAGAATGGTAAATGAGCATTGGTTTTAACTGGAAATCGTCAGCTCCATTACTACCAACAAGGTAGTCAGACTGTCCTTTGAAGCTTTGAAGCCAGGCATTGACTTCTCCTCTCCAGCTATGAAAGTCTTAGATGACATCTTCTTCCTAAATAGAAGGTTATTTATCCACATTGAAAATCTGTTGTTTAGTGTAGCTACCTCCATCAAACATCTTAGCTAGGTGTTCTGGGTAACTTGGCGCAGCCTCTATATCAGCACTTGCTATTTCATCTTGTGCTTTTATGTTATGGAGATGGTTTCTTTCCTTAAGCCTCATGAACCAACCTCTGCTAGATTCTAACTTTTTTCTGCATGTTCTTTACCTCTTTAAGCATTCATAGAATTGAAAAGGTTTAAGGCCTTTCTCAGGACTAATGTTTGGTTTAAGGGAATGTTGTGGCTTGTTTGATCTTCTGTCTAGACCACTAAAACTTTCTCCATATCAGCAATAAGGCTTTTTCACTTTCTTACTATTTATGTGTTCATTGGAGCAGCACATTTAATCTCCTTCCATACCTTTCTTTTTCCATTCACCACTTGGCTACTTATTTGGCAAAAGAGGCCTGGCTTTTGGTCTATCTTGGCTTTTGACATACCTTTCTTACTAAGCTTACTCATTTTCTACCTTTCTACCTTTCTACCTTTTCTACCTTTCTACCTACTCTTCCTTTTCACCTGAGGACTTAGAGGCCATTGCAGGGTTATAAATTGGCCTAATTACAATATTATTGTGTTTCAGGTAATAGCAAGGCCACAGGAGAGGGAAAGAAATGGAGGACTGGTCAGTTGGTGGAGCAGTGAGAGCATACACAACATTATTGGTTGTTTGCCATCCTTTATGGGTATGGTTAGTGGTGTCCCAAAATAACAATAGTAACATCAAAGACCACTTATCACAGATCACCAAAACAGGTATTAAAATGATGAAAAAGTTTGAAATATTGTAGGAATTACCAAGATGTAACACAGAGTTATAAAGAGAGCACATACTGTTGGAAAAATGGAACCAATAGACTTGTTCCTTGTAGGATTGCCACAAACATTCAATTGGTAAAAAATGCAACATCTACAAGGCACAAAAGAGTACAGTGCAATAAAATGAGGCATGCATGTAGTTCTTTAAAGTTTTGTTAAATATGAATGTTAAATTAAAAGTATCCTAAAGAATGTTAATAATGTGTATAACTTATAAACCAGCAGAGGAAAAAAAATTAAAAGGGATATTGAGTTCCCTAGCAAAGATAAAAATTAAAAAGATCATTGCATCTTCATATTCATTGTGTGTTCATATTTAGTAATATGAATTTAGTAAAAAAATCCTTATTTTATTCCCACCATAATATGAACAAGCACAGCACTCTACTTTGCTGGTTTGGATGACATTAATGAGGACAAAAAGGCTATAGGAGTCTCTACTTCCCATATTAGAAGACAGACAATTCTAATTCTATATCTTTGCTATGGTGAAGCATGAGATTCAGATTCTGCCAAGCAGATTGAACTTTGTGAGACTTAGATGCAGATGTGAGCAACTCACGGACACTGGTTTACATGGAGAGTTGGTTTTCTGCTAATGTGAAGGTGGAAGTGTCCATCTCCTCAGCACTGATGTTGTTAGAGCTTCAGACAGTCAATATGGAGAGCATGGTGCCAGGCAGCACGAGCTATGGGGTTTGCCTTGTTGCTTCATTCCACGGTGGCATTATTCCTCACCGAACGGCCATGCAGTCTGGCTTTCTTCACATCCTGGGGATTCTACAAGCTTCCTAATAATCTGAATAATTAATTTTTTTGACTCAAAATCAGAGCCTTTTGTTTGTACTAAAGGATCCTGAGTGATAGGCATCCTGAAACAGTTGGCTCGATTAATATTATTGGCTTAATGAATTGTTCTTACTTTTGTACCTTCTATTGTCTTATCCTTCTTAGCTTGGCATTCTTTCCTCAGTGACTTCCAGGAAATGACGTCATAGCAGAAAAGTAGAGAGAAAATCGGAGTCAAATTTTAGGTTTTTAAAGGGTTCACAACACTCCAACCCCATCCCAGGATAAAAGTAAAAACTTGAGAAAGAGTGTGGGCCCAGGATATTTGGAAGTGTGGTGAGCACGAGGAAGAACAAGTCTACCCTGAATAGAACTCTAATATCTCCATGTTATGACATGCATCTTGATAACTCAATTTCTACAGAGCAAATATGCATGATTTCAATATGGTATCCAGTTAAAGATCATATTAACCATTATTACAACAAACAACAAGAAATGGATAGCAAATTTTATGGCCCAAAATAGTGCAGGTAAATTTTTTCAATTTTAGTGGCAATTTTCCTGATATTTTGAAGTTGTTCACTCAACTCGTGTGGTGTGCAGAAGGAGCTGGATATGAAAGCTATGTTCTTTGGATGTTTAGTGCATGATACATGGTGGCCTCGATTCTGTGCTTCTCTGAATATACATGATTTCTTTCAGAAGATTTGTGCTGTCTTCTCTGAATCTCGCCTTGGGAAAGTCTTTCCACACCTAAAGCAGGAAAGACAAACCTAAAAATCTGCATGGTATAAAATTTGTTCCATATGGCTAATATAGTCTCCTTTTAGTATTTACATTAATTCCTCAGGGCTTTTGACATTTTTTTCCTGAAATTTTCTTATTTTTAACTATGATGGTGTCACTCTCCCTGAGGGTCTTGTGCCTAGTGCTAATGTTCATGGACCTTTATTTCAGCTTCTGAAGAGTATGTTTTTTGGGGTTTTTTTCCCCCTGAAATATTATTACCTTTGGATTCCATCCTGGGATTTTTTAAACCCATATTGAACACAATCATTTTGTGTAAATGGTTGTATTAATAGAAAATATTTTTTTCCTGCAAATCTCACCTATACATTTTGGATTTCCATACATGGACCTAAGAGGGATGGTTGAAATCCTACAGGAAAGTCATTTCAAGATTCTCAGAATCAAGAGAGGTATCAAATTAGAGAATTCCATGGATGCCTCCAAAATGTTAGTAGGAGCAGTAAGAGAAAAATATTGAGATCAGGACCTGTGTGGCCCACAGGACATTTCTCAGCTATCTTTAGGCTTAACATAGACTTCGAGTAGGTCTTGGAGAACAGGAAAGCACTGGCATGCTGGACACTTTCATGCTCACTATAGTGCTTTCAGAGATAGTCATACCAGGTAATGCAAAAAACAAAATCACTGTGAACTCCATTTTGTAGGAAAGACAGGTTGTATTTTTTTTAAGATATGATCAATGACAGTCGCTTATCGTTCATGCAATCACAAATTTCTAATTTGAAAAAGTATTATAGGTATCTCCTGTGCCATAGATGAGGGTTCAAATCTGCAATGCATAAAGCACTTTGTGTAGGGTTTGGGAATTCATAGCTACTGTCTATTGAATGATATTAATATTTGTGTTATTAATGATACTCTTGAGCTGCTCATTTAACCAATACCTTTATGGCCTACCTCCAGATTTCTTCAAAAGATAGGTTATAATTGTTCTTAAATTGGGTCATTTTAAGTCTTCTAAATTTGTGGCCAAAATTATCACTTTATTTTTTGCTTTTTCTTATATTGTTCTCATAATTTAAAAAATCTTGTTAGATAATGATAAAACATAATTAGAAAAAACTAAAAGTAAAGAAGGTGACCACACCACGATAAAAAAAACAACAACAACAACAACAACAAAAAACCCATAAACTGTTCCGATAGAAAAACAACGTCTAGTGGTAAATCCTAGTACAATGACCTTCAGGATGTAGTAATGCTGAGTAATGGTTGCCCATACATTGTTCAGGCTTATGGTACACTCTTATGAGATGATGACTGTTAGCTCTGTATGGAACTCATGACTACCTCATTTGATAAGTTTTACAAATATGTATATAGTATATTAGATGATGTTATTCCAGAAGAAATTTCAGGCAAAATCACTTCAGCAGCTGTGAAAGCACTAAATCACTTAAAAGAAAACTAGAAAATTATTCACAGAGATATTAAACCTTCCAATATTCTCTGGAGAGAAGTGGAAATATTAAACTCTGTGATTTGGTAGTAGTGGGCAGCTTGTGGACTCCACTGCCAAGACAAGAGATGCTGGGTGTAGGCCATACATGACTCCTGAAAGAATAGACCCAAGTGCACCTCTACAAGGATATGATGTCCGCTCTGATGTCTGGAGTTTGGGGATCACATTGTATGAGTTGGCCACTGGCAAATTTCCTTACCCAAAGTAGAATAGTGTATTTGATCAACTAACACATGTCATGAAAGGAGATCTTCCACAGCTGAGTAATTCTGAAGAAAAAGAATTCTCCCCAAGTTTCATCAACTTGACAAATTTATGCCTTACAAAGGATGACTCCAAAAGGTCAAAGCATAAGGAACTTCTGAACCACACCTTTATTTTGATGTATAAAAAAATGTACTATTGAAGTCACATGCTATGTTTGGAAAATCCTAGATCAAATGCCAGCTACTCCCAACTCTTCCATGTATGTCGATTGACATTGCTGCTACATCAGACTCTAGAATAAAGGGCTAACAGGAAGCAAGACCTAAAGAATTGTCAACCTGTGTTTTCATTGCTCACCCAGACACAATGTGCAATAAGATTGGTGTTCATTTCCATCATGTCTGTATACTCCTGTAACCTAGAATGTGCATCCCTGCCATACCTGCCTGATCACACTGTGCTAGGGCTGGTCAGAGAGACCTCATCCTGCTCTTTCATGATGAACATATTCATGAAATGTGGAAGTCAGTATGATCAAGTTGTTGATTGTGATGAGGTCACATCTCAAATCCATTTCTAGACTTGAAATCTGGAGACACAGCTACTGGAATGGTGTTTTGTCAGACTTCCGAATCCTGGAAGGACGCGGTGATGGACGTGCTATGTCTGAACGTAGAGACTTGGGCTTGAAGGAGAGGAGCTTGCACAGCCTACGAAACACATTGCCTTCTGGAGCTGGAGACAAAGGAGGCGTTTACTTTCTTCACCAAGTGTGATAGATTTACTGATCTGATATTCTGTTGCTTTACAGTCATAGTCAATGTTTGGAGATTGATGTGCTCAGCCAAATTTCCTGTTTGAAATATCATGTTAAATTAGAATGAGTTTATATTTACCAAAAACCATGTTGCATTCAAAGAAGTGAACATTAAAATATTGAGACAGGGCCGGCGCAGTGGTTCATGCCTGTAATCCTAGCACTCTGGGAGGCTGAGGTGGGAGGATTGCTTGACGTCAGGAGTTCCAAACCAGCCTGAGCAAGAGCGAGACCTCGTCTCTACTAAGAAATAGAAAGAAATTAATTGGCCAACTAAAAATATATAGAAAAAATTAGCTGGGCATGGTGGTGCATGCCTGTAGTCCCAGCTACTCGGGAGACTGAGGCAGAAGGATCGCTTGAGCCCAGGAGTTTGAGGTTGCTGTGAGCTAGGCTGACGTCACGGCACTCTATCCTGGGCAACAGAGTGAGAATCTGTCTCAAAAAAAATAAATAAATAAAATAAAATATTGAGACAGGACAGAATATTTTCTTTTTTCTTTTACCAGTCCTTCTACTCTTCAGTGGGAAGACTCAGGAGTCTGTCATTTGTCAAAGAAGATGCTGATGCTAAGAATTTTTCATTCTGAGCATTCAGTATGCTGCCCACTTGATGTTCCACCTGGCACAAACCACCAGGACGGAAAGAAAAAGAAAAGTATAGAGGGCAAAGTTTACAGATGTTTCCAATTCTAGTATCTTATCTGGAAAAACTTGTAGCAACTATATATTTTCCCCTGGCCCCAAGCCTGATATTTTAGCCATCGTAACTCCCTAACAGGGAGGAGTAGCTAACAGCAATGTGCCTTGGTTGATTAGATAAAGATTTCTTGTAGGCAGCAGCAGACCAACTCTCAGCTGTTTGCTTCTTGCCATCACTGGTCCACGACTTCAGTTTCTGAATCTCTTCCCTATCCCCTTCCCCCTCCCTATCCCCTATGGTCTATTGTCGCTATGTGACTTTGCTTAATCAAATATGTTGCCTTTTTTTCTATATCAAAAACCTTTATAATTACCAGGGATGTTCCTTATCAAGGATTTGTAGCCCCAAATCTCTCACATGCTCTAACGTTTAAAAGGCTGAGAAAAGTGGAGCGCAGCTGATGTGGTAGGTGATAAAGATATATCTTTTCTAAGAGACACATTTGACCAAATGAGGATCTGAAATGACAGTCTTTTAGACAAGGTCATCACCTGCTAGAATCTCTAGTACTTCACCATCATTTCTTGGAATTGCAATTCTGCCAGGAAATGTATACATAATAAAAGGAAAACAAAAACCCCAGAGGAGTTGTTATAAGAGGCCATTTAATCTGCTGACTTTGGCTGTGTTTCTTCACTTACCCATGAGCCAGACTCTCATAAGGTTTTACTCCAGCCTCCCTGGCACTGAACTTTAGGCTTCGTATGACCGGTGAGCGGCACTGTGAGTGGCTCAAGTGCACTGCAGTATAAAACAGCCATGGTCTGAGATGCAGGTGATGCCATTATAGAACCAAATCGTGGCAGGTATTGCTGTATCAGAGTGACAGTCATAAATATAAAACAATAAAGGGAGAATGGTGCTGTTTACAGTTACATCCCTGTAAACTGCAGAATTCAGAAATAATTTTGGTCCACTTACCTAATTTCCCTATCTTCTCCCCTATGGCATCCTAAACCCTTAGACTTCCCAGTGTTCTGCAATGAGACGTTGTTGTATGTCTTCCTTGGACCACACCAAGCCATCATCCTCCATTGCTCCCGGGGACTCAAGAGGAAGCTGTTTCTCTGCTGTCAACTCCCTGTCTGGCTCAGCATAGGGTCACTTTTCCATTATGCAAATGGAGACAAAAGCAGTTCTGACTGTCCAAGAGCTAATCTGACTGTTCTATTACGTGGATGACCACATAAAAAGGCAATGTTAGTGGATTATTAATAGATTATTATAAACTATAAACGTAAGAGCAAGGAGTTTACTACAATGTATCTTTATTAAAACAAAAAGGTGTATAGTGTTCACAAACTGTGAAAATAGTGTAAGAACTGTACATTTTGAGCTCTGGTTATTTTTATCTTATACCATAGAAAAATGTATAAAAATTATCAAAAAATTAATGTGCTGGGATCTTGTCTTATTTGTCTGTAAAACTGGAGCTCAGTAACATAACAGCTTCTTGGAGCTTTGGAATATATTATCCTGTAGTAATCCACTCCTCAAATGGGCTGATCCACTCTGGCTGTAGTTGATCTTCAGGATGCTGGTTTCTCCCGGTTTTCGGTAACACCTTGTCTCCTGGCATTATGGAATGAAGGGCCACGTCTGTTAGAAACTGGAACCTCTGGCAGAAACTCAGCCAGGCAGCTGCTAGGGAGGCTTTAAAGTCTCTCCCCACTCCTTGGCCACCAATCCATGAGCAACGGATCCTGGATGAGTCCCCAAGTGGGTAACGAACCCACAAGGGGGGTTTGCTGTTACCTTTTCTTCTCCAGACAAACAGGTGGTGTGAGGCTTTGTAGAAGTTTCCACCATTCCTGGTAAACAAACTCAAAAGAGAATGTATCTCTGCCTATTTTCTGCCTATTTTGAGACTGTAGCTGCTAAGCTACCAGGGCTGAGATAGATCGCACTGTCAGGGTTACTAACAGCTGCCAGCCCCAGCCACTATGTGTACATTGAAAACTCATTTGAAATGTGAGGAAACTAAAAATATTATTGAGAAAACATTTTCTACCTTACGGAGCCAGTTACACTATTATTTCCCCACATTGTGGTTTGTAATGATACATATATTGAATCGTTTGTATCATAATACTCATGTTTACTGGCCAGTTAGATATAATTTTTGATTATTTTTGTTAAGAAAAATGATGTTATTTGTGTATGTCTGTATCTGTTTTTAACATTCTTTTTCACATAATCTGTGTGTGTTTGTGTGCGTGCAAGTGGGAGTGTCCTTGAATAGCTGTTTAGTATGGATACATTTATGTTTTCCCACCAAAACATATTCAGGCTGCTTTAAATGTTTCAATTTTTCCAATACCATCCCTAGTTTTTGGCAACACATCATTTCTGGCTCACCCTTCAGTGCCTATCTCAAAGCCAAGCAAAGAATCTCCAAGACATTCTGACTTGACACCCAAGACTTAGTAACACACTGGAACAGTACAAGAATATCTAATATGAAACTCCATTCCCTTCCCCGGGAATTCACTTTCAGAGCTGTCTTTTTTATTTGCTACTTCATGGTGGACTTATTTGCTGTGCTAGAATCAACTATTGGAACAAGAACACAATACTCTAACTCAAATATCTAAACTGCCCTCAAAAAGAAAGAGCGAATTAAGCAGAAATTTGTTTATTTTCCTATGAATTTTGAATGGTTTTCCAGGACTGGCTGAGACCATGCTGTGTCACTGACTGAGCCCTTCCAATATGACTTTTCTGGGCATGATGAAGAAGACCTCTCAGTTTTGGGCTGGCAATTTTATCTGAGATAGAACTGGACATAGTGCCTCATCTAACCCTCACTCCCAAACGTAAGACAATTGAAAAAGCACATTTGAGTGCAGAAGTTTTTGTTAAAGATTTGGATTTGGGAAGCTATTTTTTTTTTGCAAGATTTCTTTGTCCATCTTAACTTCAAGGGGACCCACAATCCCTTCACTCCACAGTAGCCCAGACCAGCCTATTTGTACCTTGCTAGTTCTAATCTCTCCTCTCTCATATTCTATTTTCTTCCCTTTACTCACTACCTTGTTTTTCAAAACAAACAACATTTCTCTAACAAAGCAATTTAACAGTCATTTTCTTGCTTAGGTTTCTCCTGACACTGAAATTCTCGGAGTCACAACTCTGCTCCAACAGGTATTTCAAGTCTGTTTAGAAACACACATGTTGCCCTCTCTATCAAAAAGTTTGTGGGTCAAATATTAATACAATGAACATTTTTTTTTTTTGCCTCTCTGTAATGTGCTATCCCAAGAGCCATTTTGCTATAAGTAAAGAGTTCCAAATACTGCACAGACACCATTGCTTTGGAAACTCTGTGTAAAAGTATGTCACAGGAAAACAGCTACATTCAGTTTAAATCAAATTAGGCATTTTGAGGACTCTTTAGGTGAATTTTCAGTGGGGCAGCAGCTGCACATGGAATAAAATTATCTTGGCCCATGAGACAGAGGTAGCCCCAGTGGAAGAATGTTGGGTCTGGAGGTGCCTTCAGGAACCATTTTTATTTATTCCTTATTGGATGCTTCTTAGCCAGAGTGCTTTGGGTTTATATTTTAAAAAATCATGTTCTTGTCCTGCTGAAACAGAAAAGAAGTGGGTTGTAGAGATAAACCTACTACACCCTGAGTAGTTCTCCATTGCTTTCAGTTTTAATCTAAAGCACAAGTATAGGAAATACCATTTTGAGTTGCCTTGAATTGACCAAAGAGCTTATTTTCTGTCTGGAATCCCTTTATGCAAGACCATTTTAAACATAACAACTGGAAGTGTGTGCAACTTGGAGGGGGCCACGGGAGAAACATCATATTTCAGTATCAGCAATTACCTCTTGATATTGTTTTTCAAGAGCAAGTACAAGGCACTCAGTTCTTGAAATCTTTCTAGAAAAAGGTTAGTCATTTTAGGAAGCTTAGGAGTTGTTCAATAGGTACAGAGTTTCACTTGTGCAAGATGAAAAAGTTCTACAGTCTGCTGCACAGCAATGTGAATATACTTAAAACTACTGAACTGTGTAGGCAAAAGTGGTCATAATGGTAAATTCTGTGTGTTTCCCAGCACAATTTAAAAGGAAAAAAGAGAAAAATTAATTCACCAATGATCTTGTAATTTAAATTTGAATAGAAATGTAGAAAATGACCATAATAGTAAGACTGAAAAAGGGTTTAAAATATATACAGCAACAAACTGTGATCCAAAATGAAAATAATACAAAAAATAATGTCTATAATTCAGTTTATATTTGGCCACTATAGCCAGTATAATTCCAGTTCTGGTGGAACTTTGCAAAGTGACCCTAGTTTTCACTCAGAAGTATTAGTTGGTAATAGGAGCCAACCAAATGTATTGGAAAAGATTTCACTACAATATTTACTGAAAATGTAAATGATGGTCCTATGTAGTGTGCTACTGAGTTTAACAGAACAAACAGAAAACACAACAAAATAGATAGTCAAGAAACACATTTAAAAATGTACGAGAGCAACTGTTGGGCCATTATTTTTAGTTAACACATAATAATTGTTATAGGATATAGAGTTATATTTCAATACACATATATCATGTGTTATGATCAAATCAGGGTAATTAGCATAGCGATCACCTCAAACATTTATCATTCCTTTGTTTTGGAAACATTCAAATCCTCTCTCTTAGCTTTTTGAATGTTATAGTAATTATTGTTAACTATATTCACCCCACAGTGCTATAGAACAGTAGAACTTGTTCCTCCTATGCAGCTGTTCTGTCAACCAGTCTTTCCCTTCCCTTCCCTCACTCCTACACTTTCTATCCTCTGAGAACTACAATCCTACTCTCTACTTCTATAACATAAGCTCAACTTTGTTTACCTCCTGCATATGAGTGACAACATGCAGTATTTATATTTCTGGGCCTGACTGATTTCCTTAACATAATGTCCTCCAAGTTCATCCATGGTGCCTTGAATGACAAGATTTCATTTTTGTAATGGTGGAATAGTATTCTGTTGTGTATATATACCACATTTCTCGAGCCATTCATCTGTTGATGGACAGTTAGGTTGCTTCAATATTTTGCCCATTGTGAATGGTGCTGCAATAAACATGGGGTGTAGATATCTCTTCCACATACTGATTTCCTTTCCTTTGGATACATGCTCAGGGTTGGGATTGCAGGATCTTATGGAAGTTCTATTTATAGTTTTTTAAGAAAGCTCCATACAGTTTTCCATAATGGTTGTGCTAATTTATAGTCGCACCAACAATGTATAAGAATTCCCTTGTCTTCTAATCCTCACCAGCATTTGTTATTTTTTGTCTTTTTGATGATAACCATTCTAACTGGGGTGAGGTGATATATCAGGGTGCTATGATTTGCATTTCCCTGATGATTAGTGATGCTGATTCTTTTTTCATATATCTGTTGGCCATTTGTATCCCTTTTTTGAGACATGTCTATTCAGATACTTTGCCCATTTTTAAATCAGATTATTTATTATTTTGCTGAGTCATTTAAGTTTCTTGTATATTCTGCATATTAGTCCTTTGTTGTTTGAATAGTTTACAAACAGTTTATCCCATTCCATGGGTTGTCTCTTCACTCTGTTGAGTGTTCCTTTTGCAGTGCAGAGCATTTTAGTTTAATAAAATCCCATTTGTCTTTTTTTTGCTATTGTTGAATGTTCTCTTTTAAGTCGTACTCATCAAATCTTTGCCTAGACCAATGCCCTGATGTGTTTCTTCTAAGTTTTTTTCTAGTAGTTCTAGAGTTTCAGGTCTTATATTCAAGGCTTAATTCATTTTGAGTTGATTTTTTATATGATGAGAAATAGGGGTCTAGTTTCATTATTCTGCATGTGGATATCAGTTTTCCCAGCACCATTTATTGAAGAAGGTATCCTTTCTCCAATGTATGTTCTTAGCCTCTTTGTCAAAATTAGGTTGGTTCTAAGTGTGTGGATTTAATTCTGAGTTCTCTAGTCTGTTCCATTGGTCTATGTGATTGTTTTAATTTTCATGCCATTTTAAAAAAAATAAAATTCAATCCATTTCACATGAGTGACATCAAGGTAAATTATGGGTAAAAGTTTCAATGTTCCAATTTGTGATCACAGGCTACATTTTTTGTGTTCAGTGTTTCTCCTTTCCTATCCTCTCTAGTCCTCTGCTTTCATGATGCGGATGCAAGTCAGTCTTACTCATTAAGTAAGTACTCTTTAGGGCAGTGACTGAGTCTTATTAATCTTCATGCACTGCTTGGCATCTAGCACAGTGCTGTGCACATAGTACATTTGCTTTCTATATGCATGCATTCATGTGGTTGATCGGTTTTCTAACTGGCAGGTCTTGCCTCCTTTCTATGTGAGACTCTATGGCCCCATTGAATCAATAAATCCCTGCTGCTGAGCACTGTAGAGCACACTGCACGAATTCTTCACATAAAAACATTCCACACTTGAAAGTCAGTCTGTTCTTGGGAATCTAATATTTGGGACAATCTTTGAAACCCCTAAGCATATATACAAACATGATTGTGTCCTGTAATAATATTAAATTGTGAATTAATTTGATCTGTGACTACTACTTTAAGTATGTAAGGATCCATAGACTGTAAGTCAAGTAAATTAAGTGAGGAATTGTAGCTTCCTCATACCCAGCGTTTAAAAGAAAAAGTCCCTAGAAAATTTTTCCAGCAGTCTGATGTAAAAACAAAATGTACAAACACTGCTTCCAACTCACTGTACTAAACAGGAAGGAGCTGTTTTCTTAGCTTCTAGTCTATTTCCCAGAAATGAAGAGCTTATTCCTGCTTTCACTTTCGATCTGACGTGCAAAGTTTCAAGTTTTCCTGAACTGATACCAGAAATTCTTCACTCATGAAAAAAAGTGAAGGAGGGCCTTAGACTTTTCTTTTATAAGAGGACTAAATAGACTTCAAAGTTAGGGAGAGTAATGGGAAAGGGATATAGTACCAGAATGTCTCAGTCCACTTTGGCAATATATTGAGCCATGAATAAACCTAATTTGATCTGCTTTTAACACAGTGACTCATCATTTGAAGAAACTTCAAGTCAAGCAACTGTCAGGGCCCTGTAGCCTGATAAACTGTTATCCAAAAGCCATGGAGCATCTTTAAATGGTATTTAAAGGTTTGTAAAATGTAGATACTAATACTTACATCATAAGTAGTACTGAAGAATGAATTTAATTAATAACACCTGTAAAGAATTTAATGCAATGCCTGCCATATGCTAGATACCAGGTGTATTTTACTTCTAATTACAACACTAACTCAGGCTTCATCGTCTCAAGGAAGCCTATGTACTATGTGATGAAAATGTGGTAAAAATTATTATGTGCATATATGTTCTTTTTCAGTAAATATCAAAAATGTCCAATTAAAACAACATGCCATTTTCTACCTGTCACTTGAGTTAAGATTAAAAAACTTGATTCCAGCTTTTGGGGAGTGTGAAAGGTAGGATGAGCACTTGGAGGAGTCGGAAAAACAACAAATATTTCCAGAGGCGAATTTCATAAAATGCCTCAAAAATCTTGAAAAAGAGCATAATCTTTAACCAACATTTTCACGTATATAGTTTTGATTCATTCAACCAACAAGTACATATTGAGGGCTTACTAGGTTTCAGACACGGTTTTGAGGTACAAGGGGTTAAGCAGTCAGAAGGAAACTAAAAACTTTGCCATCATGGAGAGAATTTTCTAGCAAACAAAAATGTACAATATACTGAGTGTCCAATGACCACAAGTTCTGTGCATAGAAATGCAACAGACATGAGGGAGAGCAAGAGCTGGCAATGTAGAGCACGGCAGTTTAATGCAGGAAATCAGAAATAGCATCAATGATGTGGCATTTCACACATGGAGTAGTCAGAGAAGCAGGGCAGAAGTCGCCAGGATATCTGGAGAAACAACCAGCATCAGAGTCAGAAGGAACAACAAGTGCAAAAGTCCTGAGGCAAGACCATGCCCAGCATGTATGAGAAAGGCCAGGCAGGGCTGTCACAGGGTGGGAACACCGGTGCCATAACCCTGTAGTCACTTGTGAAGACAGAGGTTTACACATCCTTAAGCAAGACAGAATCAGCCTAAGAAGAGTCCAGGCCTCATTTGAGCTGTCCAGCACAGCCACGTGTGGGATGAGAGGAGAGATTGAGATGGTGAGTAAGTAAGTGCATCAGATGCATCTGAGACAGTCCACCCTTTTCCCACTCTGGTCACTGTGTCGTGCATTGAATTCAATCCATTGCTGAGTCTCCATGTTAGAGACCAGCTGCAATTCTATGAAGGACTTCATACCCAGGAGACAGCAGTACATGCCCCAGACTTGGTTCCTGCAACTTGTCCCAAGGTCGTAATTGATATTCATTACCTCCATCCTCCACCATCCATTCTAGATTTTCTTTCCTTGTCATAGCCAAAAGAAGGCATTATACTTAAATTATTAAAAACAAAAACAAAAAATTTTGAGTGCTGTGCTTAAAACACTCCTTCTGCAAGACTCACCCAAAAGAAAACATAACTTGAAAGAAACTGTTGAACAACTTCAGGTGTAAGGATGTTGGAGTATTCTCTGGTTGACCACAAAATGAGCACCACACAACACATTCTACTTAGTCATGCTTTTTAAAGCGTACATGCAGCCCTTTGTCTTTGCTTTTCATAATAATTATATTGTCATATGATATAGTAATATTACTACCCACAAATACTGTTCCATGGCATGTTGCAATCATTCAGAAACTGTTTCACATTGTTGGATAAATTTACAGATAGAT
>VBSM01000529.1:67166499-67185857 GCA_008086735.1 Cheirogaleus medius
CCGCAGGTCTCTCCACCCGCTGGGGAGCCCGCCAGCAGTCTGGGATGCAAGGGATGAGGAAGTTAACCGCTCCACCTACCCTTGCTGCTGGTCTCCAGACCGTTCGCTCCGGAGGTTTCTCCTTCCAGTTCTCCTCTGCAACCTCCTCTCGTGGAATCTCCCGTAGTCTCCGGCACTCCTCCTTCCGACCCCTGTCCGATGTATGGTCGTTTACTTGCTTCTTTCTTCTAATATCTTCTAGAAGCTTTCTTTTCTGCAGAGACGCTCTATCTGGCGGTGTTTCTAGTCCGCCATCTTGCTCCGCCCCCCCCTCATTGTGGTTTTAATGTACGTTTCTCTTTTGACTGGTAATGTTGAATATTTTTTCATATGCCTGTTGGCCTTTTGTATTTCTTATTATGAAAAAATGTCTATATATCCTTTTCTCACTTTTTAGTGGGATTCTTTGATTTTGTTGTTGTTGTTGAGTTGTTTGAGTTCCTTGTAAGTTATGAATATTAGTCCCCTATGGGATGCATCATTTGCAAATATTTTTTCCCATTCTACAGGTTGTCTGTTCACTCTGTCCATTCTTTGTTTTGTTGTGCAGAAGGTTTTTAGCTTAATTAACTTCATTTGTCTAGTTTTGCTTTGTTCCCTCTGCTTTTGAGGTCTTAGTCATGTATTCTTTGCTTAGACCAACATCCATAAGAGGTTTTCCTAAGAGATCTTCTTGTATTTTTATAGTTTCAGGTCTTACATTAAAGTCTTTAATCCATCTTGAGTTGATTTTTGTGTATAGGGAGAGATACACATTCAGTTCATTCTTCTGCATATGGCTATCCAATTTTCCCAGCACCATTTATTGAAAAGGATATCCTTTTCCTAGTGTATGTTTTTGTAAGTATTGTCAAAGATCAATTGGCTGTAAATATGTGTCCTTATGCCTGGGTTCTCCATTCTGTTGCATTGATCTACGTGTCTATTTTCTATACCAATACTATGTTGTTTTGGTTACTTAGCCTTGTAGTATGAATATAATTTGAGGTCAGTTAATGTGATACATCTAGCTTTTTATTTAGGATTCGTTTGGATATTCAGTGTCTCTGGTTTCATACAAATTTAAAATTATTTTTGTATTTCTATGAAAAATGTCATTTGTATATTGATAGTGATTACAATAAATTTGTAGATGCTATTTATAGTATGATCATTTTAACAATAATATTCTTCTGACCCATGGGCATGGAATGTCTTTCTATTTATGTCCTTTTCAATTTCTTTCATCAATGTTTGGTAATTTAATTTGTTTGGTTGGTTTTTGTTGTATAGTGGTCTTTCATCTTTTTTTAATTTTTTAAAATTTCAGCATATTACTGGGGTAAAAATGTTTAGGTTACATATATTGCCTTTGCCCCACCCTAGTCAGAGCTTCAAGCATGTCCATCCCCCAGATGGTGCGCATTGCACCCATTAGGTGTGAATAGACCCATCCCTTCCTCACTTCTCCCATCTGCTCAACACGCAATGAATGTTATTACTATATGTGCACTTAGGTGTTGTTCAATTAATACCAATTTGATCATAAATACATGTGGAGCTTATTTTTCCATTCTCGTGCTACTTCACTTAGTAGAATGGGCTCCAGCTCTACCCAGGGTAATGCAAGAGGTGCTAGATTATCATTGCTTTTTGAGACTGAGTAGAACTCCATGGTATACATATACCACATTTTATTAATCCACTCATGTATTGAGGGGCACTTGGGTTCTAGAAATAATAATTCTACACTTTGTATGGTCTTTTATCTTGGTTAAATCTATTTGTAGCCATTTTATGTTTTGTGTGTAGCTATTGTAAATGGAATTACTTTCTTGATTTCTTTATCAGTTCTTTATGGGGTATAGAGATGCTACTGATTTTGTATGTAGATTTTTTAATTCTTAATATTTACTGAATTTGTTTCTAAGTTCCAAAAGTTTCTTGGTGGCGGGTTTAGGATTTTCTATATATCCTTTTTATCCTTTTTTTCTATATATCCTTCTATATATCCTTTCTCTCTATATAAGATCATGTCATCTGCAAAGAGAAACAATTGTACTTTCTATTTAACAATTTGCTGAGGGTTCTGTAGTGATACTGTTTGATTACTCTCTCTTTCTCCTCTGTGTATCTGCTCTACTAGTAAGTGTCATAGTTTTGTGTGTTTTCATGATGATAGATACCCCATCAGGTGGGCTGGTCCCTAAGCACCACTGGTGGCAGTAGGGAACCCCAGCAGCCGAGTCCTCAATTCCCCAGGCAGCCTGCCAAAGTGCAGGTAAGCATGTGTGGGCAAAGCAGGTAGACTTTCAAATCCCTGAGCAACATGCATTGTGCCTGCAGTGGCACTAGTGTCTGTAGTGGCAGACAGTCCTCTGGCCCCTGGGTTGCCTGCAAGGGCACCTGCAGCGGCAGTGGCAATCTAGGCAGGTGAGGACCCAGACCCCAAGTGGCATGTGCAGGTGGGTGATGGCCACAACAAGTTGGGTGGTTCAGACCCTGGGCCCCTACTAGACACACGTAGGTGCCTGTGACAGCCGGGTGGGAAGGCCCATGCTCAGGACCCTGGATGCTGCATGCAGGTGCTGGTTGTGGCAGCACTGGCTACAGGTGAGGCAGGCCTGTCCTTATGTTCTTGGATGACTTACACAGGCACAAGCTCTGGTGTGCAGGAAAAACCTCCCTAGGTCTCACCACCGTTCACAGGAGCACTGCCGATGGTAGGCAGGGAAGGCATATCCTCAGACCTCTGGACCAGATGCATGAGTGCCATAATAGGTGGCAGGAGCTAGTGAGGTAAGAATATTCTGAAGCCCCCAGGGTTCACATAAGTACATGACAACCCCAATGGCAACTCCACGTTGGAGCGGGTGGAGTTGCTGTCAGTAGCCTCAGGTGGAGCACCAGGCTCTCAGGCTCTGGAAAGCATGTACTTCAGTTACCTCTGTCCTGGTGACACCCTCTCTGATAGGCTGCTCTACCTGTTCCCTGAGATATAGGCTAGGGTGCTAGAGAAGTGGCTGCACCACTGGATTCAGCTTGCGTCATGACACTGAAGTACTTTGGGTGGACACGAGGGGCTGTCTGCAGGTTTCGAAGGATGGGGAGATGCAGGAGTATTGGGATAAAGGGCAAGATTTAGTGTGGTGGGTGCTGGGCTCCAATATGGCACAATGCTTCAGGTAGTTGGATCTAGAGTGGTGAATAAGACCCAGTGTAAACTTCTAATCTGAAACAATGCAGTCCTGGGGACTCCAGCGGGCTACTTATAGTAGGCTCAGAGCATGGGAGTGCCAGGGGCTCTCCTGTGGTCAGGATATCTGATGACTGCAGTGAGAATGTGGACTGGTGGTGATCTCTTGCTTACCTTTTACTCAAAATGGGAAGTTCCCCATCGTTCTGAGACAATCCTGGCCAGATGACTGGTTGGCTTCCTGCTCCTTCTGTACCTCATCAAGTCCCCATCACTTCCCTGCTGAATTCCAGTGTTCCTTCTCAGATGCTCTATTCAGTGTGTTTTGGTCCTTCTTTGTGGAGGGAGCAAGTGACTGGCATCTCTAGTCTTCCAAACTCAAAGTTCATTTCCTTTCCCTTTTTCCTGTACTATTAAAGGATTGCTGTATTCTCCATCCTTAGGATTTGTGAAGCTGCAGACAGCTAAAGAAAAATGAAGTAGAAGAAACAGTTATTTGAAGACATTTGAAATGACACAGTAACACTGTACGAGATACAACCCCCTTTTATTTTCTCCAGGGAACAGTGAAAAAGATAAAAATTATAACCTGCCCAGACTCTGCATCCGAAAGTTCTTCCCAAAGAAGAAATGCTTTGTCTTCTACCCACCCTCTGATTGGAAGAAGCTTCGCCAACTTGAAACACTACGAGAGGATGAGCTGGATTCTGATTTTGTGCAACAAGTGGAAGCATTCTGTTCCTACACTTTCAGTCATTCCAAGACTAAAACTCTTCCAGGAGGCCTCAAGGTCAACGGACCTCGTGAGTCCACTTCCAGTCTTTCCACTCATTGTTAAGACTAAGAGCGGATCAAATAACATTCACCTATTTTCAGCTTTGAAAAATGCTGAGTCTACTGCTTTAATTTGTGAAATTCTAACAATATCAACAAATATCTGATGCTTAACATTAGTCAGATCTATGGGGTGGGAAGAGATAGTGAAGACCAAGGTAAAGATCGGTATCCTTAATATTGTCCCAGTAGGCTGGAGTTTCTTATTGCAATTAGGTAGCCAGTAGACACAGTGTTGCCATTTAAATTTAAATACAAATTAATTAAAATTTAAGGAAATTGAAAATTCATATCACATGACATTCTTTCAAGGGTTCCTGAGCCACATATAGTTAGTGGCTTCCATAATGGACTGCATAAACATAGAACATTTTATTCATCCCATAATGTTCTATGGAACAACACTGAGTTAGAATGAACCAAATGAAGGATGCCATCTGACTGGGTTGGCACTCTTTGGTCTACAGATATGGATTAAAGGCTGACCAAGGGGCATGATACAGAGGACAGGTGATACAGACATAAATGAGAGAGATACGGCTCCTGTGCTAATGGTGCTTAGGGCTCAGGTAGATACAAGTACTCAACACATTTCCCTATACAGTACAGAAATTCTCAACCTATGCTGCGCATACATGGCACCTGGGTATGTTGTGAAGGGCAAGGTTCTGTTTCAGCAGGCAGATCCTAATGTTCTGAGGCAACATCTGACAATCTGTATTTGTATCAGGCTCTTCCCCATGATGCTCATGACATTAATAAGGCAAATAGTTAAAAATAGACAGGCTCAGAATTCAACAAAATAGAGACCTTCCTTCACTCTGTCTAGAACAAACATCATCACTTGTTGTGTATTTTAAGGTCTAAAGAGCCTGGTGCTGACCTATGTCAGTGCCATCAGCAGTGGGGATCTGCCCTGCATGGAGAATGCAGTCCTGGCCTTGGCCCAGACAGAGAACTCAGTCGCAGTGCAAAAGGCCATTGCCCACTATGAGCAGCAGATGAAGAATGTGCAGCTGCCTACAGAGACCCTCCAGGAGCTGGTGGACCTGCACAGGGCCAGTGAGAGGGAGGCCATTGAAATCTTCAGCAGGAGTTCCTTCAAAGATGTCGACCGTGTATTTCAAATGGAATTAGAGGTATTTTTTCTCTCAAGTTTATATATATATATATATATGGAGTAGTGTACTGGAAGCCAAAGTACCATCAGGAAATGAAACGAGTATTTATTCTGATAGAAGAAATTCTTACTAGATTTTCAAATAGTGACAACTACATATTAGTAATCATAATAATTAGAAGGACCAATTTTATTTTACAGTCTCCAAGTTTTAAACCATTTTTATTAATAAATATATATCTACCTTTTAATTAAATGCATATAACTACAGTCAAAGCTTCTACACAAATTACATGCTTGCTATCATCAGGTTTATCTGCAATCATACTAATCGAAAGAAATGAAATTTACAATCTTAGATCTCTTCAGCAGGCTTATGCTTTACATTTGTGCCATTTATGGCAATCATCAGTCCCACTGGAAAAACAGCAAGTTTCCCTGTACAAGTTTGGATAGAGCCCAAAATCTCTGTTCTGAGTAGGACACCTAAGGGGAAGTGGACTTCAGAAGTGCGGCCAAGTCAAGAGAAAAGACACAGTTCTCCTAGTGGCCTATAAGATTTGGGGAGACATAGAGTTTTTTGAGAAGCATTTCCAGAAATTCTGAGGCCTTACTAACATCTTTTGCTTGTTATATTTTTTCTTTTCTATTTTTACAATGAAGTGTCAACTAGACAAAAGGTGGAATGACTTTTGTAAACAGAATCAAGAAGCATCATCAGATCGTTGCCAGGCTTTAATTCAGGGTATTTTCAGTCCTCTGGAAGAAGAAGTGAGCCAGGGGATTTATTCAAAGCCAGGGGGCTATAATCTCTTTATTCAGAAGACACAAAAGCTGAAGGAAAAGTACCTTGAGGAACCGAGGAAGGGGATACAGGTAACCAAAATTTATCTGTGTGTTCTGGGAAGTTGCTGAGGTGCCTCTTTCAAACACCAATATGACCAAGGATAGTAACACACCCATGTGGTTTTTATCTACACAGCACTTATGTTTTTATTCAATAAACAGGTACAAGCAGGCTGTTAGACCACATATGTTCTAGGTTACATCAAAGAGAGTACACTCAACTAATATATGAATACCAATCTAATTTTGAGATTAATCATGAGGGCACCACTCTATTATAACTGGACATTTGATGCTTCCAAGGACAGAAGCCAGTAACTGCAACTCAAGCAGAAGCACTGATTTATCAGTTTAGGCTTCACGCTGGCTGTAAGGAGAGCCTGGATCCAAGATTAAAAACAATGTCATCCATTCTTTCTCTGTTTGTCACTTCCTCTTATCCCCACAATTCCCTCCATTCTTCTTCCACCTTCATCTCTCTGATCTGCTGACTCCACGACAACTTCATGCTCCAGCAACCTCAGCCCATGTGGAACCACAACAACCACAGCTCCAAACTTAGAGCCTTCAATCTAAACCAACATTGAAACTCTACTTCTGAGTATCTATAACAAACCCCTAAAAAGAACCCTGCTGAGTGTGGTGCTCTGATTGCCCAGCTTAGCATGTGCCTGCCCCTGTGACTGGGAATCTGACTACCAGGCAGAGCAGGGCCAGGAGGAGCAATTCCTAGAGTAAAAGATGGTGGGCACACAAACAGGAACAAATGTGCACAGCCATTTCTTGCTGCTAACTCTGCTCTCTGGAATCTAAGGCTGAAGAGGTTCTGCGGACGTACTTCAGCTCGAAGCAGTCTATGATTGATGCAATTCTAAACACAGATGAGGCTTTAACAAAAAAAGAAAGGGAGAAAGAAGGTAAGGAGTAAGCCAAAAGACTTGATATGCACAAAAGGTCTTAAAAGTTTAAATGCTTTTCCAAGTAAAACTGTGATTATTAAACTAGAGCAAAAACCATAAAAATAATTGTAGCTCTTGAAATCATTTTGAGAGTGGCATATGCCATCAATTACATCATAGTTACCCCTAAAGACATATGTTTCCAGGAAATTTCTTCTATTAAATGGCAATAATAACAACTAAAAGCGAAAGGAAGAAGGAAATCGTGTGTCTTGTGAGTCTAGGCTGCAATAACAGAATATCATAAAGCATCCAAAATTTATGTCGCACAGTGTGTAGGCTGGCCGTCTGAGATTAGGCTGCCAGCACGGTCAAGTTCTTCCTGAGGCCCTCTTTCCAGTTTACAGATGGCTGTTTTCTCATTGTATCCTCACCTGGTGGAAAGAGCGAGCTCTGGTCTTGTCAAGTTCTCATGAGAGCACTATTCCCATTATGGGAGCTCTACTCTCATGATCTCATATAAATCTAATTAGCTCACCAAGGAAAACCTATATAAATGTTCTCTTTTTTCCCTTTCTTCAGTGGAACGTAGAAAAGCTGAATCTGCAACGGCTATTGCAACACAGTTAAAGGAAATGCAAAAGATAAATGAGCAGATGATGGAAGAGAAAGAAAAGAGTTATCAGGAACACGTGAAACAATTGACTGAGAAGATGGAGAGGGACAGGGCCCAGTTGCTGGAAGAGCAAGAGAGGACTGTGGCTCTTAAGCTTCAGGTATCCAATAGTGCCATTTCTTTTGTCTTTCACTGTACAGAGTTAAAAGTACAGTGTAGAGCTTAGAGCATGTAGAAAAATGAATTTTCTAGCCCATATACTAGTAGGCTTTTCATTCCCTTACTGTGTCTATCCCTGGTTACCTCTAATTACTACATGCCATTTGCTTACAGAATAAAAACCCCTGAAATCCACTTTGTTAAATCACTACTAAACAGTAGCTATTCACTGCCATTTTGCAAACATATTTTTCAGGCATTCTGTAATTGATTTTTGACTAATGGAACAGGAACTATTTATCTTTATTTTCTAAATGAGAAAATTATAATTTAATGATTTTTAGTAAATTTTCTAGGTCATAACTCATGAAAATGTATCTAGCCTGGGAAATAGTGAATTTTTTTCCATATCTGTTAGGACGTTATCTCCGGAAACACCTTAATGAATAGGAAGACAAATAACCTCATAGCACATTGTTTAAGCATCTAGGTTTATTCCAGGGTTTATGGGTGTCCTGGAATGTGTTGGAGTTTTGAAGCCATATGGTGAGTCAGACTGGGAGTTAACAGAGTCTCTGGGCACAGTTGAGCATCACACTTGCCAGTAGTCAACCTTATTCCAGGACCTTCCTGTTCCTTGGCCCTACCTGGAGTCTATGTTGAGTCTGTACGTCAGCCCAGTCATGCCCTATGGGACACAGCAATCTCTGATCTCCTCAGTATGAGTATTTCCTTGTACTGGTTCCACTGAAATTTGGGAGCTTATTTAGAATTCCCTCATCAGACAGCTCCTTTGATTCTGATATTCACGTAGGAAATCTTCCTTTGAATTTCAAGCATTTTTCTGGAGTATGTATATAAAAAACCCACATTATATAACTGATAGCTGATACAAACAAAACATTAACAATTTAGATGGAATAACTATGTTCAATGTGGAATCAAAAATCTCGGGATGGAATTCTGTGGCAAATATATTTTAGAAATTATAAATAGGAAAAATATATTCTTAATCCAGAGAAGAATAAAACAAGAAAAATTGTAGCAAGGAAAGACAACTCCAGACAGACTTAATAGGATTTTAAGAGGACAGAATTGAAGTCTGTCAAAGCTCTTGAGGAAGTATTGCAAGTACTAAAAGAAGAATTAACATAAAAATTAGGTTACAAATTTAGTAATCTTAATGTATTCTGTACTAAGTTCAGTATTTCCTTACGTCTTAGGAACAGGAACGGCTACTCAAAGAGGGATTCCAAGAAGAGAGCCGAAGACTTCAGGAAGAGATCAAGAATGTGGAGAATAGAAACAAAGAAACAAGTATTATCATCTATTTAATAGCTATAATATAGAAATCTAGATAATAGGAATTTCTTCTCCTACATCCTCTTGTCAGGATACAAGTTCAAAGAACATCTTTAGAAGATCAGACAACTGCTACCACTCTTAACATGAATTCATAACACTTACATGTTCACTTAGTCACAAAGTCTGCAAAGAAGAAGCTTACTTGTGAAGGAAGTCTGTTACCAACAACTGAATCTGCTTATTTCATGCTCACTAATATTGCTCATGGCTAATGTGATCTTTTACTGGATCACATATTTGACTTCATTCACATTTTCTGCTATGTATATAGTAAAGTGTGTAATTTGGATAAATTCTGCTATGGGAAGTTATCAGACAGTCTTCTAATCAGGTAGATTTTTTTTATCTCTTCATCTATACCATACTTTTAGACCCTTAAACCCCATGATCGTACTCAAGGGTTTACATTTATCCTGGGATGATGTTGGAGCTTTTAGAACATATGGTAAGTGGAAGTGGGGATAAGAGTCTTTGGACACAGTTGAGCATCACACCTCCCAGTGGTCAATAGGTCAAGTACCTGCTGCATTTAGAAGGAAGTCCTCGTCAGCAATCAATGTCAGTGCAATGAAGGTCCTTTCAGTGTGAGTGTACAGTTAATCACTGGCTGGAGGCTGCATGGTCTGTTGGAAAAGGTGGGACACTTGGATACTGAATGCAGGAGGAGCTTACATCAAGGAAAGGGATACATAAGTGGAGGCTCCACCATCTTTATAGAAGCTTTTTGAGTAATTAGTGCGAATCTTCGGTCCTAGGTCACCTCAGTTCTTTAAGCTCAAGCAAGAGTAGCAAAGATGTGTCTTCACTCTTGAAGAAATGTCTGAGTGTGGCATAATATGTCAGCAGCATTATGGCTACCCCAAGGGAAATACGGACCCAGGGAATTTCCTCTATTGAGGAATAAGTTTGACTTATTGACTATTATTAGTCTATTGACTAATAAGTTTGAGGAAGAAAGAGGCAGCACAGTAATCCTACATATTTTTTTTCCTTTTCCTCCTCAGTGAACCTTATGAAAGCTGAATCTGAACAGACTGCAGCAAAAATGGAGGACATGAAAACAAAGTATGAGCAGATATTGGAACAGAAAGAGAAGAGTCATCAGGAAAATGTGACACGTTTGTTTGAGCAATTAGAAAAAGATAGAGCCCATTTAAAGGCAGAGCAAGAAAGGACTCTGACTCTTAAACTTAAGGTATTTAATTGTGTCATCTCAATTTTCTCATCCAATGGCCAGGGATCAGAGACAATGATTATAGGTCAGGGCACTTCGTCATCCAGATAAAGGTGAAAGCCAGACACTGCTACAGTTTTCATTCCCTTCGTGTTTCTATCAGTGTCAATCTGTGGTTGCTAAAGGCCTTTTACAAACAGACTATGCTTTAAGTATTCAGTATTATTATATCACTCAATATACAGTAGCGAATAATTGCCAAGTCTGACATAAGCCCTTCAGAAAGTGATTAATTTATATGCATTACATATTTCCATCCTCTTCTAACAGAATAGGAGCAATTCTATTGTTCTTTTTCAAGTAAGAAAATTATAATTTCAGTAGAAATAAGGTAGTGTGCTGTGTCATATGTCATAGAAGAAGATCCATCCTGTCTTTTCTATGTATGGAGCGGTCCGTGATTTGTTTTTATCATACGTGCTATGACTTTATTTCTGTCATCACCTTGATGATTAGAAAGAGTTTCTCACCATGGCATCACTTACGCACACTAGCTACGTGCCCATGCTGCCATTAATAGCACCTCCCCGTTCTCTGGGCCCTATTCCGAATCTATGAATTGTCTGAATGTCAGACCAGAAATGCACTCTGGATACCAGTAGTCCTGATGTCCTCAACTGTTTTTTTCTTACTATGCCCACCAAAGTTTGCAGGCTTATACTGAATTTCACCATCAGACATTTCCCCTACCTCTCAGCATCATAGGTAAATCTTAGGGATATTCCCATTAGTCATGATTCCGGAACAAATATTCATATGTGTGAAAATCCACATTATATAGAGTGAGAGTTGAAGGGGAAAAAGTGTGGCAATTCTACACAATTATCCTTAGTTCAAGGATCCCATAGAGGAATTTTAGAGACACAATATTTCAGGGATGATATGAATAAAAGACATGTAAAGATAGAGAAAAAGTCCTAGAAAAATTAAAAACAAGCATAGAATCCTTAAGAGAGTTACATAATGGAAGTTAAGGGAGGAGAAAATTCAAGAAATAATACCAAAATCTATCAGCAGATTAATTTAAGGAATGAAAAGAAAACTTATTTGGTAATTATTGAACAATTTCTACAAAATTATTATATGCCAAGCCACTTTAATTATCCACTTTCTCTCTTTAGGAAC
This sequence comes from Cheirogaleus medius, assembly GCA_008086735.1. Classification (NCBI taxonomy): domain Eukaryota; kingdom Metazoa; phylum Chordata; class Mammalia; order Primates; family Cheirogaleidae; genus Cheirogaleus; species Cheirogaleus medius. The sequence continues at coordinate 67,177,912 of VBSM01000529.1, forward strand.
AAGAACAACATTTCAATGATGAAATTATGAAAGAGAGAAGAAAATATGAGAAAGAAATGCAGGATATGGAGAGGAGAAACAGAGAAACGAAACAGTCATGTATTATAATCTAAGAATACAAGATCAAAATTTTCCTATCACACAGCCTGTGACCAGGGCACAAGTGAAATGATCAATTTCAAAGATCCAAACAATTGCCACTGAAATTGAAATTATGATGACTGCACTTACATAGATCCATAAATTTTACAAAGATGAAGTTGAAATGGGAAGGAAATCAGTCACCTACTAAGGCTATTTATTTCATGTTTATTGTAGTAAAGATTTCAATGATCTTTAACTGGATACTATACATCAACTTATGCACATTTCCTCTGGAGAGATTATATTAATAAATGATGTAATAAGTATGCCATTTACAATAGAGAGATATCAGGCAGATACTGTTTAGGGAAAAATTTTTCTTTCTCATCCACACCACACTTCTAGACACCCTCAGCCCCATGCTCTTCTTTAAGGGTTAATTTTGCCCTGGGATGACTGCTGTGAACATAGAGGAAATTAAATGTAAAGTGAACAGGAATTTTGTTCACAGTTTAGCATCACTCCTAAGTGGTCAATAAGTTACATTTCTTCTAAACGAAAGCGAGATTTTTTATTACCCATGACTGTCTAAGACAACTGGCTAGGTTTAGCGTGTACAGAGTGTACAGTTTACAACATGGTGGAAGCTTCATGCTCTATAGGCAGTTATAGTTCTTCTGGACCCTGCCATGGATGTGCTCTTTTCTGTGAAGAGTGGATATGTAATGAGAGGGTCAAACTGCTCTGTTGATAAAAGCTCACTGTTTAATTACTGCCCTAGCCTCAGTCCCTTTTTGGATCTTTAAACTTAAGCAAGAATGGTAAAGATGTGTCTTCACTCCTGAACACATATCAGAGTGTGGCAAAATATTTCAGGGGTGATATGGTTACCCCAAAGGAATTATTGTCCCAGGGAATTTCCTCTATCAAGGATCAACATAACAAATACATTTGAGGAAGAAAGAGGCAACACAGTAATCCTATGTAATTTTTCTTCTTTCTTTTCGTCCCTAGTGGAAGCGGAAAAAATTGATTCTGCACAGCATATAACCAAAATGATGGAGGAAATGAAAAGGATGATGGAAGAGAAAGAGAAGAGCTATCAGGAACATGTGAGACAACTGAGTGAAAAGATGGAGAGGGAAAGGGCCCAGTTGCTGGAAGAGCATGAGAAGACTACAGCTCGTCAACTTGAGGTATTTAATTGTGTCATCTCCATTTTCTCATCCAATGGCCAGGGATCAAAGCCACTGATTACAGGTTAGCACACTTCTTGGTCCAGATACAGGCCCTTTGTACCCAGACACTGGACTGCAGTTTTCATTCCCATCAATGCCTATCTGTGCTTGCTGAAGGCCTTTTACAAGCAGACCATGTGCCACAGAGCCTGCACTGTTATTTGTTATAACAGTGGCAAAGAATTGCCAAGTCCTACACAAAGTGCTTTACGTGCATTACATATTTTCAATCCATCTAATGGCACAAGATCTATTCTATTATCCTCTTTCAAATGAGAAAATTGTAATTTCACATTAGATAAGACAGTATTCTGGAATATTTCTCATGGAAAAGTATCTAGCTTGTATTTCCTACCTAGGGGATCCACAGTGATTTTGTTTTTGTCATAATCTATGTCATTATGTCTGTAGGCGTTACCCTATCGAAGTCTCTGTTGAGTCTGCATGTTGGTCAAAAAATGTTCCCAGAACTCCTCAACTTTTTTCTCTTACTACTCCCACAGAAATTTTGGAGTCTTATACTGAATTCCCTATCGGATATTGCCCCTGAATCTGAGCATCATGTAGAAATCTTGCTAGTGAATCTTGTCTAACCTATTTAAATACATGCAAATATGTATATTTATATAAGTACATTCTATGTAAATATAAATCCATAAAATATCTACATTATATGTTTAAGAGTTGAGATGATATATTTTTTTAAAATGACAGACTTCAGAGAATGATTTGCTGAATATGGGTTAAAAGGGCCCCAGATAGATTAATGGACAATAATATCATAGGGAATATAGACAAAACATTTCTGCAACTAAAGAAAGCACAGAGAAATTAACACCAGGCATAATTAAGAAAGGGGAACTTATTTGACAATTAATGAACACGTTTAGTGATCTTATTTTATTCTACACAAGTTTTAGTCTGTACTTTCCCTTTTCAGGATCAGGAAAAACGTTTCAGTGAGAAAATCAAGGAAATAAACATTCAACATCAGCAAGAAATACAGAGTATCAGAAAGGAAGCTGCTGACTCATTTTGTTCCTTGATGTGAAAAGTCAGAAAACACAGAGGCATTCTCCCTGCTCTGTCCACTCAGGGCATAAGTTTAGTGAGTAACTTCAGAAATTCTCACATTTGGAACTAAACTAAGGCCAAAATAATAAAGTTTGCAAAGCCTAAGCATGAAAGCAATGTGTTACTTTTTTGAGGGCATATATTTCATACTTAATTCATACTATTCATGATTAATGTAATGTTTAGTTGGATGTTATTAGAATAAATGTACATTTACAATAGGAGTTTTGAATTATATGATTGAGATTCATTTATAACTGTCCAAACTGAAAGGGATACATCAGGCAGGTTCTGTTTACTATAAGCTTTTCAGACTCAACCACACCACTCTTCCAGATTTCCTCACGTCCATGTTTATACTCATAGGTTTACTTTTGTCCTTGCATTGAGTTGGAGTGTTAAATACCCTAAAAACCTACAATTTAACTCCATTCTAATTTCTGCATTTCTGCTATGACATCACTTCATGAAAGACACTGAGAGCAAAATGCCTAGCTAGGAAGGACAAGAATATACAAGGATAAAAACCAAGAATAATTTAGTTATCTATACATAGGAACCTACCAGAAACATTTTAGAATGTGTATCCAACATTGTGCCTTAATGCAATCAACAGAATCCACTCTGATTTTAAGTCAAAATCAATTTTACATTTATTTCTTTTTGGTAGAATAGATCCTCCAGGATCCAACTCCAGACTCTATAGCTATTCAGCCAAGAACAATAGCACACATACACATCCAGCATCTCAAGTGAAAACTTCACAGCTACTTCCACTTGGAACCAAAATCTCTGAATCAAATGCCAGAAAATCCACCAATCCCAGCTCTGAGGACCATTATCTCTCTATCTTTGTATTTAAAGTACACAAATTGCTCCATGATTATGCCCTGATGTGGTCTCAGGCTGGGCCTGGGAATCTGCCTTAGTATCAGGCTTTCAGGTAATGCTAATAGCATTGATGAGGCAAATAACTGATAATAGACATTCTCAGAATTGCACAACATAAAAATATTTCCTTTCCCCAAATGCAGTGATGACCTACCTTAATGGCATTAGCACTGGGGATCTGTCCTGCTTGAAGAATGTAGTCCTGGCCTTGGCCTTGATAGAGAATTTAGATATAATGCAAAAGGTTATTATCTACCATGAACAGCCAGAAGGTGCAACTTATCACAGAAATCTCCTCGGAGCTGCCAGACCTACACAGACCCAGTGAGAGAGAGGCCATCAAAGTCTGCCTTAGGAGTCCTTCAAAGATGTAGATCATTAGAACACTGACTTGCAATTAACAATAAATAAAGAAATGAATAAAATGTAAATCATTTATTTCAAAAGGATTACTGGTAATATTTAACTGAAGTTTACATGAGATTGGATGTCGCTATGGCTTGAATGTGGCCTTCAACGTTTATGTGTTGGAAACTTAATTCCAAATGCAACAGTGTAGAGAGGTGGGAATGTTAGGAAGTGATTAGGTCAGGAGGACAAGCCCTCGTGAATGGATTAATTCCATTATGGTAGGATTGTGTTCCTGATAAAAAGATGCGTTCGTCGGCTTATTGCATTGCACTATGGGCTGATGCAGAAAGAGAGCCCTCACTACATATATACCCCTTGACCTTGGACTTAGTGGCCTCCAGACTGTAAGAAATAAACTTCTCTTCTTAAATTTACCCGGTCTCAGTTATTCTGGTATGGCAGAACAAAAAAGACTAAGACAGATAGCAAAGTACTATTAGGAAATGAAATGAGTATTCTTTTGAAAGAAACAATTCTTGCTAGATTTTGAATTTGTGACTCCCTATTTGTAATCATAATAATCAGAAGAAAAATTGTATTACACGGATTCAAGGTTTTGAAACACGTTTTAATTCATGAACTAATACTATTGCCTTTAATTAAAGAAATAAATGTGGCAAATAAAGCTGATACTTTGATTACATACCTACTATTATCAGACTGATTTGCTATTGTACTAAACAAAAGCAAAGAAATTTATAGTTTTAGTTCTCTGCAGCAGGGCTACATTATGCCACATCTATTCCATTCATAGCAATCTTTAGTTTGAATATTTTGAAAAGCAGAAATTTACATATACAAGTGTGGCATAAAGATAGGAATCTATGCTGTGAACATCATCTCCAAGGAGAAAACGACTTTAGAAGATAGTTTGAGTCAAGAGAAAGGATACAGTTTTGTTGAGTTGTCTATAAGTTTTTGAGTACACGGAGTTTTTGAGAAGCATTTTCAGAAGGCTCATCACAGCATCAAAAGAATCTGGAAGGGTGCCAGGCACATATTAAATGCTCCACCCCATATATAATTTTTAACAAATGAATAAACATCTGTTTTTTGTTTTTTTTTTTTTTTTTTTTTTGGAGACAGGGTCTCACTCTGTTACCCAGGCCAGAGTGTAGTGGCATCATCATAGCTCACTGCAACCTCAAACTCCTGGGTTCAAGTGTTCCTCATGCTTTAGCCTCCTGAATAGCTGAGACTATAGGCCAGTGTAGCATGCCTGGATAACTCTATATTTGTAGAGATGAGGTCTTGCTCTTACTCAGGCTGGTCTTGAACTCCTGTGAGCAAGCAATCCTCCCACCTTGGCCTCCCAGAGTGCTAGGATTACAGGCATGAGCCATGGCGCCTGGCCTAGCAAACTTCCTTTAAATGTAATCATTTTCCAAAGGTGAGAGGTAGGGATCCTGATTCAATCTTCTGCATGTAGCTATCCAGTTTTCCCAACACCACTGATTGAAAAGAGATTAGAGATTCTTTTCTCATTGTATATTTTGTCTGCTTTGTCAAAGATTAGGTTACCATATGCAGATGGTTTCATCTCTGGAATCTCAGTTCTATTCCAAATATCGATGCTTCTGTTCTTGTGCCAGTGCCAGGCTGATTTAAATATTATTGCTTTATAGCACAGCTTGAAGTCAGGAAGACTGATGCCTTCCAGTTTGTTCTTTTTACTTAAGATTGCTTTGGCTGTATGAGGTTTTTTCTGGTTCTATACAAAGTGAAGAATTATTTTTTCTAGCTCTGTAAAGAATGATGGTGGTTCTTTGATGGCGATTGCATTAATTCTGTAGATCAAGATGGATAACAGATTTAAACCTAAGGCATGGAACCTTAAGAATCCTAGAAGAAGAGGTTGGGAAAACCTTATCAGACATTGGCCTAGGCAGAGAATTTTTGAGGAAGACCCCCAAAGCAATCATCACAGCATCAAAAATAAACAAATGGGATCTGATCAAATTAAAAAGTTTCAGCACATCCAAGGAAACTATCATTAGAGCAAATAGACAACCCACAGAATGGGAGAAAATATTTGCTGTTGACACTTCTGATAAAGGTCTAATAACAAGAATCTATCTAGAATTCAAAAGAATTAACAAGAAAAAATCAAACAACACCATCAAGAAATGGGCAATGGAAATGAACAGAAACTTCTCCAAAGAAGACAGAATAATGGCCTGTAAACATATAAAAAAATGCTCAACATCCCTAATCATTAGAGAAATGCAAATCAAAACCACAATGAGATATCACCTAACCCCAGTGAGAGTGGCCTGTATCAAGAAATCACAACACAACAAATGCTGGCGAGGATGTGTAGAGACAGGAACACTCTTACACTGCTGGTGGGACTGCAAATTAGTGCAACCTTTGTGGAAAACAATTTGGAGATACTTCAAACAGCTAGAGATAGAAATACCATTCGAGCCAGCAATAGCATTGTTAGGTATCTATCCAAAAGAGAATAAAACATTCTATTATAAAGACATCTACACCCAAATGTTTATGGCAGCACAATTCACTATTGCAAGGACATGGAAACAACCCAAGTGCCCGTCAATTCATGAGTGTATAATCAAATTTGGTATATGTTCACAATGGAATGTTACTCAATCCTAACAAACGACAGTGATCTAGCACCGTTTATACTATCCTGGATTAAGCTTAAGCCCATTATCCAAAGTGAGGCGACACAAGTTCAGGAAAACATACCCCACATGTACTTGCCATCAAATTGGCACTGACTGATTAAAACTATGGTGCTCAAAGGGTCGTAGTGTTCACCAGGGATTTGGGGGCGGGGGTAGACCCACATCTTAGAGATGTGGTGAGCATTGTGGAGGGGAAGGGCATACCTCTAACCTTTTTTAGAGAGAGGCAAAGATATAAAATGTAACCAAAATGTCAAAAAAAAAAAAAAACCATTTAGCAGGTGTCGGGCAGGTGAGGGGGGAAGAGTGGATGAGTGTATACTTACATAATGAGTGCGATGTGCACCACCTGGAGGATGGACACACTTGAGGCTCTGACCTGACGGGGGCGGGGGAGGAGTGGCAAGGGCAATATATGTAACCTTAACTATATTTGTACCCTGTAATATAATGAAATAAAAAGAATTTAAAAAATAAAATAATAAATATGAAAAATATGTAATCATTTCCACTACACTTTCAAAATAATAGCAAATGTTCTTCAAGACATTGGTAAGTGGTTTCATATTTTGTTTACATTGAATCTAAATAAACTTAAGTCTTCTTAGGCTCTTTGGAGTCTTCCACATATTTTGAGAGTTCTTGATATGTTCAGCCAGTTACAAAACCATATTTTGTTAATAAATATGTCTTGATGAAAACATTTTAATAGCTAAACACCATTTGCTGACTTTTGGTCCTGGAATGGACTTGCCAGAAGATAATAACATTTTTAACAGTTTTAAAAATTTGAATAGTGTTTATTATCACAGGAACAAATACATACCTAAGTAGTCCCAAAATAGAGTGCCAACACTCCCTCAATTTAAAAAGCTTGAAAATGACACCAAGGATATCATAAGTCCTTAATTAAAATTCTATCACTTCACAACAAAGTAGGAAGGACATATTGCTAGAAAATAAATGATATTATTTGCTTCTTACAGTCACTTGTCAATGTGACACTTGCAAAGATAGGTCTAAAGCTTTTGTTATATATCAGTGTTCCCACTGAAGGGGAAAGGTCAGAAATCTAGATTGTTAAAAAATAAAGTATAAAAAAATGGTCTAACAAAATATTTACATAAATATAATGTGGGGCCAGGTGCAGAGGCTCACACCTATAATCCTAACCCTCTGGGAGACCAAGGCAGGAGGATCGCTTAAGGTCAGGAGACCAGGCTGAGCAAGAGCAAGACCCCATCTCTACAAAAAAAAAAAAAAATAGAAAAATCCGCTAGGCATGGTGGTGGGCACCAGTGATCCCAGCTCCTCGGGAGGCTGAGGCAGCAGGATTAATTGAGCCCAGGAGCTTGAAGTTGCTGTGAGCAGTCTAATGCCATGGCACAGGCGACAGATGCAGACTAGGTCTTAAAAAATAAATTAATTAATTAATCAATTTTAAAAAACCTGGTTCTGTAAGAATATTTTCCCCATTTAATGAAATATACCATAAGTTATTTAAGAGTAAAGAGGCATTATATTTGGCAATAACTCTCAAATGCTTCAGACAAAGAAAGAAAATAGTGAAATATTAACATTTGGAGAATTCGGGTAT
>VBSM01000529.1:67206023-67233008 GCA_008086735.1 Cheirogaleus medius
TTTGTAATGTATTTTGATTGGTTGATTTTTGTTTGTTTTGTAGTGGTCTTTCATATTTTTAAAATTTTTTAAATTTCAGCATATTACAGGGGTACAAATGTTTAGGTGACATATATTGCCTTTGCCCCACCCTAGTCAGAGCTTCAAACATGTCCATCCCCCAGATGGTGCACATTTCACCCATTAGGTGTGAATAGACCCATCCCTTCCTCACTTCTCCCATCTGCTCAACACGCAATGAATGTTATTACTGTATGTGTACTTAGGTGTTGTTCAGTTAACACCAATATTATGGTGAGTACATGGAGTGCTTATTTTTCCATTCTTCCATTCTTCTTCCATTCACTTAGTAGAATGGGCTCCTGCTCTACCCAGAATAATATAAGAGGTGCTAGATTGTCATTGCTTTTTGTGGCTGAGTAGAACTCCATGGTATACATATACCACATTTTATTAATCCACTCATATATTGAGGGGCACTTGGGTTCTAGAAAAACTAATTCTACACTTTGTATGCTCTTTCATCTTGGTTAAATTTATTTGTAACCATTTTATGTTTTGTGTGTAGCTATTGTAAATGGAATTACTTTCTTGATTTCTTTATCAGTTCTTTATGGCGTATATAGATGCTACTTATATTTGTACGTAGATTTTTTAATTCTTAAAATTTACTGAATTTGTTTATAAGTTCCAAAGTTTTTGGTGGAGTCTTTAGGATTTTCTATATATAAGATCATGTCATCTGCAAGGAGAAACAATTGTACTTTCTACTTAACAATTTGATGAGGGTTCTGTAGTGATACTGTTTGATTACTCTCTCTTTCTCCTCTGTGTATCTGCTCTACCAGTAAGTTTCATACTTTTGTGTGTTTTCATGATGATAGATACCCCATCAGGTGGGCTGGTCCCCAAGCACCACTGGTAGCAGTAGGAAACCCCAGCAGGCCAGTCCTCAATTCCCCAGGCAGCCTGCCAAAGTGCAGGTAAGCATGTGTGGGCAGAGCAGGTAGACCTTCAAGTCCCTGAGCAACATGCATTGTGCCTGCAGTGGCACTAGTGGTGGCAGACGGTCCTCTGGCCCCAGTGTTGCCCACAGGGGCACCTGCAGCAGCAGTGGCAAGCTAGGCAAGCGAGGAGCCAGACCCCAAGTGGCATGTGCAGGTGGGTGATGGCCACAACAAGTTGGGTGGTTCAGACCCTGGGCCCCTACTAGACACACGTAGGTGCCTGTGACAGCCGGGTGGGAAGGCCCATGCTCAGGACCCTGGATGCTGCATGCAGGTGCTGGTTGTGGCAGCACTGGCTACAGGTGAGGCAGGCCTGTCCTTATGTTCTTGGATGACTTACACAGGCACAAGCTCTGGTGTGCAGGAAGGACCTCCGTAGGCCCCACCACTCTGCACAGGAGCACTGCCGATGGCAGGCAGGGAAGGCGTGTCCAGAGACCTGTGGACCACATGTGTGCGTGCCATAATAGGTTGCAGGAGCTAGTGAGGTAAGAATATTCTGAGGCCCCCAAGAATTCATACAGGTAAATGGCAACCCCAATGTCAACCCCACTCTGGATTGGGTGGGGTTGCTGTCAGTTGCAGCAAGGGGACCAGCAGGCTATCAAGCTCTGGAAAGCATATGCTTCAGTTCCCTTTTTTCTGGTGACACCCTCCCTGTTAGGCTGCTCTTCCTGTTCCCTGAGATGTAGCCTAGCGTGCAGCAGAACTGGCTGCACCACTGGATCCACTTGGCATCATGACACTGAAGCGCTTTGGGTGGACGCGAGGGGCTGTCTGCAGGTGTCCAAGGATGGGGAGATGCAGCAGTATTGTGTGAAAGGGCAAGATTTAGTCTCGTGGGTGCTGGACTATCAATATGGCACAATGCTTCAGGTAGTGGGATCTAGAGTGGTGGGTAAGACACAGTGTAAACTTCTCTGAAATAAGGCAGTCATGTGGACTCCAGGTGGCTACTTATACTAGGCTCAGAGCAGGGAGGGCCAGGCTGTGGTCAGGATTTCTGGTGACTGTAGTGATAATGTGGACTTGTGGTGATCTCTTGCTTACATTTTCCCCAAAATGGGATGTCACCCATGGTTCTGAAGCAATCCTGGTTGGATGACTGCTTGGCTTATTGCTCCTTCTGTACCTCATCAAGTCCCCATCACTTCCCTGCTGAATTCCAGTGTTCCTTCTCAGATCCTCTATTCAGTGTGTTTTGATCCTTCTTTGTGGAGGGGGCAATTGACTGGCATCTCTAGTCTTCCAAACTCAAAGTTCATTTCCTTTCCCTTTTTCCTGTACTATTAAAGGATTGCTGTCATCTCCCTCCTTAGGTTTTGTGAAGCTGCACAAAGCTAAAGAAAATGCAGAAGAAACAGTTATTTTAAGACGTTTTAAATTACATATTAACACTGTACTAGACACAACCCCCTTTTATTTTTCTCTAGGGAACAGTGAAAAAGATAAAAATTATAACCTGCCCAGACTCTGCATCCGAAAGTTCTTCCCAAAGAAGAAATGCTTTGTCTGCTACCCACCCACTGAGTGGAAGAAGCTTGGCCAGCTTGAAACACTACAGGATGATGAGCTAGATTCTGATTTTGTGCAACAAGTGGCAGAATTCTGTTCCTACACCTTCAGCCATTCCAAGACTAAAACTCTTCCTGTAGGCCTCAAGGTCAATGGACCTCGTGAGTCCCTTTCCCAGTCTTTCCACTCATTGTTAAGATTAAGAGAGGATGAAATAACATTCACTTATTTTCAGCTTTGAAAAATGCTGCATCTACTGGTATAATTTGTATAATTCTAACAATATCAATAAATATCTGATGCTTAACTGTTCCAACAAGTGTTACAGCAAGTGTTAACAACGACTGACCAGGGAAAGAACTGAGTGGCACACAGAGGGTCAGAGAATCAGCCTTTATTCCTCCAGCGGGCTCAGAGGGGCATGCCACCAAATTCTGAACACCGCTTCCTTGTTCTTCTCCACTTTTATATACTTCTTGGGGTTACACACAAGCAATCAACTATGAGCATGAGGAGTTATCCAATCAGCGGTGGGATTCAAAAAGCATCCTATCAGCAGCAAGCTTTACATAACCAATCAAGTACGAGCATGTTATCCAATCAGCAGTGAGTTCAGCCATGGAGCCCAGGGTGGGGGTTTTTCCCTGTCATTCCCCCCTTTTGATGCCTTTATCAGTTTACACAGTGCCGTCAACTTCTCTATGAATCTAATAACTGAAATGAGCAAGCACTGTCCCATGGTTACCATCAGAAGGATAGAGGTCCGGCTAGGGGCAATAGCTAAATTAAAGCCCCAAGCCTCTTCTTACTCCTGTTTTCTCTCGTGGATTCTTTCTTTTAGCCCTTTGACTTTGGTAGTTACAATTCCTGATTGGTTTACACAGTAACAGCATTCTTCCCCTGGGAACACACAAGTCCTCCCCTTTTCAAGTGCCCGTCTATTCTACAGGGTTTGCCAGTGAGTCTAGCTGACTCTGGAGGGATAGCAAAGAGTCCTATCCCAGCTGCTATCCCTCCCCCCTATAGGGCTTATTTGCTCCGGACATGGCTTGAGGGGCAGTCGCTTGTATCCATTGGAGTGGGGGCCCAGAGAGCCCCAACCAAGAACAACACAGAGGCACCCCATGTAGACCCAGAAGAGGATTACCAAGAAGCAAGCTAGTCCAGTCTCTTGGGGTGGAGGCCCCAAGTCCAATTCCCAAGAAAACTGTCAGTATTCCTATGAGTCCAAGCCAGTGGTCCCATTCAGTACAGCCAGATTCAGGGGCAATCGTCTTAGCGGGCAGGCATCTGAGCCGGATCTTCAGCGGGTCCTGTTGACTTTGTTGCACCGTCCAATGGCTGGTCACATCATCTGTCTTGGCTCGTTTCACCCGGGAATGGTGGATCCACGGGGTGACACCTGCAACTTTAATAGCAGTGTGGGTAACTAGCATCACAGTATAGAGTCCCTTCCAGGTGGGCTCTAGGGGTTCCTTCTTCCAATCCTTTACCCAGACCAGGTCCCTGGGTCAATGGGGGTGGACTGGGAGTCCCAATCCAATTTGTTTTCTCTCTTGAACAGTCTGGTGTATAGTGGCCATGCTTTTAGCTAAGGCTTGGAGCTGTTGGTCTAGGTTTAATTCTCCCAGCTGCCTAGTGTCCCCTCTTAAGCATTTGATGATGGAAGGTGGCCTGCCATATAGAATCTCAAAGGGTGAGTCCCCAGTGGGGGCAGGGGTGCATCTTACATGCAGTAAGGTGATGCTTAACATATCTACCCAGGGTAGTTGTGTCTCTTGACAGAGTTTGGCCAACGTAACCTTGAGGGTTTGGTTCATGCACTCCACTTTCCCTGAACTCTGCAGCCTATAGGCCATGTGTAACTTCCACTGAATACCTAATGCCTTGGAGAGGATCTGTGTAACTTCTGCAGTGAAGCTGAGTCCGTCATCGCTGCCGATGGAGAGAGGCAAGCCGTACCGAGAGATGACCTCTCTCAGCAAGAGCTTCACTACTTCTCTGACCTTCTCAGTTTGAGTGGGGACAGCCTCAACCCAACCTGAGAGAGTACATATCATAACCAACAAGTACTTGTATCCCTTGCTTGGTTTGATTTCCATGAAATCCACTTCCACATCCTCGAACGGGGACACTCCAGTGTGCTGAATTCCTGGGGCTGGACTTGGTTTAGCCACTGTGTTGTTCCTGGCGCAGGTCTGGCACCGGGCGCTAACTGTCATTGCCACTGAGGGGTGTTTGGCTATATAATAGTATCGGGCAAGCAGCTGGGTGAGGGCTGTTTTTCCCAGATGAGTCAGATTATGATACCTAGACACAATGGGATAGGCCAGCTTTCCCGGGATGAAGACGGTTTGGTTGGGCAACTGCCACCCTCCATTTGCATTTTTCCTGGCCTGTTTCTGCTCTGCCCATTGATCTTCCTCAGGCATGTACCTGGGTTTCTCTGGCCACTTGGGGGCCAGGAGGATCTGGCATTTAGGGAGGGGTTCCCTGGTTGTCCCATACTGGCTGCCTGTCTTGCTGCCTGGTCTGCCAGACAGTTACCATTGGTGACTAAGTCTGTGCCCTTCTGGTGCCCCCTGCAATGGATGACTGCAGTCTCCTTCGGTGCCCACACTGCTTCCAAATTCTTCCTTATTCTTGATTTCTTTTCCGCCCGCGGTCAATAGCCCTCTCTCCTTGTAGATTGCCCTGTGTACATGCACCATAGTGAAGGCTTATTTGGAGTCTGTATATACATTGGCCTTTTTGTCTTGGGATTACCTGAGGGCTTGGATGAGCTCCCATAACTCTGCCCTCTGGGCTGACCATCCCTGAGGCAGAGGGGCTGACATGATAACTTCGCTCTCTGTGGTGACTGCGCAGCCAGTCAACCATTTGCCATCCTGGATGTAGCTGCTGCTGTCTGTGTAGAGCTCCAGGTCAGGCACCGGCAACAGACTGTCTTTCAAGTCTGGCCGGCTTGCATAGACCTCCTCCACAGCCTTGGCACAGTCATGGTCCAGGGGCCCTGGCTCAGTAGGAAGGAAGGTGCCGGGGTTTAAGGTCCACACAGTCTCGATGGTGACTCGTGAGTTTTCACACAGCAGTCCCTGGTACTGCGCCAGCCCACTGCTAAAAAGCCATCGGTGCCTCGATGTGTTCATCAAAGCCACTACTGCATGCGGGACTTGCACACAGATATTTTGCCCAAGCGTAATCTTGTCCTCCTCCTTGATTAGCAAGACGGTTGCTGCCAGTGCTTGCAGGCAAGGCGGCCATCCCAATGCTACCGAGTCCAGCTGTTTGGACAGATAGGCTACTGGCTTCTGCCAGGGGCCCACAGTCTGCATCAGTACCCCCATAACTACCTGCTTCTTCTCATGCATGAACAGGTTGAAATTCTTGGTGAGGTCTGGCAAGCCCAACGCGGGAGCCTTCTTGAGCAACTCTTTTAATTCTTGAAAAGCCTTCTCCTGGCTTTGAGTCCATTCTAGTTCCCCACTATCGGGCCCCCGTAATGCCTCATATAATGGCTTAGCTTTCAGGGAGAAACCTGGTATCTATATGCGACAGAATCCTACTGCCCTGAGGAACTCCTGCAGCTGCCTCCGCTTCGTCAGCCTTGGGATGGTGCAGATGGTGTGCTTACGCTCATGTCCCAGTGTGCAACACTCGTGGGTGATGTGAAAGCCCAGATACTTGACCTGCTGTCTGCAAATTTATGCCTTCTTCCAGGAAACCTTATATCCTTTATCTGTGAGTAGTTGCAAGAGACAGCGGGTCCCTTGTTCACAGTCCTCTTTAGTTACTTCTGCTAGGAGAAGGTCATCAATGTATTGCAGCAGTGCACAGTGAGTCTCTTCTCATGGGAAGGGGTCTAGGTCTGTAGCCAAGGCTTCCCCAAACAGGGATGGTGAATTCTTGAACCCTTGTGGCAGCCGTGTCCAGGTGAGCTGGGTCTTTCTTCCTGTCTGGGGGTCTTCCCATTCAAAAGCAAACAGCGTTTGGCTCATTGGAGCGAGTTGCAGGCAAAAGAATGCATCTCTTAGGTCTAGGCAGAAAAACCAGGTGGCGTCTGGTGGGATGAGTCCCAGGAGGGTGTACAGGTTCAGGCAACTGGGTGGAGGGTCACCATGGCTTCGTTGACCAGGCGCAGGTCCTGGACAGGGCGATATCCTCCTCCATTTGGCTTCTTGACGGGCAGGAGTGGTGTGTTCCAAGGAGATTGGCACTCCACCAAGATCCGTTCCCACTTAAGCCTCTCAATGTGTTCCTGTATCCCTTCTCATGCCTTCTTGGAGAGGGGTACTGCCATCTCCTGACTGGCTGGGCACCAGGCTTCACCTCAATCACTAAAGGGGCATGCTGGTGTGCAAGGTGGGGGGGGGTGATGGTTATCTTCTGCCCAGACCAGCGGGAAACCTTGCCAGAATTCAGTAGGATTTTGCTCCTCCGTGGCCTCCTCATACAGCTTCCACTCCGCCTCTCATGGCAGGGTGACTACCATCACAAGGGCCATCCCTGGGGTGCCAAGCCTGAAACTAGCAGCTCCTTCAGGATGGAAGGTGATCTGTGCCCCAAGTTTGCTCAGCAAGTCCCAACCCAAGAGATGCACTGGACAGTCTAGCATGTAGAGGAACTTGTGCCTTATCGGATGGCCCCCCATTTGGCATACCCGGGACTGGCAGAAGGGTCTGGCTACCTGAGTCCTTGTAGCTCCCACTTTGTAAGTGGGGCCACGGTGGTTGTCACAACTGAATGTTCTGCTCCAGTGTCCACCATGAATGTCATTTTTTGGTCCCCTACTTTCATCTTGACCATAGATTCCCGAGGACCAAGATTGAAGGTTGGCCCAACTCGGAGTCAATGCCAGTGAGCCCCACTAGCTCTTGGGCTTCTGGTTTCTGTCGGATAGTCCCGAATGGGGCCCTCCTTTGTGACAGGTGACTTCTCTTGTGGGGGCATTCATTCTTCCAGCCGAACCCCTTGCAATTGGCATACTGGTCTCTTGCCAGGGGTGCCTGTCCTCTGGTTCCCCCCTTTCGTGGGGGTCCGGGCTGCTTGGACGGGTCAGGTCTTCCGAGGGCAGCAGCCAGGAGGGTGGCCTTTTTTTTCATCCTCTGATCTTTCTCCCTCTGAGCAATCTGGTCCCGGTTGACGTACACCTTCTGGGCCACCTCCATCAACTGTGTGATGCTCGTGCCTGCGAATCCTTCAAGTTTCTGCAGCTTCCTCTGCATGTCGGAGGCCAATTGCCCAAGGAACACTGCATTCACCATTCTCTGGTTTTCGGCTGCCTCCGGGTCAGTAGGTGTGTATATTCGGTATGCCTCACAGAGGCACTTGTAGAAGTCATTGGGTGACTCCTCTGGCTTCTGGGTAATTAGGGCAACCTTGTTCATGTGGGTTGGCTTTTTGGCCCCTTCCCACACTCCTTGGAGAAGAGCCTCTTGGTACCGCTGGAGTGCCACTTGTCCTTCCGGCGCATTGAAATTCCACTCTGGGTTGGTCTCGGGCGCCACTCATGATGCCCATTGTTCCACATCCAGAGTGCCTCCTGGCACCCGTTCTTGCAGCCGCTTCCGAGTTCCAGTCATGATCCAACGCCGTTCTTCGGTACTGAAGAGGGTCAGCAGGAGTTGCTGGCAATTTTCCCACATGGGACAGTGAGTCTGGAAGATAGATTCCAGGAGGTCGATGAGGGCTTGTGGTTTCTCTGAGTAGGACGGAGTGTGGTGTTTCCAATTCAATAGGTCTGTGGTGGAGGAAGGCTGATAATACAGGGCAAGTTGTCCCGGCTGGATGGTTCCATCATCCCGAACCTGCGGCGGACTTTGCATTTTATGCAGAGGCATCTGGAAGGCCGGGGTAAGGGGTTGGGCAGAATGCAAACAGTGGACAACTGGTGGAGATGCTGGCGGTGGAGAAACCCATGGTGGCGGGGTGGCGGGTGCAGTCGGGGGTGACTGGGAGGGTGGCGTGACTTGTGGATTGTAAGGTGGTGGTAGGTCCTCAATCGGGTCTCCTTGATGTATCGGCTCTGCCTTGAGATCGTGGACCCTCTGAGCCGCTAGAACCCTACTCTGGCCCTAGTCAGTGCAGAACCAAACCCAAGGGGGCATAGTTTGGGCAATCTCCAGCCATGAATTATGTATGGGAATTGACCTGGGTGACCTGGAGTCCCAGTCACCACTCTCCATACTGAACATATGAAATTTATCAGCATGCACCTTAGAGCTGTTGGCTTGGATGTGGACCCTCCCATGTTTTAACTGGTTTCACCAGCGCTCCCGTTCCCTACACCACCTACAACACTCCTTTTCTGAACCTTGTCCCTGCCCAGACTCTAGTTCCTGCTCCGGCTTCTACCCTTTCTCTTTCATCACAAGACAGACAAGTGGTAGGGGCTTCTTTCAGGTGTCCACCTGGCTGCATCCCTCGCAGGAACTTAGGTGCGTCTTGGCTAAGGTGTACCTGTATAAAGCCCGGGCCCGGTCACTCCCTATCACGGGGAGTGAATCGCCGTTATGCTGTACGATGTCGCCACAGAACCACAGGTTAGGACCCACTCAAACCCCATAGCCGAAGCTCTGGGGCCACAGACATGATGACCACAAGTAGTCACTGAGTTCCTTCAACTCACACATTCACACAGAGGTTATACATTCCATCCCCTGGGGGGTCCCTGTCCTTAGGAGGTGATCAAGCTCCTCTTCTGTCTCGCTGATGGGCCTACCCTTAGGAGGTGATCAGGCTCCTCTTCCATCCCACTGACGGACCTAACCTTAGGAGGTGTTCAGGCTCCTCTTCTGTTCCACTGACGGGCTTACCCTTAGGAGGTGATCAGGCTCCTCTTCCGTCTCACTGATGGGCCTATCTCGGTCAGGTCCCGGTACCTTACCTTGTCCGACGTCCTGGCCTTGGTCTGACTGGTCCTTCCCTCCGGAGTATCCAGGTGAGTCAGAGGCCCTGCGGCCAGTGGGAACTCCTGAGGAGGGAAGATTCGCATAAATGGTGGTGCAGTGCGGGCTTGACTCAATTGTAGTGGTCTCGCCATCCGCCATGCTCGTCCCCGATCCGGTGGCTTCAAGGGGCTAGTGCGGTTGGCTTTCCCGGTCAGGGAACCAAAATGTTCCAGCAAGTGTTACAGCAAGGATTAACAGCAACTGACCAGGGAAAGAACCCAGCAGTGCACAGAGGGTCAGAGATCAGCCTTTATTCTGCCGGCGGGCTCAGAGGGGCATGCAACCAAATTTGAACACCGCTTCCTTGTTCTTCTCCAGTTTTATACACTTCTTGGGGTTACACACAAGCAATCAACTATGAGCATGAGGAGTTATGCAATCAGCAGTGGGATTCAAAAAGCATCCAATCAGCAGCAAGCTTTACATAACCAATCAAGTACGAGCATGTTATCCAATCAGCAGTGAGTTCAGCCATGGGGCCCCAGGGTGGGTGTTTTTCACTGTCATAACATTAGTCAAATCTTTAGGGTGGGAAGAGATAGTGAAGGCCAGGGTAAAGAATCGGTATCCTTAATATTGTCCCAGTGGGATGGACTTTCTCAGTGCAATTAGGTAGCCACTAGACACAAGTGTTGCCATTCAAGTTTAAACACAAATTAATTAAAAAGTAAGGAAATTAAAAATTCAGATCACATAGCTTTCCTTCAAGGGCTCCCGTGCTACATATAGTTAGTCACTTCCATAATGGACAGTGGGGACATAGAAGATTTTATTCATCCCATCATGTTCTGTGGAACAACACTGAGTTAGAATGAACCAAATGAAGGATGCCATCTGACTGGGATGGCACTCTTTTGTCTACATATATGGATTAAAGGCTAACCAGGGGGCATGATGCAGAGGACAGATGATACAGACATAAATGAGAGAGATATGGCTCCTGTGCTAATGGTGCTTAGGGCTCAGGTAGATACAAGTACTCAACACATTTCCCTATACAGTACAGAAATTCTCAACCTATGCTGCGCATACATGGCACCTGGGTATGTTGTGAAGTGCAAGGTTCTATTTCAGCAGGTCTGAGGCAACCTCTGACAATCTGTATTTGTATCGGACTCTTCCTGAAATGTTCATGACATTAATGATGCCAATAGCCAAAAATATACAGGTTCAGAATTAAACAAAATAGAGACCTTTTTTCACTCTACCTACAACAAACATCATCATTTGTTGTGTATTTTTAGATCTAAAGAACCTTGTGCTGACCTATGTCAGTGCCATCAACAGTGGGGATGTGCCCTGCATGGAGAACGCAGCCCTGGCCTTGGCCCAGAAGGAGAACTCAGCCGCAGTGCAAAAGGCCATTGCCCACTATGAGCAGCAGATGAAGAAGGTGCAGCTGCCCACAGAGACCCTCCAGGAGCTGCTGGACCTGCACACGGCCAGTGAGAGGGAGGCCATTGAAATATTCAGCAGGAGTTCATTCAAAGATGTAGACCACCTATTTCAAATGGAATTAGCGGTATTTTTTTTCACTCAAGTATATAGGGATTAGTGTTCTGGAAGCCAAAGTACTATCAGAAAAAGAAACGAGTATTTATTCTGATAGAAGAAATTCTTACTAGCTTTTCAAATGGTGACAACTACATATTTGTAATCATGATAATTAGAAGGACTGATTTTATTTTAACAGACTCCAAATTTCAAAATATTTTTATTAATAAATATATGTCTACCCTTTATTAAATGCATATAACTAAAACCAGAGCTTCTACTCAAATTACATGCCCATTATCATCAGGTTTATCTGCAATCATACTAACCAAAAGAAACGAAAGTTACAATGTTAGTTCTCTTCAGCAGGCGTATGCTTTACATTGGTGTCATTTATGGCAATCATCAGTCCCACTGGAAAACCAGCAAGTTTCCCTGTACAAGTTCGCATAGAGCCCAAAATCTCTGCTCTGAATATCACAGCTAAGGGAAAGGGGACTTCAGAAGAGCATCCAAGTAAAGAGAAAAGGCACAGTACTCCTAGTGGCCTATAAGATTTGGGGAGACATAGAGTTTTTTGAGAAGCATTTCCAGAAAATCGGTGGCATTACTAACATCTTTTTCTGGTTGTATTTTTCTTTTCTATTTTTACAATGAAGTGTCAGCTAGACAAAAGGTGGAAAGACTTTTGTGAACAGAATCAGGAAGCATCATCAGATCGTTGCCAGGATTTACTTCAGCGTATTTTCAGTCCTCTGGAAGAAGATGTGAGCCAGGGAATTTATTCAAAGCCAGGGGGCTATCTTTTCTTTATTCAGAAGATACAAAAGCTGAAGGAAAAGTACCTTGAGGAACCAAGGAAGAGGATACAGGTAACCAAAATTTAGCTGTGTGTTCTGGGAAGTTGCTGAGGTGCCTCTTTCAAACACCCATATGACCAAGGATAGTAGCACACCCATGTGCTTTTTCTCTATACAGCACTTATGTTTTTATTCAATAAACAGGTAAGAGGAGCCTCTAGGACCACATATGTTCTAGGTTACAGCAAAGAGAGTACACTCAACTAATATTTGAGTTATCAATTGCATTCTGAGATTAATCATTAGGTTACCACTCTATTACAACTGGACATTTGATGCTTCCAAGGACAGAAGCCAGTAACTGCTGCTTATGCAGAAACACTAATTTATCAGTTTAGGCTTCACGCTGGCTGTAAGAAGTGCCTGGATCCAAGATTAAGAGCAATGTCATCCATTCTTTCTCTGTTTGTCACTTCCTCTTATCCCCACAATTCCCTCCCTTCTTCCACCTCCATCTCTCTGATCTGCTGATTCCACGACAACTTCATGCTCCAGCAACCTCGGCCCATGTGGAACCACAGCACCCACAGCCCCAAACCTTGAGTCCTCAAACTAAACCAACATGGAATCTCTACCTCTGAATATCTATATCACCCCTATTAAAAGAACCCTGCTGAGTGGGGTGCTCTGATTGCCCAGCTTAGCCTGTGCCTGCCCCTGTGACAGGGAATCTTGACTACAAGCAGAACAGGGCCAGGAGGAGCAATTCCTAGGGGAAAAGACGGTGGGCACACAAACAGGAACATTTGTGCACAGCCATTTCCTGCTGCTAACTCTGCTCTCTGGAATCTAAGCCTGAAGAAGTTCTGCGGACGCACTTGAGCTCGAAGCAGTCTATGATTGATGCAATTCTAAAGACAGACGAGGCTCTCACAAACAAGGAAAGGGAGAATGAAGGTAAGGAGTAAGCCAAAGACTTGATATGCACAAAAGGTCTTAAAAGTTTAAATGTTTTTCCAAGTAAAACTGTGATTATTAAACTAGAGCAAAAACCATAAAAATAATTGTAGCTCTTGAAGTCATTCTGAGAGTGGCATAGGCAGTCAATTTCATTATGGTTACCCCTAAAGAAAAATGTTTCCAGGAAATTTCTTCCATTAAATGGCAACAATGATAAGTAAAAGCGGAAGAAGGAAATTCTGTGTCTCGTGAGTCTGGGCTGCTATAACAGGATACCATAAACAGGTAGCTAAAGCAACCAAAATTTATATCACACAGTGTGTAGGCTGGCAGTTTGAGATCAGGCTGCCAGCATGGTCAAGTTCTTCCTGAGGCCCTCTTTCCGGTTTATAGATGGCAGCTTTCTCATTGTATCCTCACCTGGTGGAAGGAGCAAGCTCTGGTTTTGTCAAGTTCTCATGAGAACACTATTCCCAGTTTGGGAGCTCTACTCTCATGATCTCCTATAAATCTAATTAGCTCACCAAGGAAAACCTATATACATTTTCTCTTTTTTCCTTTTCCTCAGTGGAATGTAGAAAAGCTGAATCTGCAAAGGCTATAGTAATGCAATTAGAGGAAATGCAAAAGATAAATGAGCAGATAATGAAAGGGAAAGAAAAGAGTTATCAGGAGCATGTGAAACAATCGACTGAGAAGATGGAGGGCGACAGGGCCCTGTTGCTGGCAGAGCAAGAGAGGACTGTGGCTCTTAAGCTTCAGGTATCCAATTGTGCCATTTCTTTTATCTTTCACTGTACAGAGTTAAAAGTACAGTGTAGAGCTTAGAGCATGTAGAAAAATGAATTTTCTAGCCCATATACTAGTAGTCTTTTCATTCCCTTACTTTGTCTATCCCTGGTTACCTCTAATTACTACATGCCATTGGCTTACAGAATAAAACCCCATGAAATCCACTTTGTTAAGTCACTACTAATAGTAGCTAGTCACTGCCCATCTTTTCATACATATTTTATAGGCACTCTGTAATTGATTTTTGGCTATTGGAACAGGAACTATTTTATCTTCATTTTTTAAATGAGAAAATTATAATTTAATGAATTTTAGTAAATTTTCTAAATCATAGCACATTGCAATGGATCTGGCCTGGGAAATAGTGAATTTTTTTCCATATCCGTTAGGACTTTATCTTTGGAAGCACCCTAATGAATAGAAAGACTAATAACCACTTAGCACATTGTTTAAGCATCTAGGTTTATTCCAGGGTTTATGTGTGTCCTGGAATGTGTTGGAGTTTTGAGGTCATATGGTGAGTCCGAGTGCAAGTTAACAAAGTCTCTGGGCAAAGGTGAGCATCACTCTTGCCAGTGATCAACCCTATTCTGGGACCTTCCTGTTCCTTGGCCCTACTTGGAGTCTACGTTGAGTCTGGGTGTCAGCCCAGCGATCCCCTATGGGCCACAGCAATCCCCGATCTCCTCAGTATGAATATTTCCTCTTACTAGTCTCACTGAAATTTGGAAGGTTATTTAGAATTCCCTCATCAGACAGCTCCTTTGATTCCGATATTCACGTAGGAAATCTTCCTTTGAATTTCAAACATTTTTCTGGAGCACATATATGAAAAATCCACATTATATAATTGATAGTTGATATAAACAAGACATTGACAATTTAGATGGAATAACAACGTTCAATGTGGAATCAAAAATCTAGGGATGGAATTCTGTGGCAAAAATATTTTAGAAATTATAAATAGGAAAAATATATTCTTAATCCAAAAAAGAAAAAAGCAAGACAAATTGTAGCAAGGAGAGACGACCCCAGAGAGACATAACAGGATTTTAGGAGGATAGAATTGAAGAAAAATGTCAAAGCTGTTGAGGAAGTATTGCAAGTACTAAAAGAAGAATTAACATAAAAATTGGGTAACAAATTTAGTAATCTTATTATTCTGTACTAAGTTCAGTATTTCTTTACCTCTTAGGAACAGGTACAGCTACTCAAAGACGGATTCCCAGAAGAGAGCCGGAGACTTCAGGAAGAGATCAAGAATGTGGAGAATAGATACAAAGAAACAAGTATTATCATCTATTTAAGAGCTATAATATAGAAATCTAGAGAATAGGAGTTTCTTCTCCTACACCCTCTTGTCAGGATACAGGTTCAAAGACCATCTTTAGAAGACCAGACAACTGCTACTACTCTTAACATGAATTCATAACACTTACATGTTCACTTAGTCACAAATTCTGCAAAGATGAAGCTACTTGTGAAGGCAGTCTGTTGCCAACAACTGAATCTACTTATTTAATACTCACTGATATTGCTAATGGCTAATGTGATCTTTTACTGGATCACATATTTGACATCATTCACATTTTCTGCTATGTATATGGTAAAGTGTGTAATTTGGATAAATTCTGCTATGGGGAGTTATCAGACAGTCTTCTAATGAGGTACATTTTTTTAATTCTTTATCTATACCATACTTTTAGACCCTTAAACCCCATGATCTTACTCAAGGGTTTACATTTATCCTGGGATGATGTTGGAGCTTTTAGAACATACAGTAAGTCGAAGTGGGGGTAAGAGTCTTTGGACACAGTTGAGCATCACACCTCCCAGTGGTCAATAGGTCAAGTGCCTGCTGCATTTAGAAGGAAGTCCTCGTCAGTAATCAATGTCAGTGCAATGAAGGTCCTTTCAGTGTGAGTGTACAGTTATCCACTGACTCGAGGCTGCATGGTCTGTTGGAAAAGGTGGGACATCTGGACACTGAATGCAGGAGGAGCTTAAATCAAGGAAAGGGATACATAAGTGGAGGCTCCACCATCTTTATAGAAGCTTTTTATGTAATTAATACTAATCTCCAGTGCTAGGTCACCTCAGATCTTTAAACTCATGGAAGAACAACAAAGATGTGTCTTCACTCTTAAAGAAGTGTCTGAGTGTGGTATAATATGTCAGCAGCATTATGGCTACCCCAAAGGAAATACTGACATAGGGAATTTCCTCTATCAAGTAGCAACATAACTAATAAGCCTGAGGAAGAAAGAGACAACACAGTATTCCTACATATTTTTTTTCCTTTTCCTCCTCAGTGAACCTTATGAAAGCTCAATCTGCAGAGAGTGCAGCAAAAATTGAGAACATGCAAAGAAACTATGAGCAGATGATGGAACAGAAAGAGAAGAGGCATCAGGAAAATGTGACACGTTTGTTCGAGCAATTAGAAAGAGATAGAGCCAATTTAATGGCAGAGCAAGAAAGGACTCTGACTCATAAACTTCAGGTATTTAGTTGCGTCATTTCAATTTTCTCATCTAATGACCTGGGATCAGAGGCAGTGATAACTGGTCAGCACACGAGTTCATCAAGATAAAGGTGAAAGCCAGACACTGTACCACAGTCTTCATTTCCTTCGTGTTTCTATTAGTGTCAATCTGTGTTTGCTGAAGGGCTTTTACAAACAGACTATGCTCCTCATATTCTGTATTATTATATCACTCAATATACAGTAGCGAATAATTGCCAAGCCCTACATAAGCCCTTCATGAAGTGATTTATTTATATGCATTACATATTTGCATTCTCATCTAAGAGCATAGAAGCAATTCTATTGTTCTTTTTCCAGTAAGAAAATTCTAATTTCAGCAGAAATAAGGTAGTGTGCTGTGTCATATGTCATAGAAGAAGACCTATCCTGTCTTTTCTACCTAGTGGAATGTTCCATGATTTGTTTTTATCATACCTGCTATTACTTTATCTCTGTGATCACCTTGATGATTAGAAAGACTTTCTAACCATGGCATCACTTACGCAAACTAACTAAGTGCTGCCATTAATAGCACCTCCCCGTTCTCCGGGCCCTATTCCAAATCCATAAATAATCTCAATGTCAGACCAGAAGAGCAATCTGGACACCAATAGCCCTGATCTCCTCAACTTTTCTTTATTACTATGCCCACCAAAAGTTTGCAGGCTTATACTGAATTTCATGATCAGACATTTCCCCTACCTCTCAGCATCATATGTAAATCTTAGGAATCTTCCCATTGGCTATGATTCCGGAACAAATATTCATATGTGTGAAAATCCACATTGTATAGAGTGAGAGTTGAAGGGAAAAAAAGTGTGACAGTTATACACATTATTGTGTTAAATGTTAGTACAAAGATCCCACGGAGGAATTCTAGAGAAATAATATTTCAGAGACTATATGAATAAAAGATGTCTGAAGATATAGAAGTCCTAGAAAAATTAAAAACAAGCATAGGATCCTTAAGAGAGAGTGACATCATGGAAGTTAAAGGAGGAAGAAATTCAAGAAATAATATCAAAATCTATCAGCAGATTAATTTATGGAATAAATGGAAAGCTGATTTGGTAATTATTGAACAATTTTTAAAATTTATTTTATGTCAGCCTACGTTAATTATCCTCTTTTTCTCTTTAGGAACAAGAACGACATCTCAAGGATGAAATTACAGAAGAGAGAAGAAAACATCAGAAAGAAATCTAGGATATGGAGATGAGAAACATAGAAATGAACCTATCATGTATTATAATCTAAAAATACAAGATCGAAATTTTCCTATCACACAGTCTATGACCAGGGCACAAGTGCAATGATCAATTTCCAAGATCCAAAGAGTTGCCACTGAAATTGAATACATAATGACTGCACTTACATTGATCCATAAATTTACTAAAAATGAAGTTGAAATGGGAAGGAAATGAACTACCTACTATGCTATTCATTTCATGCTTATTATAGTAATGATTTGAATGATCTTTACTATATACTATATAGCAAGTCATGCACATTTCCTCTGGAGAGATTATATTAATAAATTATGTTATGAGTATTCCTTTTACAATAGAGAGGTATTAGACAGGTACTGTTTAAGAAAGACTTTTTCTTCCTCATCCACACCACACTTCTAGACACCCTCAGCCCCATGCTCTTATTTAGGGTTTATTTCTGTCCTGAGATGAATGCTGTGAACATAGAGGAAATTAGATGTAAAGTGAACAAGAATGTTCCATCACTGCTAAGTGGCCAAAAAGTTGCATTTATTCTAAAATTAAAGGGAGATTTTTATTGCCCATGACTGTCTAAGACAGCTGGCTGTGGTTTAGTGTGTAGAGAGTGGACAATTTACAACATCATGGAAGCTTGATGGTCTATAGGTAGTTTTGGTACTCCTGGGCCCTGCCAAGGATGTGCTCTTTTCTGTGAAGAGTGGATATATAATTATAGGCTCAAACTGCTCTGTTGGTAAAAGCTCATTGGTTAATTACTGCCCTACCCTCAGTCCTGGGTTGGATCTTTAAACTAATGCAAGAAAGGTAAAGATGTATCTTCACTGCTGAACCCATATCAGAGTGTGGCAAAATATTGAGGGGCAATAATGCCCAAAGAATTATTGTCTCAGGAATTTCCTCTATGCAGTATCAACATAGTAAGTAAGTTTGAGGAAGAAGGAGACAACAGATTAATCCTACAAAAATTTTTTTCTTTCTTTTCATCCTTAGTGAAACAGGCAAAGCATAAAGCAAAAATTTTGGAGGAAGACCAAAGGAAGTTTGAGCAGATGATGGAACGGAAACAGAAGAGTCATCAGGAACATGTGAGACAACTGACTGAAATGATGGAGAGGGACACGGCCCAGTTGCTGGCACAGCATAAAAGGACTACAGCTCGTAAACTTGAGGTATTTAATTGTGTCATCTCGATTTTCTCATCCAATGGCCAGGGATCAAAGCTACTGATTACAGGTTAGCATACTTCTTGGTCCAGATAAAGGCACTTTGTAGCCAGACACTGGACTACAATTTTAATTCCCTTCATGTTTTTATCAATACCTATCTGTGGTTGCTAAAGGCCTTTTACAAGCAGACCATGTGCCGCAGCCTGCACGTTATTTGCTATAGCAGTGGCAACTAATTGCCAAGTCTTACACAAAGTGCATTACATATTTGCACAAGATCTATTCCATTATCCTTTTTCAAATGAGAATATTGTAATTTCACAAGAGAGAACACACTGTTCTGGGATATAACTCATTGGGAAAGTATCTAGCTTTTATTTCCTACATAGGGGGATCCATGGTGATTTTGTTTTTGTCATATTTTATGTCTTTATGTCTGTAAGCATATGCCCTATACAAGTCTCTGTTGAGTCTGGATGTTGGTCCAGAAATGTTCTATGAGTGACTGCGTTCCCTGAACTCCTCTACTTTTTTCTCTTACTACTCCCACCAAAACTTTGGATGCTTATACAGAATTCCTTAATTGGATATCACTCCTGAATCTGAGCATCATGTAGAAATCTTCCTAGTGAATCTTGACTATCCTATTGAAATTCATGTAAATATGTATATTTATATAAATACATTTTATGTAAATATATATACATAAAATATCTACATTATATGGTTAAGAGTTGAGGTGATATTTTTTAAAAAAATGATAGACTTCAGAGAATGATTTGCTGAATATGGGTTAAAAGAGCTCCAGATAGATGGATGGACAATAATATCGCAGGCAATATAGACAAAACATTTCTGAAGCCAAAGAAAGCACAGAGAAATTAATACCTGGCATAATTTAGAAACAAAAGGGGAACTTATTTGACAATTAATGAACACGTTTAGTGATCTTATTTTATTCTACACAAGTTTAAGTCTGTATTTTCCCTTTTTAGAATCTGGAAGCACGTTTCAATGGGACAATCATGGAAATGAAAAATAAACATCAGCAAGAAATAAAGAGTATCTTAAAGAAATAAGAAGATTCTGAATTATCATATTTATTTTCTTATTTTTTTTTCTTTTTTTAAATCAATCAATTGAATGTTTTAATTTACTGACATGATATTTAAGGTAGTTACAAAAACTCTAAAAATAAAATTCACAGTGATCCTTTCATATTTTATTTAATGTATCTAGGAAGTATCATCAAAAGAATAATTTTAATATTGAATAAATATTAAATATAAATATTCACTATATAAAATAATAATGTAAATATTAAATAAGTTTGATATTGCTTCTAAATTCAATTGAAGTGGTTACATTTTTATGTTAGAGTAATGTTTCCAGGGCCATTCTTTAATACACAAGTTATTAAATCCCACAGTCACTTAATCCACATTGCAGACTAATCTAATGCATTTAAGCTGCTCTTGAGAAGCCATCCTTCAGTTTATGGCTCACACAGTATGGTAGCTTTTGCTTTTTTTTTTTTACCTAAGAAATCATATTTTTTCCTCTTGACATCTTAAGAATAATCTTTAATAATGTTTTTCTCTAATTCCAATGTCCCTCAATACTCCTGATGCTGCACACTGATGTGGCAGTTCAGTTCTTCTCCCATGGAGGCACCCAGCTGATGATGAATACTAGGCACACAATTCTAGCTCGGGGCCTGGCAGGTATCCTATAATAAAATTCACTAATCTAGATCAAAATGTAAGCATCTATGCTTTTCAACATGCTCCACTAATTTCCCACTGTGCTATGACAAATGCTCCCAGTGGCATGACCACCAGGAAACTTACACATGGATTTACATACGAAGACAATACAGCCAAATGGTGAGGAGTGAGGATCCTGTGGCTACACTGCCCAGGTTCAAATCCCAGCTTTACCACTCCTTACCGAGCTCAGGTAAGGCACTTGGCCTCTCTGAATTCTCTATTTCCTTATTTGTAACATGAATCATTATGTTCCTTGATGTGAAAAGTCAAAAAACACAGCCATTCTCCCTGCTCTCTCCTCTCAGGGCATAAGTTTAATGAGTAACTTCAGAAATTCTCACATTTGGAACTAAACTAAACCCAAAATAATAAAGTTTACAAAACTTAAGTGTGAAGGCAATGTGCTACTTTCTTGAGAATAACTATTTCATACTTATTCATAGTATTAATGATTAATGTTTAGCTGGATGTTATTAGAAATAATGCACATTTACTCTAGGAGTTTTGAAGTATATGATTGAGATGCATTTGTAACTGTCCAAACTCAAAACGGATATATCAGGTGGGTTCTGTTTAGTATAAACTTTTCAGACTCATCCATACTGCTCTTCTAGATATCCTCAGATACATGTTTTTATTCAAGGGTTTACCTTTGTCCTTGCATTGAGTTAGAGTGTTAAATACCCTGAAAGACCTACAATTTAACTCCATTCTAATCTCTGCATTTCTGCTATGACATCACTTCATGAAAGACACTGAGGGTAAAATACCTACCTAGGAAGGACAAGAAAATACAAGGATACAAATCAAGAATAACTCAACAATATATACATAGGAACCTACCAGAAACATTTTAAAACATGTATCTAACAACGTGCCTTAATGTAATCAACAGAATCCACTCAGATTTTTAAGTAAAAATTAATTTTACATTGAATTCTATTTGGTAGAATAGATCATCCAGGATCCAACTCCAGACTCCATAGCTATTCAGCCAAGAACAATAGCACACATACAGGTTCAGCACCTCAAGTGAAAACTTGACAGCTACTACCACTTGGAACCAAAATCTCTGGATCAAGTAACAGAAAATGCACCAATATCAGCTCGGAGAACCAGAGTACCTCTATCTTTATATTTAAAGTACACAAATTCCTCCATGATTAGTAGCCTCACATCTGCTCACATCTGCTTCTAAGTCTGACAGAGGTTCATCTTCTTGACAAGATCTAAATGCCTTTGTGAGGGTCTGGGAATGAGGGTGCCTGTCTTTTATATTGGAAGTAGAACTTCATACATTGGAAAATGTCTGTCCATGTTAAGGTCATCCAAACCAGTCAGGTGGGTTAACTGGCACAGGCTGGCCACATGATGGTGGGAGCTAACTAGGACTCTTATTACTATTTTCATGCACATCAAATGCACTATTTCTAATGTTTATCTTTGCTGTGGTCTCTTAACATTTCTTATATTTTTCCTTCACGGATTTGAAGTTGTACACTTTATTAACATGCTTTAAGTTATGCTTTATTGCTAAGCATCATACTTAGGAAAGCCTTAAAAGGACTATAGAAAAGTGACTTTAATGAAAATGGGAAAGTAAGAAATTTAGTGGACCATCCCTCACCTAAAAATGAAAATGTGGTTAAAACTATTAAAACCAACTTTATCAGAACTCTGAATAATATTCAAAGGTCAAATGCAGCAGAATTAAACTGAGTCTCTATCTCTCACCATATGAAAATGTTAACTCAAGATGGATTAAGGACTTCAATGTCAGACCTGAAACCCTAAAAATCAAGAAGAACACCTGGGAGAAACTCTTGTGAACATTGGCTAGGCAAAGAATTTATGACTAAGACTCCAAAAGCACATGTAAAGAAAACCAAAACCAAAAACAAATAAATGGGCTAAATAGGTTATTAAATTAGAAAACTTAGGCACAGAAAAAAAAATAGTAAGACTAAATAGATAACCTACAGAATGGGAGAAAGTATTCACCAACTATACTTCCAATGAAGGGCTAATATCTACAATCTACCAGGACCTCAAATAATATGTATGAAAAAAACAAGAAAAAAACCAAAAAATCCCATTAGAAATTAGACAAATGATATGAACAGATATTTTTCAAAAGAAGATATACAAATGGCAAAGAAACATATGAAAAAATGCTCACCATCACTAATCATCAGGGAAATACAAATTAAAGCCACAGTGAGACACCACCTGACCCCAGTCAGAATAACCATTATTAAAAAATCAAAACACAGTATCTATTGGCATGAATATGGTGAAAAAAGGATACACATACGCTGTTGGTGGAAATGTAAATTAGTACATTAGTACTGCATATAAAACAGCATGAGGATTTCTCAAAGAACTAAAAGTTCCATCCAGCAATCCTACTACTGGGTATTTACCCAAAGGAAAAGCAGTCATTTTATGGAAAAAAACACCTGAATTTGAATATTTATTGCAGCACAATTCACAATGGCAAAGATGTGGAATCAACCTAAGTGTCCATCAATTCATGAGTTGATTAACAAAATGTGGTTTTATACATATATGTATATAGACATATATATAAATATATACGGTATGTATATAAACATATACATACTGTTTTATATGCAGTACTAATGTACTAATTTACATTTCCACCAACAGTGTATGTGTATCCTTTTTTCACCATATCCATGCCAACAGATACTGTGTTTTGATTTTTTAATAATGGTTATTCTGACTGGGGTCAGGTGTATATATATACCTATTTATATACACACACACACACAAACACCATGGAATACTATCCATACATGACAAAAACAATAAAATAATATCTTTTGCAGCAACTTGGATGGAACTCAAATCCATTTCAATAAGTCAAGTAACTCAGGAACAGAAAACCGAATACCATGTGTTCTCATTTATAAGTGAGAGTTGAGCTGTGGGTATGCATGGTCATACAGAGTGGTATAATGGACATTGGAGACTCAGAAGAAGGGAAGGTGGGAGGGGAGTGAGATATGAAAATCACCCATTGGGTACAATGTACACTATTCAGTTAATACGTGTGCTAAATGCTCAGACTTCACCACTATACAACTTATCCCTTTAACAAAAAATGACTTGTACTCTCTAATTCTATTGAAATTTTTTAAAAGTTTGCAGCAAATAAGTAAATGCTTAACCAGTAGAGAGGCCACTGAAACAGGGTAGGAAAGCTTTGCGAACTTTTAACTTATCCTTTTCTCATTGGAGCAGCAGTTGCATTCTAGGTGGATTTTGAATCTCAGAGGGAATGCAATGGACTTTGTTCCCAAGGAAGTATATTTATCTGTTTTGAACTATATGTAGGTTTCCTGAAAGACTGAAGTAGAGGGCTTGTATATGTTTTATGTAATTCAGAGTTCTCTCAGGGTGTAGAAGTAGCTAAGCACAAGATATTCTGTAAAAACATTGGGAGAAATGCTACCTGGGCCGAAAAAAATTTTCAGGCAAATCATAAACGTGCCAAAAATTCAGAGAGAAAAGCAAAGAAGTGAGGAGTTTTGAGAGAATAGAAGCTTTGATAAGGTCCCCTATATAGTGAGAAATTTAGAAAGCCAGATGTGTACCAAGAGCAGGAAACATGCTCAGGCCTGAGAAGACCATATGCTTTCACCACTGGCCAGTGTCTTAGTCTGTTTTGTGTTGCTATGAAGGAATACATGAGACAAGGTAATTTATAATGGGAAAAGGTTCATTTGACTCACAGTTCTGTACAAGAAGCATTGTGCCAAAATCTGCTTCTGGTGAGGGGCTCAGGCTGCTTCTACTTTAGGTGGAAGGTGAAGGGGCTAGAATGTGTAGAGATCACATTAGGAGACAGGGAGCAAGAGAGAGTTGGAGGGAAGCATCAGGTTCTTTTTAACAACCAGCATTTAGGGAAACTAATAGAGTGAAAACTTACTCATGCCGTTCAAAGGGCATGAATTGATTCTTGTGGGGTCCGCTACCAAGATTCAAGTACTTTCCATTGGACCCAAAATTCTACAATGGGAATCAAAGTTCAATATGACATTTGGAGGGACAAACATCCAAACTATAGAAGCCAGTCCTCTGGCTCAGCACAAGTAGCAAAGCTAAGGCAGAGTTGTAAACAGTCCAGCTAGGCATTGGAAGAGTGTCCCAATAGAAAGGCAAGTGCTACAGAGCATTTAAAAAAATGTTTCATTCTATTTTTCCTCTCACAACATAATCTGCAAAATGTCCACTATTAAATATTAAAAGTATGCAAAAACAAGAAAGTATGACACATATAAAAAGTAAAAGAAGCTGTTCTTTAAAAACACAGAGATTGAACTTACTAGACAAAGATTTTACATCAACTCTCTTAAATATGCTCAACAAGCTTAAGGAAACCATGGACAAAAACTAAAGGAGAAGACCAAAAAAACTATAGGTAAACAAAAATGTCTATCCGTAACCATATTGAAATTATAAAAAGGAACCAAATAGAAAATTTATATATGAAAAATATAATAACTGTAATAACCAATGTAAATAATCCACAAGAAAGTAAGAGCATATCTAAGCAGGCAAAGAATCAGCAAACTTGAAGATAGGTTAATTGAGATTGTCCAGTTTGAGTAGAAAGATAAAATAATGAAGAAAAGATGAACATAGCACAAGAGATCTGTGAAACACCATAAAACATACCAGTCTGTGCAAAATGGGAAACGCAGAAGGAGAGGTAAGAGAAAAAGAAAGAAGTAGAAAGAATATTTGAACAAATCATCGCTAAAATCTATTCAAATTAGATGAAACACATAAATCTACACACCAACAAAGCTCAACAATGAAAATAAACTCAAAGAGATTCATATTGCAATGCATTATAATCAAACTGTTGAAAGACAAAGACATAGAATTTTGAACACAGCAATAAAAAGTGACTTATCATGTATAATGAAACATCAACGAGATTAAAAACAATTTTTTTTTATTTCACCATATTATGAGGGTACAAATTTTAAGGTTTCGAATAATGCCCTGAACCCCTATCCCCACAGGTCTGAGCTTCAAGCGTGACCATCCCCCAGATGGTGCACATCCCACTCATTATGTATGTATATACTTGCCTCTCCTCCCCCCTCCCACCTGCCCAATACCCAATAAATGTAATTCCTATGTATCCACTTAGGTGCTAATCAATTATACCAATTTGCTGGTGAGTATATGTGGTGCTTGTTTTTCCATTCTTAGGATAGTTCACTTAGTAATATGGGTTCCAGCTACATCCAGGAAAAAACAAGATGTGCCATATCATCATTGTTTCTTAAAGCTGAATAGTACTCCATGGTATACACATTTTATTAATCCACTCATGTATTGATGGGCACTTCGGTTGTTTCCACAACTTTGCAATTGTGAATTGTGCTGCTATAAACATTCACGTGCAGGTGCCTTTTTGTAGACTGTCCTTTGTTCTTTTGGGTAGATGCTCAGTAGTGGGATTGCTGGATGAAATGGTAGGTAGATCTACTTACATTGCTTTAAGTTATCTCCATATTGCTTTCCACAGAGGTTGAACTAATTTGCAGTCCCACCAGTAGTATAGGAATGTTCCTATCTCTCCACATCCATGCCAACATCTATTCTTTTGGGACTTTTTGATAAAGGCCATTCTTACTAGAGATAAGTGATATCTCATTGCGGTTTTGATTTGCATTTCCCTGATGATTAGAGATGTTGAGCATGTGTTTTGGAGCCATTATTCTGTCTTCTTTTAGAAAAGTTTCTGTTCATGTCCTTTGCCACTTTTTGATAGGGTTGTTTGATTTTTTCCTTGCTGATTTTCCTGAGTTATAAGTAGATTCTAGTTATCAGCCCCGTATCAGATACGTAGGTTGTGAAATTTTTCTGTGGGTTGTCTGTTTGCTTTCATGACTGTTTCTTTGGCTATGCAGAAGCTTTTTAATTTGATCAGGTCCCATTTATTTATTTTTGTTGATGCTTTGATTGCCTTTGAAGTCTTCTTCATAAATTCTTTGCCTAGGCCAATGTCTAGGAGGGCGTTTCCAGCATTTTATTCTAGAATTCTAATAGTTTCATACTTTAGGTTTAAGTCTGTTACCCAGTATGAGTTGATTTTTGTGAGAGGTGAAAGGTGTAGATCCTGCTTCAGTATTCTACAAGTGGCTATCCAGTTTTCCCATTACCATTTATTGAACAGGGATTCTTTTCACCAGTGGACGTTTTTGTCTGCTTTGTCAAAGATGAGATGGCTATATGAGGATTGTTTTATATCAGGGTTCTCAGTTCTGTTCCACTGGTCAATATTCTTATTTTTCTGCAAACCAAATTGATTTAATTACTACAGCATAGTAGTATAGTTTGAAATCTGGAATATTGATACCTTCCATTTTGTTTTTATTGCCTAGAATTGCTTTTGATATACGGGGTCCTCTCTGGTTCCATATGAAGTGTAAAATTATTTGTTCTATATCTGTGAAAAATGATGTTGGCATTTTAATAGGGACTGCATTGAATCTGTAGATCAGTTTGGGTAGTATAGACATTTTAACAATGTTGAGTCTGATGCCCCACGAGCACGGTATCGATTTCCATCTTTTACATCCTCTGCTATTTCCTTCCTCAGCATTTCATAGTTCTCCCTGTAGAGGTCTTTTTCCTCTTAGTTAAATATATTCCTAGGTACTTTATTTTCTTTGTTGCTATTGGGAAGGGTATTGAGTCTTTGATTTGGTTCTCAATTTGACTGTTGT
>VBSM01000529.1:67247227-67265337 GCA_008086735.1 Cheirogaleus medius
TTGGTTACATTTTATATCTTTGCCTCTCCCTAAGAAGAGTTAGAGGTATGCCCTCTCCCTCCACAATGCTCACCACATCTCTAAGATGTGGGTCTACCCCCCACTCAGAATCCCTGGTGAACACTACCACCCTTTGAGCACCATAGTTTTAATCAGTCAGTACCAATTTGATGGTGAGTACATGTGGAGCCCATTTTCCTGAACTTGTGTCGCCTCACTTTGGATAATGGGCTTAAGCTTAATCCAGGATAGTACAAGCAGTGTTAGCATGCTGTCATTTCTTAGGATTAAGTAATATTCCATTGTGAACATGTACCAAGTTTTGATCATCCACTCATGAACTGATGGGCACTTGGGTTGTTTCCATGTGCTTGCAATAGTGAATTGTGCTGCCATAAACATTCGGGTGCAGATGTCCTTATAATAAGAATGTCTTGTTCTCTTTTGGTTAGACACCTAACAGTGCTATTGCTGGGTCGAAAGATATTTCTATCTCTAGCTTTTGAGGTATCTCCAAATTCTTTTCCACAAAGGTTGCACTTATTTGCAGTCCCGCCAGCAGTGTAAGAGTGTTCCTGTCTCTCCACATCCTCACCAGCATTTTTTATTTTGGGATTTCTTGATACAGCCCATTCTCACTGGGGTTAGGTGATATCTCATTGTGGTTTTGATTTGCATTCCTCTAATGATTACAGATGTTGAGTATTTTTTTATATGTTTATAGGACATTATTCTGTCTTCTTTGGAGAAGTTTCTGTTCATTTCCATTGCCCATTTCTTGATGGGGTTGTTTGATTTTTTTCTTGTTAATTCTTTAGAGGTCTAGATAGATTCTTGTTATTAGACCTTTATCAAAAGTGTTGAGAGCAAATGTTTTCTCCCATTCTATTGGTTGTCTATTTGCTCTAAGGATAGTTTCCTTGGCTGTGCAAAAACTTTTTAATTTGATCAGATCCCATTTATTTATTTTTGATGCTGCGGTGATTGTTTTGGGGGTCTTCCTCAAAAATTCTTTGCCTGGGCCAATGTCTGATAGGGTTTTCCCAATCTCTTCTTCCAGGATTCTTAAGGTTTCATGCCTTAGGTTTAAATCTGTTATCCATCTTGATCTACAGAATTAATGCAATCCCCATCAAAGTACCACCATCATTCTTTACAGAGCTAGAAAAAATAATTCTTCCTTTTGTATGGAACCAGAAAAAAACCTCGTATAGTCAAAACAATCTTAAGTAAAAAGAACAAACTGGGAGGCATCAGTCTTCCTGACTTCAAGCTGTACTATAAAGCAATAATATTTAAATCAGCCTGGCACTGGCACAAGAACAGAAGCATTGATATTTGGAATAGATCTGAGATTCCAGAGATGAAACCATCGGCATACGGTAACCTAATCTTTGATAAAACAGACAAAATATACAATGGGGAAAAGAATCTCTCTTCAGTCAATGGTGCTGGAAAAACTTGATAGCGACATGCAGAAGATTGAATCAGGATCCCTACCTCTCACCTTTCAGAAACGACTACATTTTAAAGGAAGTTTGCTAGGCCAGGCGCCAAGGCTCACGCCTGTAATCCTAGCACTCTGGGAGGCCAAGGCGGGAGGATTGCGGGAGCTCAGGAGTTCAAGACCAGCCTGAGCAAGAGCAAGACCCCATTTCTAGAAAAAATAGAGTTATCCAGGCATGCTACACTGGCCTATAGTCTCAGCTATTCAGCAGGCTGAAGCATGAGGATCACTTGAGCCCAGGAGTTTGAGGTTGCAGTGAGCTATGATGATGCCACAACACTCTGGCCTGAGTGACAGCGTGAGAACCTGTCTCCCCAAAAAAAACAAAAACAGATGGTTATTCATTTGTTAAAAATTATGTATGGGGTGGAGCATTTAATATGTGCCTGGCACCCTTCCAGATCCTGTGGATGCTGTGATGAGCTTTCTGAAAATGCTTCTCAAAAGCTCCATGTACTCAAAAACTTATAGACAACTCAACAAAACTATATTCTTTCTCTTGACTCAAACTATCTTCTAAAGTTGTTTTCTCCTTGGAGATGATGTTCACAGCATAGATTCCCAGCTTTATGCCACACTTGTATATGTAAATTTCTGCTTTTCAAATTAATCGTCAAACTAAAGATTGCTATGAATGGAATAGATGTGGCATAACGTAGCCCTGCTGCAGACAACAGACACTATAAATTTCTTTGCTTTTGTTTGGTATGATAGCGAATCAGTCTGATAATAGTAGGTATGTAATCAAAGTATCAGCTTTATTTGCCACATGTATTTCTTTAATTAAAGGCAATAGTATTAGTTCATGAATTAAAACGTGTTTCAAAACCTGGAATCAGTGTAATACAATTTTTCTTCTGATTATTATGGTTACAATTAGGGAGTCACAAATTCAAAATCTAGCAAGAATTGTTTCTTTCAAAAGAAATACTCATTTCATTTCCTAATAGTACTTTGCTATCTGTCTTAGTCTTTTTTGTTCTGCAATACTAGAATAACTGAGACTGGGCAATTTTTAAGAAGAGAGGTTTATTTTTTACAGTCTGGAGGCCACTAAGTCCAAGGTCAAGGGGTGTGTACATAGTGAGGGCTCTCTTTCTGCATCAGCCCATAGTGGAATGCAATAAGCTGACCGAACACATCTTTTTATCAGGAACACAATCCTACCGTAATGGAATTAATCCATTCACGAGGGCTTGTCCTCCTGACCTAATCACTTCCTAACGTTCCCACCTCTCTACATTGTTGCATTTGGAATTAAATTTTGCAACATATAAACACTGAGGGCCACATTCAAGACATAGCGACATCCAATCTCATGTAAAGTTCAGTTAAATATTACCAGTAATCCTTTTGAAATAAATGATCTACATTTTATTCATTTCTTTATTTACTGTTAATTGCAAATCAGTGTTCTAATGATCTACATCTTTAAAGGACTCCTAAGGCAGACTTTGATGGCCTCTCTCTCACTGGGTCTGTGTAGGTTTGGCAACTCCGAGGAGATTTCTGTGATAAGCTGAAGCTTCTGGCTGTTCATGGTAGATAATAACCTTTTGCATTATATCTAAATTCTCTAATAAGGCCAAGACCAGGACTACATTCTTCAAGCAGGACAGACCCCCAGTGCTAATGCCATTAATATAGGTCAACACCAGGTCCTCCACACCTACAAATACTGAACAAAGGAAGATATTCACTGCATTTGGGGAAAGGAAACATTTTTATGTTGTGTAATTCTGAGAATGTCTATTATCAGTTATTTGCCTCCTCAATGCTATTAGCATTACCTGGAAGCCTGATACTAATGTAGATTCCCAGGCCCTTCCTAAGACCTACTGAAGCAGAACCTTACCTTTGGCCAGATGCTTAGGTGATATGTATGCACATCAAGGGTTGGGAATCTCTATTTCACATTAGGAAGCTGTATTTATTGAATTCTTGTATCTTTTTAGCCCTGGCATATTTAGGACAGGAAAAATAAATCTTTCATTTACTTCTGTATTTTCAGTCCTTTGAAGCCTGGTTCATGGTAAACATTTTATTATTTTTTAAAAACTTATAATTTTCCATTACTATGTGTATATAATAGCTTTCTATATTTATAGGGTACACGTGATCTTTTGATACAGGCATACAATGTGTAATAACCAAATTAGGGTAATTAGGGTATCTATCACCTGAAGCTTTTATCATTTCTTTGCGTTAGAAACATTTCAATTCTACTCGTTTAGTTATTTCATAGTATACCATAACTTATTGTTGACTATAGTCATTTTCTTGTGCTAACAAATATTTTTCATTCTATCTAACTATATTTTTGCACCCATTAACCATCCCCACTTTTCCCCCACCCCTGCTATCCTTCCCAGCCTCTGGTAACCATCATTCTACTCTCTGTCTCTATGAGATCCATTGTTTTAATATTTAGTTCCCACATATGACTGAGAAACTTTTTATATGGTGAGAGACAGAGATTCAATTTCATTCTTCTGCATTTGGCCTTGAATATTTTTTGGAGTTCTGATAAAGTTGATTTTTATAGTTTTAACCACATTTTCATTTTTAAGTGAGGGAAGGTCCACTAAGACTCTTCCTTTTCCATTTTTGTTAAAGTTATTTTTCTATAGTTTTTTTAAGATTTTCTTAAGTATGATGCTTAACAATAAAGCATAACTTAAAGCATGTTAATAAAGTGTACAACTTGAAATCAGTGAAGGAAAACATATCAGGAATATTAAGAGACCACAGCAAAGATAAATATTAGAAATGGTGTATTTGATGTGCATGAAAATACTAATGAGAGTCTTAGTTAGCTCCTACCATAATGTGGCCACCCTGCACCGGTGACCCACCTGACTGGATTGGATGACCTTAACGTGGGCAGACATTTTCCAATGTGTGAAGTTCTACTTCTAATATAGAAGACAGACACCCTCATTCCCAGACCCTCACAAAGACATTTAGATCTTCTCAAGAAGATGAACCTCTGACAGACTTAGAAGCAGATGTGAGCAGATGTGCTACTACAAATCATGGAGCAATTTGTGTACTTTAAATACAAAGATAGAGATATTCTGGTCCTCAGAAGTGATATAGGTGGATTTTCTGGCATTTGATTCAGAGATTTTGGTTCTAAGTGGAAGTAGCTGTGAAGTTTTCACTTGAGATGCTGGATGTGTATGTGTGCTATTGTTCTTGACTGAATAGCTATAGAGTCTGGAGTTGGATCTTGGAGGATCTATTCTACCAAATAGAAATAAATGTAAAATTAATTTTGACTTAAAATCAGAGTGGATTCTTTTGACTGCATTAAGGCACTATGTTGGATACACATTCTAAAATGTTTCTGGTAGGTTCCTATGTATAGATTACTAAATTATTCTTGGTTTTTATCCTTGTATATTCTTGTCCTTCCTAGCTTGGCATTTTGCCCTCAGTGTCTTTCATGAAGTGATGTCATAGCAGAAATGCAGAGATTAGAAT
This sequence comes from Cheirogaleus medius, assembly GCA_008086735.1. Classification (NCBI taxonomy): domain Eukaryota; kingdom Metazoa; phylum Chordata; class Mammalia; order Primates; family Cheirogaleidae; genus Cheirogaleus; species Cheirogaleus medius. Next base: position 67,252,221 of record VBSM01000529.1, read on the forward strand.
GGACTTAAATTGTAGGTTTTTAGGCATTTAATACTCCAACTCAATGCAAGGACAAAAGTAAACATTTGAGTAAAAACATGCATCTGAGGAAATCTGGAAGAGCAGTATGGATGAGTCTCAAAAGTTCATACTAAACTGAACCTGCCTGATATATCCCTTTCAGTTTGAACAGTTATAAATGCATCTCAGTCATATAATTCAAAACTCCCATTGTAAATGTACATTTATTCTAATAATATCCAGCTAAACATTATATTTATCATGAATAGTATGAATTAAGTTTGAAATATATGCCTTCAAAAAAGTAACACATTGCTTTCATGCTTAGACTTTGCAAACTTTATTATTTTGGCCTTAGTTTAGTTCCAAATGTGAGAATTTCTGAAGTTACTCACTAAACTTATGCCCTGAGTGGACAGAGCAGGGAGAATGGCTCTGTGTTTTTTGACTTTTCACAATAAGGAACATGATGAGCCAGCAGCTTCCTTTTTGATATTCTGTATATCTTGCTGATGTTGAATGTTTATTTCCTTGATTTTCTCCTTGAAACGTTTCTCCTGATCCTGAAAAGTGAAAGTACAGACTAAAACTTGTGTAGAATAAAATAAGATCACTAAAGTTTTCATTAATTGTCAAATAAGTTCCCCTTTTGTTTCTTAATTATGCATGGTAATAATTTCTCTGTGCTTTAGTTTCAGAAATGTTTTGTCTATATTCCCTATGATATTATTGTCCATTAATCTATCTGGGGCCCTTTTAACCTATATTCAGCAAATCATTGCCTGCAGTCTGTCATTTAAAAAAAAATATTATATGAACCCTTAAACATATAATGTAGATATTTTATGGATTTATATTTACATAAAATGTATTTATGTAAATATACATATTTACATGAATTCAAATAGGTTAGACAAGATTCACTAGCAAGATTTCTACATGATGCTCAGATTTAGGGGCAATATCCAGTAGGGAATTCAGTATAAGACTCTAAAATTTCGGTGGAAGTAGTAAGAGAAAAATGTTGAGGAGTTCTGGTAACATTTTTTGACCAACATGCACACTCAACAGAGACCTGGATATGCTATACGCTTACAAACATAATGACGTAGATTATGACAAAAACAAAATCACTGTGGATCCCCTAGGTAGGAAATACAAGCTAGATACTTTTCCATGAGAAATATTCCAGAATACTGTCTTATCTAATGTGAAATTACAATTTTCTCATTTGAAAGAGGATAATAGAATAGATCTTGTGCCATCAGATGAGACTGCAAATATGCAATGCACGTAAAGCACTTTGTGTAGGACTTGGCAATTAGTTGCCACTGTTAAAGCAAATAACAGTGCGGGCTCTGTGGCACATGGTCTGCTTGTAAAAGGCCTTCAGCAAGCACAGATAGGCATTGATGGGAATTAAAACTGCAGTCCAGTGTCTGGCTACAAAGGGCCTGTATCTGGACCAAGAAGTATGCTAACCTGTAATCAGTGGCTTTGATCCCTGGCCATTGGATGAGAAAATTGAGATGACACAATTAAATACCTCAAGTTGACGAGCTGTAGTCTTCTCATGCTCTGCCAGCAAGTGGGCCCTTTCCCTCTCCATCTTTTCAGTCAGTTGTCTCACATGTTCCTGATAGCTCTTCTCTTTCTCTTCCATCATCTGCTCACACTTCCTTTTCATTTCCTCCACCATTTCGGCTTCACGCTGGGCAGAGTTAGTTATTGACTCTTGCACTAAGGACGAAAAGAAAGGAGAAAAATTACATAAAATCACTGTGTTGCCTCTTTCTTCCTTAAATGTATTTTTTATGTTGATACTTGATAGAGGAAATTCCCTGGGACAATAATTCCTTTGGGGTAACCATATTGCCCCTGAAATATTTTGCCACACTCTAATATGTGTTCAAGAGTGAAGACACGTCTTTACCATTCTCGCTTAAGTTTAAAGATCCAACAGAGGACTGAAGCTAGGGCAGTAATTAACCAGTGAGCTTTTGTCAACAGAGCAGTTTGACCCACTCATTACATATCCACTCTTCACAGAAAACAGCACATCCTTAGAAGGGCCCAGAAGAACCATAACTGCCTATAGACCATGAAGCTTCCACCATGCTGTAAATTGTACACTCTCTACAAACTAAACAGGCCAGTTGTCTTAGACAGTCATGGGTAAGAAAAAATCTCCCTTTTGTTTAGAAGAAATGTATCTTATTGACCACTTAGAAGAGATGCTTAACTTTGAGCAAAATTCTTGTTCTCTTTACATCTAATTTCCTCTATGGTCACAGCATTCATCCCAGGGCAAAAATAAAACATTAAATAGGAGCATGGGGCTGAGGGCATCTGGAAGTGTGGTGTGGATGAGAAAGAAAAATTTTGCCCTAAACAGTATCTGCCTGATATCTCTCTATTGTAGATGGCATACTTATTACATCATTTATTAATGTAATCTCTCCAGAGGAAATGTGCATGAGTTGATGTACAGTAACCAGTTAAAGATCATTGATATCATTACTACAATAAACATGAAATAAATAGCCTAGTAAGTAATTCATTTCCTTCCCATTTCAACTTCATCTTTGTAAAATTTATGGATCAATATAAGTGTAGTGATCATAATTTCAATTTCAGTGGCAATTGTTTAGATCTTTGAAATTGATCATTGCACTTGTGCCCTGATCACAGGCTGTGTGATAGGAAAATTTTGATCTTGTATTTTTAGGTTATAGTACATGACAGGTTCATTTCTCTGTTTCTCATCTCCATATCCTGGATTTCTTTCTGATGTTTTCTTCTCTCTTCCATAATTGCATCCTTGAAATGTCGTTCTTGTTCCTAAAGAGGGAAAGTGGATAATTAAACTGGCCTGGCATATAATAATTTTGCAGAAGGCAAAGAAATACAATGTAACCAAAATGTCAAAACAAAAACCAAAAAACTTTTATCAGGTGGTCGGCCGGTGGGGGGGGGAGGGGAAGAGTGTGTACTTACAAAATGGGTGTGACGCACACCACCAGGAGGTTGGACACACTTGAAGCTCTAGCACGGGGTTGGGGGGTTGGCAGGGGCTATATGTGTAACCCTAGCAATATCTGTACCCCCATAATATAATGAAATAAAAGAAAAAAAATAATTTTGTAGAAATTGGTCAACAATTACCAAATAAGCTTTCCTTTCATTCCTTAAATTAATCTGCTGATAGACTTTGCTATTATTTCTTGAATATTACCCTCCCTTAACTTCCAGTATGTCACCCTCTCTTAAAGATCCTATGCTTGTTTTTAATTTTTCTAGGACTTTTCTCTATCTTTGGATTTCTTTTATTCATATCATCTCTGAAATATTTTTTCTCTAGAATTCCTCTATGGTATCCTTGAAGTAACAATTATACACAATAATTGTGTAGAATTGTCACACTTTTTCCCCTTCAACTCTCACTCTATATAATGTGGATTTTCACACTATGAATATTTGTTCCAGAATCATGGCCAATGGGAAGATTCCTAAGATTTACATATGATGCTGAGAGGCAAGAGAAATGTCTGATGGTGAAATTCATTAGAAGCCTGCAAACTTTTGGTGGGCATAGTAAGAAAAAAACAGTTGAGGACATCAGGACTACTGGTGTCCAGAGTGCATTTCTGGTCTGACATTCAGACAATTCATAGATTCGGAATAGGGTCCAGAGAACGGGGAGGTGCTATTAATGGCAGCATGGGCACGTAGCTAGTGTGCGTAAGTGATGCCATGGTTAGAAAGTCTTTCTAATCATCAAGGTGATCACAGAGATAAAGTAATAGCAGGTATGATAAAAACAAATCACGGACTGCTCCACTAAGTGAAAAGACAGGATTGATCTTCTTCATTGACATATGACACAGCACACCACCTTATTTCTACTGAAATTATAATTTTCTTACTTGAAAAAGAACAAGAGAATTGCTCCTATTCTGTTAGATGAGGATGAAATATGTAATGCATATAAATTAATCACTTTATGAAGGGCTTATGTAGGGCTTGGCAATTATTCATTACTGTATATTGAGTGGTATAATAATACAGAATACGTGGAACCTAGTCTGTTTGTAAAAGGCCTTTAGCAACAACAGATTCACACTGACAGAAACACGAAGGGAATGAAAACTGTAGTAGCGTCTGGCTTTCACCTTTATCTGGACAAAGAAGTGTGCTGACCTTTAATCAAGGTCTCTGATCCCTGGCCATTGGATGAGAAAATGGAGATGACACAACTAAATACCTGAAGTTTAAGAGTCAGAATCCTTTCTTCCTCTGCCTTTAAATGGGCTCTTTCTCTTTCTAATTGCTCAACCAAACGTGCCACATTTTCCTGATGACTCTTCTCTTTCTGTTCCAACATCTGCTCACAGTTTGTTTTCATGTCCTCCATTTTTGCTGCAGTCTGTTCAGATTCAGCTTTCATAAGGTTCACTGAGGAGGAAAAGGAAAAAAAAAAGTATGTAGGATTACTGTGCTGCCTCGTTCTTCCTCAGACTTATTAGTTATGTTGCCACTTGATAGAGGAAATTCCCTGGGTCTGTATTTCCTTTGGGGTAGCCATAATGCTGCTGACATATTATGCCACACTCAGACATTTCTTCAAGAGTGAAGACGCATCTTTGTTGTTCTTGCATGAGTTTAAAGATCTGAGGTGACCTAGGACTGAAGATTTGCACCAATTACTCAAAAAGCTTCCATAAATATGGTGGAGCCTCCACTTATGTATCCCTTTCCTTGAAGTAAGCTCTTCCTGCATTCAGTTCCAGATGTCCCACCTTTTCCAACAGACCATGCAGCCTCCAGCCAGTGCTTAACTGTACACTCAAACTGAAGGTAGCTTCATTGCACTGACATTGATTGCTGAAAAGGACTTCCTTCTAAATGCAGCAGACACTTGACCTATTGACCACTGGGAGGTGTGATGCTCAACTGTGTCCAAAGACTGTTATCCCCCACTTTGATTTACTGTATGTTCTCAAAGCTCCAACATCATCCCTGGATACACATAAATCCTTGAGTAAGACCATGGGGCTTAAAGGTCTAAAAGTATGGTATAGATGAAGAATTAAAAAGTCTACCTGATTAGAAGGCTGTCTGATAATTCCCCATAGTAAAATTTATCCAAATTATACACTTTACTACATACATAGCAGAAAATGTGAATGATGTCAAATATGTGATCCAGTAAAAGATCACATTAGCCATTAAAATATCAGTGAGCATGAAATAAGTAGCTTCAGTTGTTGGTAAGGGACAGCCTTCACAAGTAAGCTTCAATCTTTGCAGACTTTGTGACTAAGTGAACGTGTAAGTGTCATGAATTCATCTTAAGAGTAGTAGCAGTTGTCTGATCTTCTAAAGATGGTCTTTTAACTTGTATCCTGACAGGAAAGTGTAGGAGAAGAAACTCCTATTCTCTAGATATCTATATTATAGCTAGTAAATAGATGATATTACTTGTTTCTTTGTATCTATTCTCCACATTCTTCATCTCTTCCTGAAGTCTTCTGCTCTCTTCTTGGAATCCCTCTTTGAGTAGCTGTTCCTGTTCCTAAGAGGTAAAGAAATACTGAACTTACTACAGAATATAATAAGATTACTAAATTGTTACTTAATTTTTATGTTAATTCTTCTTTTAGTACTTGTAATACTTCCACAAGAATTCTGACATTTTTTTCATTTCTGTCCTGCAAAATCCCATTATGTCCCTCTGGAGTCATCATCTATCCTTGCTACAGTTTTTCTTGTTTTATTCTTCTCTGGATTAAGAATATATTTTTCCTATTTATAATTTCTAAAATATTTTTGCCACAGAATTCCATACCGAGATTTTTGATTCCATATTGAACATAGTTATTCAACCTAAATTGTCAATGTTTTGTTTGTATCAACTCTCAAGTATATAATGTGGATTTTTCATATACAAACTCCAGAAAATGCTTGAAATTCAAAGGAAGATTTCCTACGTGAATATCAGAATCAGAGGAGCTGGCTGATGAGGGAATTCTAAATAAGCTCCCAAATTTCAGTGAGACCAGTAAGAGGAAATATTCATAATGAGGAGATCAGGGATTGCTGTGGCCCATAGCGCATCGATGGGCTGACATCCAGACTGAACATAGACTCCAGGTAGGGCCAAGGAACAGGAAGTTCCTGGTATAAGGTTGACCACTGGCAAGAGTGATGCTCAACTGTGTGCAGAGACTTTGTTAACTCCCACTCAGACTCACCATATGGCCTCAAAGCCAAACACATTCCATAAACCCTGGAATAAACTGGATGTTTAAACAATGTGCTATGTGGTTATCTGTCTTCCTATTCATTAGGGTGCTTCCAGAGATAAAGTCCTAACAGATATGGAAAAAAATTCACTATTCCCAGGCCAGACTAATTTTCATGAGTTATGATCTAGAAAATTTACTAAAATTCATTAAGTTATAATTTTCTCTTTTAAAAAATAAAGATAAATAGTTCCTGTTCTGTTAGTCAAAAATCAATTACAGAATGCCTGAAAAATAATGTATGCAAAGATGGGCAGTGAATAGCTACTGTTTAGTAGTGATTTAACAAAGTGGATTTAATGGGGTTTTATTCTGTAAGCAAATGGCATGTAGTAATTAGAGATGACTGGGTATAGACACAGTAAGGGAATGAAAAGCCTACTAGTATATGGGCTAGAAAATTCATTTTTCTACATGCTCTAAGCTCTACACTGTGCTTTTAATTCTGTACAGTGAAACATAAAAGAAAAGGCACAATTGAATACCTGAAGCTTAAGAGCCACAGTCCTCTCTTGCTCTGCCAGCAACTGGGCCCTGTCCCTCTCCATCTTCTCAGTCAATTGTTTCACGTGCTCCTGATAACTTTTTTCTTTCTGTTCCATCATCTGCTCATTTTTCTTTTGCATTTCCTCTAACCTTTTTGCAATAGCATTTGCAGCTTCAGCTTTTCTACGTTCCACTGAGGATAAGGAAAAAAGAGATTTATATAGGTTTGCCTTGGTGAGCCAATTAGATTTATATGAGGTCATGAGAGTAGAGCTCCCATAATGGGAATAGTGTTCTCGTGAAAACCTGACGAGACCAGAGCTCACTCTTTCCACCAGGTGAGGATACAGTGAGAAAGCAGCTATCTGTAAACTGGAAAGAGGGCCTCGGGAAGAACTTGACCGTGCTGGCAGCCTGATCTCAGACTGCCAGCCACAAACTCTGCAATATAAATTTTGGTTGCTTTAGCTACCTGTTTATGGTATTCTGTTATAGCAGCCCAGACTCACAAGACACAGAATTTCCTTCTTCCGCTTTTACTTGTTATTGTTGCCATTTGATAGAAGAAATTTCCTGGAAACATTTTTCTGTAGGGTAACTATGATGTAATTGACTGCCTATGCCACCCTCAGAATGACTTCAAGAGCTACAATTATTTTTATGGTTTTTGCTCTAGTTTAATAATCACAGTTTTACTTGGAAAAACATTTAAACTTTTAAGACCTTTTGTGCATATCAAGTCTTTTGGCTTACTTCTTACCTTCATTCTCACTTTCCTTGTTTGTGAGAGCCCCATCTATCTTTAGAATTGCATCCCTCATAGACTGCTTGGAGCTCAAGTACGTCCACAGAACCTCTTCAGCCTTAGATTCCAGAGAGCAGAGTTAGCAGCAGGAAATGGTTGTGCACAAATGTTCCTGTCTGTGTGCCCACCATCTTTTACCCTAGGAATTGCTCCTCCTGGCACTGCTCTGCCTGGTAGTCAAGATTCCCAGTCATAGGGGCAGCCACAGGCTATGCTGGGCAACCCACTCCACAGGGTTCTTTTAATAGGGGTGATATAGATACTCGGAAGTAGAGATTCCATGTTGGTTTAGTTTGAGGGCTCTAAGTTTGGGGCTGTGGTTGTTGTGGTTCCACGTGGGCCGAGGTTGCTGGAGCATGACGTTGTCGTGGAGTCAGCAGATTAGAGAGATGGAGGTGGAAGAAGAATGGAGGGAATTGTGGGGATAAGAGGAAGTGGCAAACAGAGAACGAATGGATGACATTCTTTTTAACCTTGGATCCAGGCACTCCTTAAAGCCAGCGTGAAGCCTAAGCTGATAAATTAGTGTTTCTGCTTAAGCAGCAGTTATTGGCTTCTGTCCTTGGAAGCATCGAATGTCCAGTTGTAATAGAGTGGTAACCTAATGATTAATCTCAAAATTCAATTGATAATTCAAATATTAGTTGAGTGTACTCTCTTTGATGTAACCTAAACATATGTGGTCTAAGAGGCTCCTTGTGCCTGTTTATTGAATAAAAACATAAGTGCTGTGTAGACAAAAACCAGATGGGTGTGCAACTATGTTTGGTCATATGGGTGTTTGAAAGAGGCACCTCAGCAACTTCCCAGAACACACAAATAAATTTTGGTTACCTGTATCCCCTTCCTCGCTTCCTCAAAGTACTTTTCCTTCAGGTTTTCTGTCTTCTGAATAAAGAGATTATAGCCCCCTGGCTTTGAATAAATCCCCTGGCTCACTTCTTCTTCCAGAGGACTGAAAATACTCTGAAGTAAAGCCTGGCAACGATCTGATGATGCTTCTTGATTCTGTTTACAAAAGTCATTCCACCTTTTGTCTAGTTGACACTTCATTGTAAAAATAGAAAAGAAAAAATATAACCAGAAAAAGATGTTAGTAAGGCCTCAGAATTTCTGGAAATGCTTCTCAAAAAACTCTATGTCTCCCCAAATCTTATAGGCCACTAGGAGAACTCTGTCTTTTCTCTTGACTTGGCTGCTCTTCTGAAGTCCCCTTCCCCTTAGGTGTGATATTCAGAACAGAGATTTTGGGCTCTATCCAAACTTGTATAGGGAAACTTGCTGGTTTTCCAATGGGACTGATGATTGCCATAAATGGCACAAATGTAAAGCATAAGACTGCTGAAGAGATCTAAGATTGTAAATTTCATTTCTTTTGGTTAGTATGATTGCAGATAAACCTGATGATAGCGGGCATGTAATTTGTGTGGAAGCTATGACTGTAGTTATATGCATTTAATTAAAAGGTAGACATATATTTGTTAATATAAATGGTTTAAAACTTGGAGACTGTAAAATAAAATTGGTTCTTCTAATTATTATTATTGTTACTAATATGTAGTTGTCACCATTTGAAAAGCTAGTAAGAATTTCTTTTATCAGAATAAATACTTGTTTCATTTCCTGATAGTACTTTGGCTTCCAGTACACTAATCCATATATATATACTTGAGAGAAAAAATACCGCTAATTCCATTTGAAATACATGGTCGACATCTTTGAATGAACTCCTGCTGAAGATTTCAATGGCCTCCCTCTCACTGGCCCTGTGCAGGTCCAGCAGGTCCTGGAGGGTCTCTGTGGGCAGCTGCACTTTCTCCATCTGCTGCTCATAGTGGGCAATGGCCTTTTGCACTGCGGCTGAGTTCTCTGTCCGGGCTAAGGCCAGGACTGCGTTCTCCATGCAGGGCACATCTCCACTGCTGATGGCACTGACATAGGTCAGCACCAGGCTCTCTAGACCTAGAAAGAAAGAACATATGGTGATGTTTGTTGTATGTAGCGTGAAGGAAGGTCTCTATTTTGTTGAATTCTGAGCCTGTCTGTTTTTAACTATTTGCCTCATTAATGTCATGAGCATCAAGGGGAAGAGTCTGATACAAACACAGAATGTCAGACGTTGCCTCAGACCTACTGAAACAGAAACTTGCCCTAGACAACATACCCAGGTGCCATGTATGCGCAGCATAGGTTGAGAATTTCTGTACTGTATAGGGAAATGTGTTGAGTACTTGTATCTACCTGAGCCCTAAGCACCATTAGCACAGGAACCATATCTCTCTCATTTATGTCAGTATCATCTGTCCTCTGCATCATGCCCCCTGGTCATCCTTTAATCCATATCTGTAGACCAAAGAGTGCCATCCCAGTCAGATGGCATCCTTCATTTGGTTCATTCATTCTAATTCAGTGTTGTTCCATAGAACATTCTGGGATAAATAAAATGTTCTATGTCTGTGCTCTCCATTATGGAAGCCACTAACTATATGTAGCTCTGGAGCCCTTGAAAGAATGCCATGCGATCTGAATTTTCAATTTCCTTGAATTTTAATTAATTTGTGTTTAAATTTAAATGGCAACACTGTGTCTACTGGATACCTAGTTGGACTGAAAAATACCAGCCCACTAGGACAATATTAAAGATACAGATTTTTTACCCTGGCCTTCACCATCTCTTCCCACCCTAAAGATCTGACTAATGTTAAGCATCAGATATTTGTTGATATTGTTAGAATTTCACAAATTATACCAGAAGACCCACCTATTTTCAAAGCTGAAAATAAGTGAATATTATTTCATCCTCTCTTAGTCTAACAATGAGTGGAAAGACAGGGAAAGGGACTCACGAGCTCCATTGACCTTGAGGCCTCCAGGAAGAATTTTAGTCTTGGAATAACTGAAGGTGTAGCAACAGAATTCTGCCACTTGTTGCACAAAATCAGAATCCAGCTCATCATCCTGTAGTGTTTCAAGTTGGCGAAGCTTGTTCCAATCACAGGGTAGGTAGAAGACAAAGCATTTCTTCTTTGGGAAGAGCTTTCGGATGCAGAGTCTGGGCAGGTTATACTTTTTATCTTCTTCACTGTTCCCTGGAGAAAAATAAAAGGGGGTCGTATCTAGTACAGTGTTAACGCGTCATTTAAAATGTCTCCAAATAACTGTTTCTTCTACTGCATTTTCTTTAGCTTTGTGCAGCTTCACAAAACCTAAGGAGGGAAATGACAGCAACCCTTTAATAGTACGGGAAAAAGGGAAAGGAAATGAACTTTGAGTTTGGAAGACTAGATATGCCGGTCACTTGCCCCTTCCACAAAGAAGGACCATAACACACTGAATAGTGCATCTGAGAAGGAACACTGGAATTCAGCAGGGAAGTGATGGGGACTTGATGAGGTACAGAAGGAGCAATAAGCCAAACAGTCATCTGTCCAGGATTGTCTCAGAACCATGGAGGACTTCCCATTTTGGGGAAAAGGTAAGCAAGAGATCACCACCAGTGCACCTTCTCACTACAGTCACTGAAAATCCTGCCCACAGCCTGGCCCTCCCAGGCTCTGAGCCTAGTATAAGTAGCCACCTAGAGTCCACATGACTCATTGTATCAGAAAGGAGTTTACACCGGGTCTTATTCACCACTCTAGATCCAACTACCTGAAGCATTGTGCCATATTGAGAGCCCAGCACCTATGAAACTAAATCTTGCCCTTTAGCCCAATACTCCTGTACATCCCCATCCATGAAAACCTGCAGACAGCCTCTCGTGTCCACCCAAAGTGCTTCAGTGTCATGATGCCAGCTGGATCCAGTGGTGTAGCCAGTTCTGCTACACACTAGCCTACATCTCAGGGAACAGGTAGACCAGCCTAACAGGGAGAGTGTCACAAGGACAAAAGGAACTGAAGCATATGCTTTCCAGAGCTCGAGAGCCTGCTGGTCCCCCTGCTGCCACTGACAGCAGCCCCACCCAATCCAGAGTGGGGTTAACATTGGGGTTGCCATGTACCTATGTGAATTCTTGGGGGCCTCTGAATATTCTTACCTCATTAACTCCTGCCACCTATTATGGCACGCATGCATGTGGTCCAGAGGTCTGTGGGCACGCCTTCCCTGCGTGCCACTGGCAGTGCTCCTGTGAACGGTGGTGAGACCTAGGGAGGTCCTTCCTGCACACCAGAGCTTGTGCCTGTGTAAGTCATCCAAGAACCTAAGGACAGGCCTGCCTCACCTGTAGCCACTGCTGCCACAACCAGGACCTGCATGCAGTATCCAGGGTCCTGAGCATGGGCCTTCCCAGCCTGCTGTCACAAGCACCTACGTGTGTCTTCTAGGGGCCCAGGGTCTGAACCACCCAACCTGCTGTTGCCTTTGCCCACCTGCACATGCCACTTGGGGTCTGGGTCCTTGCCTGCCTAGCTTGCCACTGCCACTGCAGGTGCCCTTGCAGGCAACCCAGGGGCCAGAAGACTGTCTGCCACCACTAGTGCCACTGCAGGCACAATGCATGTTGCTCAGGGATTTGAAGGTCTACCTGCTCTGCCCACACACGCTTACATGGATCTCAGCAGGCTGCCTGGGGAACTCAGGACTGGCCTGCTGGGGTTCCCTACTGCCACCAGTGGTGCTTAGGGACCAGCCCACCTGATGGGGTATCTATCATCATGAAAACACACAAAAGTATGAAACTTACTGGTAGAGCAGATACACAGAGGAGAAAGAGAGAGTAATCAAACAGTATCACTACAGAACCCTCATTGTTAAGTAGAAAGTACAATTGTTTCTCTTTGCAGATGACATGATCTTATATAGAGAAAATCCTAAACACTCTACTAAGAAACTTTTGGAACTTAGAAACAAATTCAGTAAATTTTAAGAATTAAAAAAATCTATGTACCAAAATCAGTAGCATCTCTATACCCCATAAAGAACTGATAAAGAAATCAAGAAAGTAATTCCATTTACAATAGCTACACACAAAACATAAAATGGCTACAAATAAATTTAACTAAGATGAAAGATCATACAAAGTGTAGAATTATTTTTTCTAGAACCAAAATACCCCTCAATATATGAGTGGATTAATAAAATGTGGTATGTATACCATGGAGTTCTACTCAGCCACAAAAAGCAGTGATAATCTAGCACCTCTTGTATTATCCTGGGTAGAGCAGGAGCCCATTCTACTAAGTAAAGTAGTACGAGAATGGAAAAATAAGCACCACAGGTACTCACCATCAAATTGGTATTAACTGAACAACACCTAAGTGCACATATAGTAATAACATTCATTGGGTGTTGAGCTGATGGGAGAGGCGAGGAAGGGATGGGTCTATTCACACCTGATGGGTGCAATGTGCACCATCTGGGGGATGGACATGCTTGAAGCTCTGACTAGGGTGGGGCAAAGGCAATATATAACCTAAACATTTGTACCCCTGTAATATGCTGAAATTTAAAAAATTTTAAAAAGATGAAAGACCACTACAAAACAAACAAAAATCAACCAATCAAAATACATTACAAA
>VBSM01000529.1:67288746-67313816 GCA_008086735.1 Cheirogaleus medius
TCCTCCCGCCTCAGCCTCCCAGAGTGCTAGGATTACAGGCATGAGCCACCACGCGGGCATTTCCTTCAACTGTTTTGCAGTAGCCTTTGCTGATTCAGATTTTCTATGTTCTGAGAAGGAAATGGAAAAAAAGAAAAGTTCTATAGGTTTTCCTTGGTGAGCTAATTAGATTTATATGAGATCATGAGAGTAGAGCTCCCATAATGGGGTTAGTGTTCTCATGAGAACTTGACAAGACCAGAGCTCACTCTTCCACCAGGTGAGGATACAATGAGAAAGCTGCCATCTATAAACCGGAAAGAGGGCCTCACTCAGGAAGAACTTGACCGTGCTGGCAGCCTGATCTCAGACTGCCAGCTTACACACTGTGTGATATAAATTTTGGTTGCTTTAGCTACCTGTTTATAGTGTTCTGTTATAGCAGCCCAAACTGGCAAGACAGAATTTACTTCTTCTTCCTTCCATATTTACTTGTTATTGTTGCCATTTGATAGAAGAAATTTCCTGGAAACATTTTTCTTTAGGGGAAACCATAATGTAATTGACTGCCTATGCCACTCTCAGAATGACTTCAAGAGCTACAATTATTTTTATGGTTTTTGCTCTAGTTTAATAATCACAGTTTTACTTGGAAAAACATTTAAACTTTTAAGACCTTTTGTGCATATCAAGTCTTTGGCTTACTCCTTACCTTCATTCTCCCTTTCCTTGTTTGTGAGAGCCTCATCTATCTTTAGAATTCCATCAATCATAGACTGCTTGGAGCTCAAGTATGTCTGTAGAACCTCTTCAGCCTTAGATTCCAGAGAGCAGAGTTAGCAGCAGGAAATGGCTGTGCACAAATGTTCCTGTTTGTGTGCCCACCGTCTTTTCCCCTAGGAATTGCTCCTCTTGGCCCTGCTCTGCCTGCACTTGACCTATTGACCACAGGGAGGTGTGATACTCAACTGTGTCCAAAGACTGTTAACCCCCACTTCGACTTACCGTATGTTCTCAAAGCTCCAACATCATCCCAGTCAGATTCCCAGTCACAGGGGCAGCCACAGGCTAAGCTGGGCAATCAGAGCACCCCACTCAGCAGGGTCCTTTTAAAGGGGGTGATACAGATACTGCAAAGTAGAGATTCCATGTTGGTTTAGTTTGAGGGCTCTAAGTTTGGAGCTCTGGGTGTCGTGGTTCCATGTGGGCTGAGGTTGCTGGAGCATGAAGTTGTCATAGAGAAAGCAGATCAGAGAGATGGAGGTATAATACGTTGTTGTGGCTTCTCCTACCACTTTTGAATGAACATTAGGATCACTTTGTGAAGTTCCTCCAATATTTTTATTGGCATTGTATTGGATATAATAGACCAATATAAATTGATTTATGAATAATTAATATATTTACTTCTTAGCTTCTATTTTTGACCATGTTCTGTTTGTCTATTTATTCTAAACGCTTTTTAATTTTATCATTTGGTAGTTGTCTAGGTCTCTATTCAAATTCAAATTTTATGATCAGTTTATTGATGTATTTAAAATTTTTTAAATTTATATTATAATTGAATGTTTCGAGTGCATTTTTTTGACCAGAGATTGTTATTCTACAACAGAATTCCCCCAACTGTGAGCCTAAGGCAGATTCTATCATAATGTTGAGATCTATATGCACAGAGTGTTTTAAGTGGCTTAATTTGCATAATTTGTGACGTCCCATGACCTTCCAATTCACTTTTCTATATTATCCTACAGCTAGTCCCCTCTTCTAGTGTACTGGGCTTTGTTGGTCTGTAGGAATTGTGTTGGTGAGCTACTTTTATGTATGAAGGTCATACAATATTTATTTTTTAAAATAATCGCTGTGCTGTGTAAATATTTTTATTGATTTCAAATAGCTTTTTAGTTAATTCTCTTAGTAGAATATTGTTCTCTGCTGGTCAATATTTCCAGTAATTTAAAAAATTGCTCTCTCCCTTCATCCTTTTTTACCTCCTCCCTAATCAGGGAAGTAGCAGAGCCATATGATTTAATTGTATCCTTACTAAATAGCCCATTTTTCAAGGGTAAATGAGGGAAATAATTAAAGGGAATTTATGTCAGTGAAGCTGTAAATAAACCAAATACCATTCCCTATAAAAATGGCTTCCAGAGAACTGAGCACTTTGCTGATTTACAACATATTTCCTTTCCATACATGAGTTAACGCTGTGTTGTTCTCCTGACACTTGCCTGTCCTAAAGAGCGGTCTTAGCCCTTGCTTTAACAGGGTCGGTATTAAAGAAATATGTGGAAACACTGCTAAGAAAGTCTAACCCAGGCCACCAATACTCATGTAGATCAGAAGCACTAGAACCTTTTGCTGTCTTTTCTAGAATGTTCTGGAGTCTTTGCCAATAGTTGTCCTGACAATTCAGCTGAAAACATTCAAATAAACAGGCTCAAAGGAGCAGATGATTGTGTGAGGGCTCAAGAACCTCAGTATGGAGGGCAAGATTAGAGACCAGGAAGGTCAAGGAAGGACCTTCATTTGAAAGGCATTTGCTGTTGGCATTTGGAAGCCTGAAGAAAGATCACTTGTCAAGAACTTTATTCCTTCCTGCTCTACATGAAAAATGCTTTTTGAAATTATGCAGACCCTATAGTAAAAAGATTTCTAATGGGGTTGTTTTTTGTAGCCAGGGAAAAATGTTACAATAACAGAGTGAACTCTCCTAATCTGTCATTCCAGATGTTTTCTCTTGAGAGGCCTACACTGTATGGTGGCATTATTCTGGATGGAACAGCTGTAGAGTTTGACTCCCTTCCCCTCCTAGAGTATCTGTGTGCTACTTAATAGTCTTAAAAATTAAATTACTTTTTACTTAAATTTCTGAGAAGATCCTGTTATTTGCCATAAAGAACCCTAAATAATACACCTCCTGAAACAATTGTGGTAGGTTAATGTTTTGTATTAATGAAGTATTGTTGATTTTTCCGTCTTTCATCTGTTCCTGACTAGCAAGATATTTATCCTGAGTGCCTTTAAGGATATAATGTCATATCAGAGGGGCAGAGAGAAAGATGGAATCAAGTTTTAGGTTTTATAAAATTATAGTAATGGTCCTCAGGGAAATGGAAAGGGATTTAAGTTTGAGTTAAAACGTTCCTTTCTGTGATTGTGGAAGTTATCCTCTAAACTCCAGAAAGGAGAAAAGACTAAGAAAGGGAGATTGGAGGAGAGTGAGACAGGTGGCCTGGGATGGGGCAGTAATTATGCAGAGGGTTTGCGTAGACGGTGAAGGTGGGGCCTCCACTCATACATGCATTCTGGCATATGCACACCGGCGACCACGCCCTCTGCCAGTGTCCAGGAGTTTCATTGGTGCCCACACACCATGCAGCCTGCACCCAAGTGAGAACTGTACACTGTCTGCACCCTGAAGCCAAGTGAGGTATCCCAGATCTCTCTTATTTGCAGCTCCGTGAGATCAAAAAGCCACTCGACAGGAGTGATGCTCAACTGTGCCTCATGGTTTTGTTCAGTCATATTAGATTTTCACTGTGTTCACAACATGCCAACCCTATGATAGGACCAAAGTAAATCCTTGAGTAAGAGGATGGAACTGGTGCAAATGAGGGGGAAAAAGTCTACGTCGAACAGAAAACGTATGCTATCTCTCTATTGTAAAATGCATCCCAATTTTACAATTTAATATCTCTCTTGAGTCCCTGTGCATGATTTCAAATATAGGATCCAGTTAAAGATCATATTAATAAATAGGACTATATATAAGCATGAATTGAATTGTTCTGTAGGTGAAACATTGGCTTTATAATTAAACTTCACTTGGCAAATTTTACGGCTCAACAAAAATGCAAGCATAATGATTTCAAGTCAAGTTTAGTGGCTGTTGTTTGGCCTTCTGAAGTTGCTCGTTCCATTTTTTCCATCGGGAGAGGAAGCTGGATACAGAAATTGTGTTTCCTGAATTTTTAGAGTATGGTACATGGGCCCGATGGTGTGCTTCTCTTCTGGAGATCCTGGATCTCCTTATGAAGTTTCTGGCTCTCATTCCGGAATCCCTCCTTGAGAAGTCGTTCCTGTTCCTGAAAGGGAAAGTGGAGACTAAACTTGTATGGCTTGACACATTTCCCATATTTGCCAAATTAGTTTCCGTTTTGGCACTTATATCGATCCCTCAAGAGCTTTTGACACTCTTCCTTAAAATCTTTTCTTCCCTTAACTTCCATTGTATCATTCTTTCCTGAGTCTCTTATTTCTGCCAATAAATTTTCTGGTATTTCTTTAACTTCAGAAATGTTGTTGTCTTACAGCTTATAAAATAATGTTGACCCAGAATTTTATTTTTAGGTCTCTTCATCCACATGCAACATAGTCTTTCTGAAAAAACCATTGCTTTCCTTTTTTGCTTCATCTCTGATCTATATATTAATAGTATGGGTTCTCAAATATGTATCTAGGAAGGTATGAAAGATGGGCGATTTCTAGCTGGAAGGTTACTGTATAATTCAGAATCAGGGAATATCAGTGAATTTAGCACAAGTCTCTGTAATTTTGGTGGCAGGGGTAACAAAAATAATTTGAGATCAAGGCCTCCAGTAACTTATAGGGAATTTCTGGGCCAACATCCAGATTCAACATAGATGCAGAGTAGAGCCTGGAGAGCAGGAAAGTACTAGAAACATGGACATTTAACCAGTGTGCTTAAGTGAGTAGATGATAAAGGAATCTTTCTGCTCATTTGGGTGCTTTCAGAGGTAACATCATAAACCAGATCTGGCAGAAACAAAATCCCTATGGATCCCACTCAGAAAAGACAGGCTGGATATGTCACCAGTAGTCTGATGAAGAAAAGTTATTTATTGCTCATGAAATTATAATTTTCTCATTTGTCAAATGATAAAATAATAGTTCCTATGCCACTGGATAAAGATATGATGTTGGAATGCCTTTAAAACACTCCTGGAGTGCTTAGTAATGACTAGCTACTGTTTATTGGTGATAGCATAATGAAAGATTCCATGGGATTTTTATCCTGCAAGTAAACAGCCTTTAGTAATCAGATGGCCAGGGTAAAAGCAGTTAGGGAATGAAAAATGTAGTAGAGTTTCTGGGTAAGAAAGTTTTTGGGGAGGCATTAGTTTCTCACCCTTATATTTTTTGATTTGGGACACTGGAAGAGAACATTGAGATGATGCACTTGAATACCTGAAGTTTAAGACCTATTGTCTTCTCCTGCTCTGCCAGCAACTGGGCCCTGTCTGTCTCCATCTTCTCAGTCAATTGTCTCAGATGTTCCTGATAGCTCTTCTCTTTCTGTTCCATCATCTGCTCATTCTTCGTTTGCATTTCCTGCAACATTTTGTTTGCAGCTTCTGCTGATTCAGCCTTTATGCGTTCCACTAAGGAAGAAAAATAAGCAGAAAAATATGAATAATAAATCATATGTGTTCCTTTTGCCTGCACTCTTTTTTGTTTTATTCTCATGTCACTGAGAAAACTGGTTGTAATTTTTTCACTGAATAACCAGAAGAGAGATGACCATACATACCAGTTAAGAAAAAACTACCATAGAACTAGGAATGATAGTTGCTATTCCTTCTCTACAATAATAATTCCAGGTGGACCAATATTGCTAACTAACATTTCTAGGGTTTTCCAGTTATCTGGAGAGCTTTCAGTTGTTCTTACCTTCAATCTCTTTTTCCTTTTCTGTGAGTGACTGATCAGTCCGTAGAAGTGCATCAGCCACATCCTCCTTGGACTCCAAGTATTTTTTCAGCATCTCTTCTGCCTAGTTACACAGGAAGTTAGAATGAGGAAATAAAGACTATGGGTTAAGGCAAAACCCTGCAATATACATGTTAATTCAATGTATTAAATAATTTTACCACCTATGTAACAATTCACTTTGTAATTCAAATAGCATTTCAAATTTAGTAGGTCTAAAACCCAACTCTGGATCCCCCTCAAACCTGTTCCTTTCCAATCATCCCAATTTTAATGATTAGAAACTGTATTCGTCTAACAAAATCCTTGATACCTTCTTTGTCTCATACATCCCATGTACAATCGCCTGCTAATTGTGTTGGCTTTAGCTTCAAAATACAACCAGAACACATCACATGTCACCTGCTCCACCCAAACACACTAGTCCAAGCAGCATCACCTCTAGCCTGGACCATTGCTACAGCAACAGAATTGGTCTCTCTGCATCCACTCTTTCTTCCCTACAGCCTATTCTTCTCAGAGAAGCCAGAGTTTTGCTATATTATTTTAAGAAAGATCATACCACTCTTATACTTAAAACCCTCTATTGACTTTCCAACTAACTCATCAAAATAAATTCCCAACTTCTTTCAGTGGACTTCAACATACTCCCCTATCTGGCCTCTGTGTTCTGACTATTCTTCTGACCCGATCACCTGCCAGCCTCTCCTTGGCTCATTGTCTGCTAGCACATTAGCTTTTTTGCTATTCCCAGAATATAAGCCAATTTATTCTTCTGAACCATTTCTGTTGCTTCAAATTTTCTTCCCCTAAGTCCATTGGCTCACTCCCTAACTGCTTTGAAGATTCTGCTAAAACTTGACTGATCTCAGAGACCCTTTCTAAGAATACATGCACAAAATTGTTCCACATTTCCTTCCTCTTCTATAACTGTATTCTTCTTTTTTATACTTCAGAGCTTTTTTGTCACTTTGACAGGGACTGCTAGAGTCATCCTAAATATCTCTTCTCTTCTATGTACTTGTAACAGAACTCTGATTTTTTTCCCAGTTGGGCACATGGCAGATCATGATAATATACTATCTTTTCTACTCAACATCCCGTATAGCTGGGCTACCCATAAGATTAAATTCTGGCCAAAAACATGCAATCAGAAATGTTATATAGTACTTCTCAGAAATTTCTGAAAAGGGAGTTAACTCACAGCCCTTTTACTCTTCTGTTTTTCCCTTTTCCTATCCACCTATAAATGTGGAACCAGAGGCTGAAGTTGTAAGAGCCATCTTAGAGCGTAAATTGACCCTGAAGATGGAGGTCGTGTGCTAAGGGCTGGAATAGAACAAAGGGAGGGTTCTGGGACCAAGATGAATATGGAGTCATCATAGCAGCACTGGGCTCCCTCTTCCTGACTTGTTGTGAACAAGAAAGAAAGGTTTGCCTTGTTTAAGCCACTGTTGTTGTTTTTTTTTTTCATTTTAAATAATATATAGTCAAACCTAATTCTAACTGATATAACTGGAGTATAGCAGCATTGAAGAATTGTTAAGAGCACAGATTCTGCTACCTGATCTTGCATTCAAGCTGTACTGCTCATTATCCATGTGACATAGGGTGAGTTTTTGTACTTCTCTGTGCCTCAATTATTTTTATAAAATTGGGATATTAAAATACATATTTTGTAGGATTGTTGTGTGTATTAAATGAATTAAGCTCTTAGTCCAGTTCCTGGAACATAGTAAGTGCTATCTAAGTATTAACTGTTATTATTATTATTATTTGTCAGTAAGGTATAATTTGCTTATTGCCTGTAAGTACTTTGAGAGAACTTGGTCTTTGTTTTGGGGGGTTTGTTTCTCTTAATTGCTCTATCCCCAGCAAGTTGACAAGTGCCTGGCATGCATTTAGGCCAAAATAAATAATGATTGAATGGATAAATAAATAAATGAGTAAATTCCATAAACATTTTTTGAGGACTCAATCTGGGCTTCCAATGAGGAACTTGGTATCTATCTCATGGTAGGCTCTCTTATTGAATGAATCAGTAAATGAATGAACAAAAGGAAGAGGTCCTACATACCAATCACAGTGCCATTTTTTTGTTCCCAGTGGGGTTGAAAGAGTCTCCTTAGCAAGTCCCCAGAAATGGTACCCACTGTGTAGTTTACCTGTAGTCCCTTTCTGGGTGCCTGATAGTACTTATTCTTCAGTTCCTGCTTCTTCTGAATAAAGAGATGGTAGCCTCCTGGTTTAGAAAATGTCCCTTGCTTCACATCCTCTTCTAGAGGGCCAAAAATTTCCTGAAGTAAAGCCATGCAACAATCTGATGATGCTTTCAAATTCTGCTTACAAAAGTCATCTCGCTTTGCTTCCAACTTGGCCTGTGAAGTTATAAAATACACAGATGATACAGTAAAGCCATGAGGATGTTAACCACACATAGACTACAGGGTGGTACTTTTCTCGCAGAGATGGTGGCATCTAAATAGGGCCACATTCCTCACCTTCCCTAAGGCAAGTGCTAGCTGCAAAAATGTATCTGCTTCTTTGTGGTTTCCTGGAGCTGCTTTCCCTGCTTTCCTGCTTCAGAGAATGATTCTCAAAGCACAGACACTGTTTCATATGAAACTTTCATCTTCAAGTCTTTAATTTGTGGAATGGTTCAGAGCACCAACACTGGAGTCAGGCAGGCCTGCGCTACCACATTGTGGCTTTGTGACATTCAACTTTTGTGAACTGAGGATTCCTTGCCTATACAACAGGGGGATGAATAGCTATCCTAGATTTCTCGACAGGATTATGTGAGGTGATGTAAAATATTAAGCCCAGTGACTTTCCTAGAAGTGCTCAGTAAGGGGTAAGTGATTATTTACTACATTCACTAATGTGAGAATATTTTTGTATATTTTCTCAATATAGGGCTAATGAAAGTAATGAAGATTGTACCAAATGTATTTTTCAGTATTTAGAAAGTCTAATAGAACAGCACATTTATCTACATTAACTCAGTCAAGGTAATAAGTATCAAGCTTTTTTCTTCCTTAGGTCGAAAGGGTGCAGATCGTCTGCTGACACTGACTACCTAGCTTCACCAGAACCTCTGACTGCAGCAAAGTCACAACCTGCCTTGTTGTTGACACAACGCTGCCTTGCTAGCCAGGGGAAGGGTTTTCACTTGTCAAGTGGCCATTCTTCAGGCAACAATACTTCCTTAACTTAGAATGAGACAGACTTTAAAAACATTCTTTAATAAAATTCTTAGGACTGGTTTCTCTTTCTTGGTCTTCTGAATGTTTTACCATTGACTTACATTAAGAAAAAAAATCAACAAATTTTTAGGATTATTTAAAAAATAATTGAATCCCCATGAAAGCAATGCATTTTTTCAATTTTAAAAGAAAAAAGTAAAATAATCTTTTATGAATGCAGTTGTGTAATTTACTTATTTGCTTCAAACATGGCAGAGGAGTGGAAATGAACAAAAAAAATGGATTTTTATAAAAAACTTGGCTAGTTATGGTGGCATTTTTTATAAGTCTAGACTAGGCATATCCTAATCTTTTAATAATGATTGCAAATATGTACACATAGTCAAGTGCTACTATTTTGGGGTTTAGAAAAAATTACACTCCTCAAGAAGGGCCCATATGTTTCTGCCTTTCATGACCAAGAACAACAAATATACCCATAATTCCTTCTGGAACTTTTGGTCCACATCCTTGAAAGAGTTTTTCATGAAGATTTCAATGGCCTCCCTCTCACTGGCCCTGTGCAGGTCCAGCAGCTCCTGGAGGGTCTCTGTGGGCAGCTGCACCTTCTGGCCCATCTGCTGGTCGTAGTGGGCAATGGCCTTTTTTACTGCGGCTGAGTTCTCTATCTGGGCCAAGGCCAGGACTGCGTTCTCCATGCAGGGAAGATCCCCACTGCTGATGGCACTGACATAGGTCACCACCAGGCTCTTTAGACCTATAGAAAGGAATTTAAAAAATTGTGAGTATCAGTTGGTGGACAGAGTATCTTGTATGCTGTGAATATCACAAATATTGGTTTCAAGCATTTTCTGAGAAAGAATAGTAATAAAATAATTTCTTAACCTCTAGGTACAGAGGAAATTAAAGATACTCTTCTCTCCTGCTTGTTTCACCCAAAAGGAAGATGTTGGAATGCAAAGATTATATTAAGGGTATTCTGAGGCTTAGATATCAAGTCTAGATCTTTTCTTATCCTTCCTGTCTCTCATCTCTCCCTGCATTTCTTTTCTCTCTTCACTCCTAATTTATTTAAAAAAACCAAGGAGAAAACTTAGCCTTTTTCATTTTTATTTTGTTTGGTGGTTCAGGCCACTAGCCTTGTGTTTGGTTTAGGTAAATGGGTCATCAAGATATTCTCTTACCAGAGCTACAGATGGGGTAACCCACTCATCTGGATTTGCACAGGGCTTTGCTGGGTATAGCACTGAAAGTCACACATCCTAGAAAAACCCAGTCTCAGGCAAAGTGGTTGGTCACCCAAAAGGAGATAGTTCTTTGTGACTCAATCCTGGACCTTCTCTTTATTTAGTTTTAACTACCATCTGTGTGGATGGCTGGTGAATTTTGTTTCCTTCCTTGATCTTATTTTTAAGTTTTGGATTTGTATATTTAACATCTGTACAATATCTCTTACTGTATATATCAGAACAAACTCAATATTAAATAATCCAAATATAAACAACTTCATCCACTCTTAAAAATGATTCCTCCTCCTGATATTACTATCTCAGTGAATAACACATCCATTCAAGCAGTTTGTTAAGCTTGAAACTCTGGAGACAGGTTTGGCCCTTCCTTCTGTTTGTTCCCTGCATATATCTGTCATCATGCCCTTTGGATTTGATATCCAAAATATGGTGGATCTTGTCTATTTTGACCATGTTCACTGCTACAATCTTAGCCTAACCCAATTTTCATTTATTGCTAAACCTCTGCAAACAGCATCCATTCTCTCATTCCCTCCCTTACACCTCTCTAACAAATTATCTGCAAAATACTCCAAGAATAAATATAAATATAAATTTTACCTCACTGCCCAAAATTCTTCAAGATCCTCCCATAGAGTTTAGAATAAATGCTAATCTCCTTTAAGTCCTCTGCCCGTCCTTTCAAGACCCAATCTCTGCTAACTTCTCCAGTCATGGCACCACTCTGATTCAGTCTACTCTTGATCTAATCACCTGCCTTTCTTCTATTTTTCTTGAAGTTGCAAAGTTCTTTTCTGCTTCAAGCCTTCCCCCATGACATTATCTCTATCTTTAAAGGTATTACTCCTTGTTCTACTGATTAACTCCTACTCATTTTTAAGTTCTCATCTTACATGTGACTTTCACGGATAAACATTCTCTATCACACAGTGTAAACGATATCTACCTTCTCAGATTCTTTACTCTTTCATAGCAGCCTATTATGTTGATTTATTATGTTAATCACTCTATCTACCATTATAAATTTTCAAACTTTTAAAAAAATATCTTTTGCTCCTATTATGATGGAATGAGACAAGAAATCTCATTTCTCTTAGTCATCATTATACCCATATATTACCCACATGTTTTCAAATCCCTAAATATTTTCAAACTGCTGAACAAGAGAATTACACTCTGGTTAGCGGCAAAGTCTCACTTACATATAGTATTTGCTTTTTTCTCTGTTGTTCTGTGTGTATCTCCTGGAAGGCTATTTCATAAATGTGGAGCTGAGAAGTTGGTGGAGAAGGTTACTACAGCAGAATTAGAGTCTAGTTATTTTCTTTTTTCTCCTTGCTGTTATGAGTATGAGATGATACTAGAAGGGGTTTTAGTTTTCATGTAAAATTAATGTGATCTTTGTGCTATGTTTTCCTTGGCATCATTAGACTATGTATTTGTCAGAAGTGACTCTTTTGCTTTCTTATCTTCTACAATGGGCAGAAGGAAAGTCTAGGGAACAAGTGGGTAGAGACAGCAACTCACGAGGCCCGTTGACTGTGATGCCACCCGAGAGAGTCTTGGCACTGGAATGGCTGAAGATGTAGGAACAGAATTCTGCAACTTGCTCTCTGAATTCAGGGTTCAGATCTTCCTCCTTTAACTGTTCCAGGCGGACAAGGTACTTCCTCTGAGCAGGCCGGTCAAAAATGAAGCACTTTTTCTCAGGAAAAAACTTTCGGATACACAATCGAGGCTCATTAAAATTTTTAATTTTTTGATCATTACCTGCAGGAATGAAAATTAGGAGTGGTAAAACTTCAAACTGAATATTTCAAATATATGATCCTTCAATTCTATCATTTTCACAAAGCCTATGTAAAGGAGAAAATTAATGATAAAGGAGAAATTTTTTAAAACTAAATTAGTAGAGAAGGAAAAATCTTTTTCCAAGAAGAGGGAAATAATGCCACTACTAGGGACCTACTCAAAGAAAAAGAAGTCATTATATCAAAAAGACACTTGCACTCAAATGTTTATCACAGTACAATTTACAATTACAAAGATGTGGAAACAAAGAAGGGGGGAGAGTAGGAGGAAGAAGAGGAATAAAAAATTACTGATTGGCTACAATGTACACTATTCTGGTGATGGGTATACTAAAGGCCCTGATTTCAGCATTATACAATTCATCCATGTAACAAAAAACACTTGTACCCCCTAAATCTATAGAAACAAAAAAAAAATGCTATTTAAAATTGGATTCCATTGATTTAGTGAAGCAGTATTTTCATTTCCACTAACAGAACAATCAAGAAAACACAGTTACAAAATTATAACCTTCAGCATCTACACAAGAATGGTCATTCTGATATTGTTTTCTCTGTTTTTGTTACCCAACCAAACATCAGGCCCAATAACCTGGTTTTAGCTTCAGTGAATGCTCCAGGTACTCATCAGCAGAGATGGGTTGTCCATTTACTTCCAGTTCCAGGGAGAAATCTCTGAGAGTCCACACAAATGCTGGAAAGAAGCTCACAAAATCAGCTGAGTCCTCCACCTTACTGTTGTTCTCAGGTGAAGATTTTGCCCTGATTCGATCTGTCAGCTCTGTCACATAGCTGAGATGCTAAATTAAGAAAACTATAAAAAAAAGTCACTTTTTATACTACATTTAATCCCAGTACTTAGCTAAACTAATTTGTTTTCTCTTTATTAGCTGATTCATTCATTCACAAACATTCAATCACAGATTTCATTCATTCACATTTATTGAGCACCTACTATGAAGCAGGCACTGTCTTAGGGATTAAGATTCTTACAATAAATGAGACAATACCATCATTATAAAACTTACATTTTGATGAAGAAGACAACCAATAAACAAGTAAACAAATATAATAAAATATCAGATACTGACAAAAATTGTCTTGAACAAGAATGAACTCAGCAAAAGTTTAGAGAAAAACTATGTGTAACTGCATGTGGTGCCGCTTTATGTTGTCTAGTTGTCTAGGTAAATTCTTTCTGAGGTTGTAATTCAGAAGTGATATGAATGAATTGAGGAAGCTAGCCATGCACAAATCCACTGGAGGAACAATCCAGACAGAGGCCACAGAACCTACAATCCTGTAGACAGGCAATCACTGAATGTGTCCAACATATATTGAATATCAAGAAATCCAGTGCGGTAGGGCAGAAGTCTTAAAAGAAATAGGGGTCAGGGTCAGGCCCAGTGGCTCATGTCTCTAATCCTGGCACTTTGAGAGGCCAAGGAGGGAGGATTGCTCCAACCCAGGAGTTCAGGGCTGCAGTGAGCTATGATTACTATGATCACACCATTGCAATCCAGCCTCCCGGGTGACAGAACAAGCAAGACACTGTCTCAAAAAAAAAGGAATAAGAGTCATAACATAAACCAAAGTAAGAAGTTGGAAATTTAATCAAAACTTAATGAGAAGGCATTGGTAGATTTTGAATGGAGAAAGGATATGACTTTTTTTTTTTTTAAAGATCATACTGGCTGGCAATGCATCTGAGTCAAATGTGTAAGCAAACGAAATAGTTAAGTGGTTGAGGAGATAAAAAGATAAGAGATGGTGGAAACTTAGACTAGAGGAAGGGTGGGGAGGCTGTACTAATTTAGCCGTAATCAAATAAGGCTGCATTCAAGAAACTTCAATTAGATATACTTAAAAATGTACCTTATTTTATAAAAATCTAACTACTATGTATTTAATAATTTCAAAAAATGAAAACTTTGGTAATTTTAAAGTTAACTAACCTTTTAATGACTTGGCTGTGTCTGCTTTTTGTTGAAAAGCATTTGAATATTTGGCTGCAGCATGGAGGTCCGCAGTTTCAGTTGATCCTGTAGGTGGGTATCAGTCATTTGTGACCTTAAGGGCATCTTAATTTGGGTTAGGTAGGAGAATGGAGATTCATAGCAATAAATGGTTGAAAAGCAAGAAAGCATTTTTCAGGAATATTGCCAAAGGCATGGGTATTCAGAGCATTTCTCCATATTTCAATTGGATCTTTCTTAGCACTTAAAGATGACTTTAAAATGTCATTTACTAAGAGCTCAATCAATTCTATCTGTAGTTCTTTAGGTGCCTTGGTGATATCAACTAAGCAAGGCTGAAATACTAATTTGAGTATGATGTCATGATTCTCAAAGTCAGTGAAACTTTCATTGTATTCTCTAATAAATAGGTCTACACCAGCTATATATTCTTCAATCAATTTGCATATATCATCCTGCTCATCAGTGACCTTTGTTAACTGGGGAAAACGTTCATCCAAAATTTCCTCTTGAAGAAATGTTTTGTAAAAAAGATGGCTTTTTTTGAAATGCTTGGGTTTTTTGTCACATATACATAGCCTTAGTTTTACCTTGCAAAGAAATATTCAAGTCATTTTGATTTGACATATCACACAGAAATGCTGCATTCCTATAGAAATCTTCTTTCAATAATTCACATTGCTGATTTTGTTCTTCACAAAATGTAACTATCTGTTCTCGCAGAGATAAAATTTTGGCTAACACCTGTCCCTTCCCTGTGACAGCCAATGTACTTTAGAATGATGCAGCAAATCCACACTGAACACCTCATCATTCAACTTTACCATGTTATGAAACTGACTACGCTGTGTTGCATTTGCATGAATATAGTTAACAATACTTATAACTTGTTGAAAAGTGTCATTTAAAATAGTAGCTTTAGCACAGAGATTTTGCTGATGCAAGATACAATGAAAAGAAATGAGAGCATCTGGATCTATTAATACATTTTTAATCTGTGCAATAAACCCTTCGTGTTTTCCTGTCATGAAAGGTGCACTGCCTATCTATACACTCACTAAATTTACCAAATCCAGTCCAACTTCACAACATTTATTTTGAAAGTTGTTGAAAATATCTATTCCTTGTGTTCTGTTCGCAAGAGTGCCCAAAGTGAGTAACTCTTCATAGAAAAGAAAACCTTCTGTTGTGACCCAAATAAAGTATAACACCTGCGTTGAGTCAGTAGTATCAGTTGATTCATCCAAAGTGATTAAATAATATATCTTTTCCTTTTGAAATATTGAATAAAGTTATTTTGTTAAGTTGAAGGCTAATTCATGCTGACAATCAGTTGTTGTTCTCCTTGAAAGAGGCAGTTGTTTGTACTTTGAAACATTACTGGGCTCTAAGCATCCCACAACTTCAACAATGCATTCTTTCACAATTGCTACATCACTGATGGCTTCCCTTTTTTCCTGAGTATATAAGCTACTTTATAATTACATCAGTGGCATTATTTACAAGTCTTATTGCTTTTGCTTTTCATCTTTTAATTTCTGCACTACAACCTTTCATGTCTCTCCCTCTAATTTAAAATATTTGTGGTCCTTATGAGTGTTATCATGCTGATGAGCATTGAAATTTCTTTAATGTTGATACTGCAGTATCACAAAGCAAGCAACTCATTTTATCTTTAGTAGACACAAGATAATATTGCAATTCCCAATCCTCATTAAAAAATGTTTTCTTCCTTCAGCATTCTCTGTTCAAGCATGTAGAACTAAAAATACTGTGGATTTGTGCACCTATTCACAAATTCCACTTCAAACAGAAACACAGTCCACCATTGTCAAGAACTAATAACAGACTGGTGTACTCGACCCCCATAAACTCTTGCCAACCAGCCTCGTGCATGCATTAGCGGCACCAGTCAGGCAGGAGAGGTTAGAACTAAATCATTAGCATAACAGCCATCATTTTAGCCCTTATGGCTTACTAATATTCGAATTGTGCCAGTCAATACAGGAGGATTATTTTGTTGAAACTTATCTTATTTTTTGGTATTTTAAATATGTTCATCTAAAAAATAAAATAAAAATATAAAACATGAACAAACTGTATTAAAACAAATAAAAGGACTTGTTCTACAAAATGTGGATTCAGGCAAAAGGCCACACTTAAGGACCTACAAGGCCACAGGTTCCCCACACCTGGGACCTATGACTTGTAAGGTTTGGGATAAAAAAAAATAATTATCACATAAGACCACTTGAGAGGTCTGCAGAGGAAATAGCATCTATAGAGTACAGCTAGGTGTCAGTTAGAAGGCAACATTTAGAGAAGATGATAAGAACATAGAGATTTCTGGAAGTGAGAGCATAAGTTCTAGAGAACATTGAGGGTTTGGACATGGACAGGAGGTTAAGTCAGATAGAGGATGTACAGAACCTTGTGTTGCTGAGTTTCTAAGAATATGTGTGACCAGGAAGGTTTGAACTTCTGGTAGAGATTGAACTAAAAGTGGAGATTGAGGTAAAACAAGATGTTGAACATAGCGGGATCCATTAAAGAGGAGACTTATATACCTCGGTACTTGCTTGGCTCTGTACCTGGTGAAAAAATGAAGCCATTCATTTTTAGATTGAATGTTGTTCTAGACCACAATAAAAGGATACTGCAGTTGGTCCATGGCCTGCTGGTTGATGGTTCCCATGCTGTTGTACACAAAGGTGCTGCTCAGGAGGACGGCCAGTGCGAAGATCCAGCAGTCATTCTGGTTGTCTCCCTGGAAGTCAGGGTAGAAGCCACATGGAAGAGTGACTAAGAGAATGTGCTGTCAATTCGGATAGATGTAGACTGAACCCCAGCTCTGTCTCTCATTAGCTGTGGCAACTTAGGTAACTCACTTCCTTATGCAATATTTGTTTCTATCTTTAGAATGAATTTATAATATTCAATGCATGATATATAATTTAAATAAGTCATCGTATATAACTTGTATATGACAGTGGTAAGTACATAAGCACTTGATTAGCAGGAGCTATTTTGATCAGCTACTAAAGTTCAAACTGGTATCCTGAACTTAGTTTATGACCCTCTTCCATGTCCATGACACATCACAGTAAGAAACACTTTAGACAGTGATTAAAATAAGCTCCTTTAATAAGAGTTTTCTATATCCAAGAATTGTATAGTAGTAATACATTATCCTTAATGAATAAAGATGTTAGTAGATCTTAAGCTTTGCTTCTCTTTCTAGGAGTGCTGCTGTGGGTGTGAATATTCTTACCATCTTTCAGGGTCCCCACTGTGAAAAGTAAGACATGTGTGTCAAATGTCCAGGGAGGTTTAAAGGTGCCTTCAGTAGCCTTACCAAAACATATTACTATAACACGAAATAAACAACTAAAAATGTCATTAGCCATTATTTTATGGGTTGATCTGTAATTAATCAATTACTATCTACTCTCAATGCTTAACCCAACTAAATTAAAAAATAATACATTAATATGATTAATTAGAGCCATAAATCAAGGGGTAGGAGTGATAGTGCAAAAAAGGCTATTGATCTGACATATGTAGAATTTAAAAGATTTATTTTTTACCTTCTCTACATCTCCCAGGCCCTCAGTGTCCAGCAGAACTAAGGTGTGGTCTGGCTTCTTGGGATGAGGCACACACCACATCCAGATTCCCTTGGTGTGAGACTGCACCGTGGAGCCCAGAGAGAAGCCTGCAAAGGAGAGAGGGAGTAAGACAGGAAGTAAGACAGGAAGAGGGAGTAAGACAGGAAGGAGCCCAGAGGAAGCCTGCAAAGGAGAGAGAGAGTAAGACAGATGCTTCTAGAAATTGGGATGATAGTTAACATAATCAAAGTTAAAAGAGATAAAAGAAACTATAACCAGTATTAATCTAAATTATAATCCTAGAAATAGGAAAACCAGATATCCAACACAGATTGAAACACTCATTTTTCCGTAAATTTCAGCAGAAGCTTGCTGTTGCTACAGCAATATTTTAGTAAATGTTTTATGATCCATTATTATGTAAGCTAATTTTTTCATTAACACCATATTTCTTTCAGAAAGGCACATTTATATTCTTAAATGGGAAAATAAAGGCAAAGTAGGAAGAAGAATGAGTTGACTCTAATCTTCCAAAGTGAATTAAAGAGCCATGATGGATTGAAAGTTAGTTTTCAATATTCATCCCGAACTCTAACTTCCTTTCCTCACATCCCTACAGTGGATGCTGACAGTGTGACTGCACAGAGGGGACTCATCCAAACTCTGCTGGTGCTACTCACCCTTTTTCTGCCCAGCCAGCTTGTTCATCAGGTAGGACTTGCCCGTGCGGTAGAGGCCCACGATAGCCACCACCACCACAGGCTGGGTAATGGCAGACAGGGTCTTCAAGGCTTCCTCATTAGCCACCAGTTGCCCTTTAGTGTTCTCAATGAGGCACACCGGGCCTGGCATGCAGACCCCTGAGGCCATGTTTATGGTGTTCCCTTATCTGCAAGGCAAAAGATGAAATGGAAAGCAATTTCTAGTTAGTTAGCCAAGCTGAACTTCGCAATATGGACTAAAGTTTTGTTTTCTATCCTTGAACTGTGTTTTTGTACATTTAAAAAAGCCTTGTTTCCCTTTAAGACTGTCCTATAGACTGCTCCACTGGATCTCTCTAAGATAGCTTTATTTGGAAATAGTTAGACCCACAGAGAAGATTCACAACAGGTATGGAGAGTTCCCATAGATCATTTCCCCAGCTTCCCCTAGTGTTAATATCTTACCTAACCAGAAGTAGGTACGAGAACAATTACTGAAACCAGGATTTTAATACTGATACAATACTACTAACTAACCGACACACTTTATTTGCATTTCAGAAGTTTTCCACTATGGTCCTCCTGCTCCACCGTCCAATCCAGGGTCCCTCATTGCATGTGGTCATTATGTTTCCTTAGTCTCCTTGCATCTTTGCTAATTCATTATTCTTTCTTTGTCTTTCATGACCTTGACATTTTAGAAGAGTACTACCTGTGATTTTGTAGAATATCCCTCATTTGGAGTTTTTCTGATGTTTTCTCGTTATTAGATTGAAGTTACATATTTTTGGAAAGTATGTCACAGAAGTGATGTTCTGCCATTTTAGTGTCTTGTATCAAGGGATTCATGAGGTTGACATGACTTATTCTGATGCTATGATCTTAACTTTGATCATTTGATCACTTTGTTATGGTACTGTCTGCCAGATTTCTCCACTGTAAAATACTATTTACCATTTTCTCACTAAGAAGTACCACTTGAAGAGACATCTTTGAGACTATGCAAATATAGTCTCATCATACTTTAATATTTTTTCAGCCACTGTTTTTACTATCCATTGATAATTATTGCTTATAAATTATTTACTGTGGTGTTTGATTGAAGGTAATTTTCTATTCTTATTATTCCTTCCACATTTATTAATTAGAGTTCTACTGTGAGCGAGAGTTGTCCCTTCTCCTCCATTTATTTTATTTACTCATTCAACCATTTAGTTTTATCAGTGTAGACTTACAGATATTTATTTTGCTCTGTGGGTAATACTTTTCTATCATTATTTATTGTAGCAGACTTGCCATATAATTGTGCAGCTTAAGAATTAATCTTAGGAGAAGGAATACGTGCCTAGCCCAGAGCGGCATAAGAGTCATACATTCCGGCTTAGGTTTACCTAACAAACAGGGTTGCTGCTTGAAGGCATAACAAAGAGTTTGATCTTCTGCAGGTAAGCAAATGTTGCCCGGCCCCACAGCCCTGGGGGTCTGGAGGCCACTTGATAAACATCTTGCCCTTATGGGTACCGCCTGAGCTTATGGGATGGCTGTTTAGCCCATGACGGGTAAGGTCCTTCATGCGGGGGGGGGACAACTGAAGACAGGCACAGCCGCAGGGGGCCAGGTCGAAAGGAATGGGAACAAAGTTCCCCTTTGTGGCTGCATTGCTTATCTGTGCTTATCTCAAACTCTGGCTTATGGCCGTAGGCTTAAGCAACCCATTAAGACCCCGAGTCATGGGACATCTGTGTCCTTAGGCTACGTGTTCCGGAATCTATGGTCATTGTTGCAATGCCTGGGTGGTCACATATAAGGAAGTAACTTTGATTTTTTGACTATAAGAATAAAGTGACTGGGGCATTTGGCGCTGCAGTCTTGTACCGTCTTTATGTGTGTCAGTGTCTTTCTTTGTCTGTCTCTTTGTGTTATATGTCCATCCCCCGTCCTGCAAAGGGGCCACGTCAATTTATTTTGTTACTCAATTTGTCTGAGTTTGGTCATTGAGCGCTCCTTCAAGCTAGATTTCATGTTCTTTGGACATGCTTCCAATGTATTTTCAGTGCTTGTTTGCTTTCTGACACCAAAATATATTCCAGGTTCCTCTCATAGTTTTCCTTATTCAGCCTTAGAATAAGCCATTTCTCCCCAAAACTATGGTTTCTATCATTGCATAATAGTACTTAGACACCAAGATATCACACTGGGTGTGTTCATTACCTCTAGGCCCTCTCAGGGGTAAAGTTAAAAAATATATATTTATATACTAGCATGTGAATACACACATCTACATTTCTTTTTTACTTATCCATTTCTATATCCAAGCTTAAATTTCTTCTGATATTTACAATTCTAATCCAACACAACTGAATTTATTCAAACTTTTTTCCTTTGTTTTTCACCCTATTCTATGACTATATCATTGTACATAATATATTTACTTACTCAATTCTAGTATACATAAAGTAGTTTCAAAGTTATTAATTCATAACTCCGTGAAAAATAAATTTACTAACTAGAGTACATAATAAGTTGACAGTTTTTTTTGTCTTTAGTCTTATGTGTACAGTTAAAACACTACATTCTAAAATTGCTTGAAAAATAAATAAATAAATGAATAAAATTGCTTAGTTATTTCCCTTTCCATTCTCTTCTGTGTGGTTAAATTATTCATTTGTAATACAGTTAGGTTCAGCTGTTGGTTGATTTTAAGTACGTATTTATTTTTTGAGATTTTGAAATATCATGGTTCTAAAAGTCAGAGCTTTACAAAAATCTGTGGCTCGAGAAGTGTCAGTTCTCCTTCACCTTACTACTCTTTTCCCATCCCAGCTGTTTTTCTATTCTTTCCACCTCATTTCTACTCATCCTCCAAAAATACCCAATCTTGTTAGATTCTATTTAATCTTTCTTGTATTTCCTTTCACAAATGAACATGTGTATTTTCTTGTTCACATTTTATAACATGAAGATTACAACGTTTAGATATATGGAAACCCCTCCATATCAGTTCATAAAAAGCTTCCTCAACCCTTTTGACAGGTGTCTACTCGATTATGTGGCTATACCACAGTTTATTGAATCACTCTTTTATGGACATTCAGATTGTTTCCAATATTTTGCAATTACAAATAATACTGCAATGAATACCTCTACTAACTTTATGCATATGTATTTTTATATTGTTGCCAAAGTAACTTCAGGATAGATTCCTATAAGTGAGATTGCTGAGTCAAAATGTGTGAGTGTATCGTTGTGTTAGGTGTTATGAAATTCCTACCCAGAGGGTGTACCAGGTTGTGCCACACCAGCTCATCTTGAATCTCATTTTCCAGAAAATATAATTTTTTCTAGGTGTCTCACATCTTCTGACTTACTTCCAAAATTTCCTTTGGAAGCTTTTCATGTTTACGTTTATTTATTTATTTTCAGACAGAGTCTCACTCTGTTGCCCGGGCTAGAGTGCTATGGCATCAACCTAGCTCACAGCAACCTCAAACTCCTGGGCTCAAGCAATCTTTCTGCCTCAGCCTCCTGAGTAGCTGGGACTACAGGCATGTGCCACCATGCCCGGCTAATTTTTCTGTAGATATTTTTTAGTTGTCCAGCTAATTCTTTCTATGATTTTAGTAGAGACAGGGTCTCGCTCTTGCTCAGGCTGGTCTCAAACTCCTGAGCTCAGACAATCTGCCAGCCTTTGTTGGGAAATAGACTTAGAGACCTGAGAGGTTTCAGGGGTTTTGCAGGTCTTTGCCTTGAAGGAATCTGTGGACATGTTAGTTCACATAATAGAAGCTGCTTCTAACAAGGGGGGCATTGTCAGAGGACGTTTGCAAAGCAACGTTTCTTCTCTTGCTTCTGGTCATCGCCTTGAACTTTTTTGCAAAGCAGAAGCTTGGTTTGGGCCCTTGGCGGAGAAGCTGATTAAAATGCCTGCCCAGCAGATAACGTGCAGCTGGAACTATCCTAGTTCCTATTCAAGGCTATTCCTGCTTCACTCCTGACTACACGTCTCTGTGTTTAGAAGAAGTAGATTAGAGTAGTACACAGACTCAGTGTTCTCATTTTATACATTTTATCTTTAATTTGTATTCTCAGCTAGGTCTGTTTCTAACTTAGGACTTAACATGCTTATCTTTGAAAAATTGTGTAACCGTCTACTCTTGTAGATAGAATTAGGTAAGGTTCCCCTGGAAACCTAAAGAAATGAACTGTATACGTAAATCTCTGACAAAAGACAACTATTTTCTGTACCAATAAATACTGATGCGGGACTTCAATCAGGGTCTCGGCCAGCGGGAAGCTGAGAACCCCTGACTCCCCCATCTTTTAAACTGCTCTTCGTCTCCGTCTCAATCATTTCTCCATCTATAATACATCATCTCTTTATGTCTTATTTCCACATCCCTTGTGATGATCCTGCCTTGGGCCCTGTTTGCGATGGGAGGTGGCCAACTCCCTGCACGCCTTGGCCTCCCAGAGTGCTAGGATAACAGGCGTGAGCCACTGCGCCCTGCCCATGTTTACATTTAGATCTTTGGAATGAAAAAAGCTTAACTCTCTGAGCTCATGTATAGAGTAACAGGGAGCCTTCACCTGGGAAATTTTATGTAGAACTTATATCTACACTTTGAAACATGGGTGCCATCCTAACCAGCCTTAGTCCTGGTTTCTTCCATATCTGTTCATGGGCAGAGTCGCGTCAGACCACTGGACTGAGCTTACCCAGTAACTTCCTCCTCTCACTGTGGCGGAAGCCCTCCGAGCTCCCACCGTCCATCCCGCCTGCCCACTCACTATTTCTCAATATTTGCTGCATGTCAGCATTCATACATTTGTCACTGAAGTCTGATTATCTCAAACCTGACACTTAAGTCTGTTGATTTTTGACTCAATTATGTTACCAGATTTTATCTCTCTGTGTTATAAGATTGAGTCTTTATTCCCTCCGTGTATATCGGTTTGCATATTACTTGTTTCAAGTAATGAAGACACCATCAGGAAACATTCTCTGATAAACCAGGCTTGTTTGTTGTTTGAACTCGGCTGCATATGGAGTATTAGATACACAATTGTAAGCATATCCTCTTTAACCAGAGCTTGATAATTTGATAATTTTGTAAAGTTAAAAGCAGTAAAAATCTTTCCTCTAGTAATGCCTTAGCTTTGTGTTTTAAAGTTGAATGTCTCACTCCCTATAACTTAAGTGATCATGATATAAAATTTATAATATCTTTAGGATACAAACAGAAGCAATAGGCACTGCAGTTTTAATTCTTATCCTAAAATGAGGAGCTGTTTTCCTCAGCCATGGACCTGATTACATCTGACTTGCTCTGCTGACAGCTTATGTAAGTATCTGGCTTCCCACCTCTTCAGGGGAAGACGGTAAAAAAGCCATTTATTTTTCCATGATCAGGACTTATTTCCTCTTACAACAATGGTCCACAGAGAGGCACACTGATAGTTTCATTTTGTAGCCTGAGGTATACCACCATAAAATGGGAATAAATCAACAACTGATTCAGAAAAAGTGGCCACACAAAGATTTTATAAGCTCCTAGTTACAATAACTTGTTGCCTTTTTTTTTTTTTTTTTTTTTTTTTTGAGACAGAGTCTCACTCTGTTGCCCGGGCTAGAGTACTGTGGCATCAGCCTAGCTCACAGCAACCTCAACCTCCTGGGCTCAAGCAATCCTTCTGCCTCAGCCTCTCGAGTAGCTGGGACTACAGGCATGTGCCACCATGCCCAGCTAATATTTTCTATATATATTTTAGTTGACCAATTAATTTTCTTTGTATTTTTAGTAGAGATGGAGTCTCACTCTTGCTCAGGCTGGTTTTGAACTCCTGACCTTGAGCGATCCTCCCGCCTCGGCCTCCCAGAGTGCTAGGATTACAGGCGTGAGCCACCATGCCCGGCCTATTGCCTCTTTTTGAAGATCCCAAGTTGCCCTCTTTCATTTACCTAAAACTATAAAGTTTGGCCAACGAGAAAGTGATGGAGTCTGAATTTATTTAGGTAGATACTAATAAATAAAGGTAAATGTAAGACAGTGTCAAGAAAGAACCTTAAAATCTCCCCATCTCTGTGCAGGCTCCACCTCTGCTGCAGCCTAGTTCAACACAGCAGGAGCCCAGGGCACTTAAGGGACACGCAGCCCCTTGATGAGACCAGGATTTCATCAGGACTTGTGTCCTACAACAGGCTCCCTGCAGCCTACCTGGGAGATGACCATTTTAGAAAAAACTCATGGATCTTTTCCTATCTCTGCCCAGTCTTACCTGGAAGCAGAGATCCTTTAGAGTTGGGAAGAATGCAGCTTCGATGAGAAGGGTATGAGTCCTTATCGTCTTCCCTCTTCTGAGTTTGGCTGCAGTCCTTTCACCCTCCTTTATCTGTCGCAAGAGTTTTGGACTTTAACCAGGCTTTGAAATGTGATACTTTTACACTTCCAGTGCCCTGTGGCTTTCCAGTGCCCAGAGTTTCTTCAGAGACCTGAGGATTAGACAAATTAAAAAGCAAAGTAACCTCTGCAAAGAAATGGAGTAATACGAAACTGAAAGTGGTAATTTCAGGAAGTAACTCATTTACCATAAACAGACTCTCTGACGGCTGTTCTGGTGGGAGGGTTTGACAGGATTTCTCAATCAGAACATTCCAATTTTATTATTGGGAGAAATCTTAGAGACTGCTTGCCCTATTAACTAAAAAGTTTCATTGGATCACTTAAAACAGGGGTCCTCAAACTTTTTAAACAGGATGCTGACGTGGCCCCTTTGCAGGACGGGGGATGGACATATAACACAAAGAGACA
>VBSM01000529.1:67313916-67326009 GCA_008086735.1 Cheirogaleus medius
TTCCCCCAAGATCAATTCTTAAGCTGCACAATTATATGGCAAGTCTGCTACAGGAGGCCAGTTCACTGTCCCTCAGACTGCCGCAGGGCCAGACTATAGTTTAAAAAAACTATGAACAAATTCCTGTGCACACTGCACATATCTTATTTTGAAGTAAAAAAACAAACGGGCAAAAACACCCGCTTGTGGCCTGCAGGCCGTAGTTTGAGGACACCCTACTTAAAATAATGTTTTTTTAAAAAAAATTTATTATTTTTTATTTCAGCATATTATGGGGGTACCAGTTTGAGAAGCCTGAGGATGAGAAAGTCTCATGTAATAATTTGTAGGTCCAATGACCTTGAATATTACGCTCATTAGCAGTGGATCTTATAACTCATGTTTAGCGATGAGGACTGGACGTGCCCTGAGGGAATGTCCACTTTTGAATTCTTAGCATCTAAGCCATGTCCTGACACTTAATATGTAATAAATAAATGAATAGTAATGAAGATAGTACTCATTTATTGCACACTTGATACAGACCCACTGTCAACTTCTTTACATAGATTATCCTATTGTATTCTTATCACAAATATTTTACCACAATGTTACAGAGAGATTTAATGACTTCTTAAAATTACAGAGCTACTAAGTAAGATCTGGACCCAAGAAGTCTTACTCCAAAACCAAGGCTATCAATTACTCTCCAACATACCCCTGTGCTTGCTAAGTGAATAATAACAACGACAATGTTTCTCATTTGTCAGTTGCTTTATAGGCCAGACGCATGTCATTTAAATAGTATAATACTGTTTCACAATATGGGGTGTGTGTTATTCCCTTTGTCCAAGGAAGGAAAAGAGTCAGAAAGAGGTTAAGTAATATGTCAACCCAAAGCCAGTGACTTACACTAAGCTGGCAAGTCATTGAGTGAGATTCAAACTTGAAAATCCATTTCTTTAATATCACACGATTTCTCTACTCTAAACTGCCTGTAAAAGAAAGAAGGGGGGTGGGGACAGTGAGAATAAGATCCTGTGTGTGGAGGGGGTGTATGTGTGTGTGTGTGTGTTAATGTTGGTGAAATCGAAAGTGCAAGTAGGGCAGGATTATTTCAAAATAGAACTAATGCTGGGAAATCAGCTGCTTTCTTTTTCTGAACAATAAAATCTATTGTTTATATCATGTACACACAAAATAGTTTCAGGGCAATTTAATCTTTGTGAATTAAGTATAACTTAACGGTAAAGATGAAAACTTGTTTATAAGTTAAAAAGAGCCCATTTTTCCAACTTCTTTTTACAGTTTTTTGTTGGTTTTTTTTGTAAGTCAAGTGGGTCAGAGGCTTTTCTCTAACTTTTTGACTATAAATAAAACCCTCCAGGGGCTAAATAAAAACCTTGCCAGCTTTGCAACCCAGAGAAGTCTTCAAGATTCTGGGCTCCAGGTGTTTTGAAATGTAAATACCCATAAAGACAGATCCCCAGGCTCCCTGACACCTTGGGAGTAAAATCCTGATGCCTATCTTGGATCTCTCTTCTCAGGGAGATAAGGGAAAGTTTATTAACTTTTCAGATGAGGACAATTAACTATGCAAATAGCCACCTCAATTCCCAAGTAAGCATAGGATGAACCACATGAAGAAAGCTACAACAAAGTTCTGGATATAACAGCAACTTGAGTGTCAAGTCTTCTTATGGGGACACAGAATGGCATTGATCTTAAGGAAACATGTTACATACTGGCAAAAATAGTGCAATATAAAGAATCTTATCTGTTTTGGTTTATAAATAGCGTGAACTTTCATCTTGATTTTCTAGTCGCCTGCAGAATAGCTATGGACATGTGCTTAACTCTGCCTACCGAATGATAAAACAATATTCCTTCTTTTCTAAATTTTTATGGGGAGGACTATTGTTTGGTAAAATTTTAAATTCACTAACAATATGAAAAAAATTAATTTACTACCTACCTTCCAAATACCTTTCCAGAAGAATTAAAGTTCTTATCTTTAGATAAATTTATATGTATTGTTTGAGAATAATTCATGGTACATATAAAATAATTCTATTTATAAAAATTATAAATCAATAATAAAAGTAAAAGTCTAGGAGGATAGCTACTGTAAAATTAACAGTATTTCTGGCTCATTGATGAGACTGGAAGTTATCTTTTATTTTTACATTTTCTTCAGTACTGTGAATTTTTTAATGACTTAATAATTTTATTATAATAAAAAGCACATAGGTATTATCTAATTAGTAGGAAAAAATATCAAGAAAAGGAACTTAAATATAAAAAAAATAAGAAAAAAAAGAAAAAAAAAAAGCACATAGGCACCAAAAAAAGTAATTTTTCTTTTGAAAAATAAAATCATTTTTTCAAGAATCATTTTCTGCTAGGTATTCAGTTTTCCAATTCATTGGTCATTTATTTGTTGGAAAGATATTTCATAAGCATAGACTATACACAAAGTCTGTCATATATTAGTGTTCAATTGTGTACAGTTGAGATATTTATATTAAGGTAATGTAGATAGGAAAAGTTATTTAGAATGATGGATTGTCTCCTTGGTTTGGACCAAAATCAGGGAATTTGATACAGCTGCAGGAGTCAATAAAGATGCTTTACCCTGGTGAGCAAATAAGGAGACAAAGCTTCATGACAATAGAAGGTGTAGCAGAGGGTATGGCCTGAAAAAAAAAATATGGTTTAAAACTTCCCCCATTTGTTTTGAGAACTGAAGTCTGCATTCCTGCCCTGGCAGGTGATCAGGAGGGGCCTGGGGAATCAGCCATCCCATGGCCTGGCGTCAGCCTCCCAGGTGGGCAGCTGGTGAAGTTCACAGGCTTTGTCTTTGTTAGAGATGTGACGATTAGAATAGTTAACCATGATAGCCTAGAACAGAGGAGCCCTCCCTTTAAAGGCTCTGTGTTTCTGCTTATGTTCAGGAAATTTGGATTTTGAGACAAGAAGGTCTACCATTTTCCTCCTTTGCCAACAAAGTAATAAACTTCTCTTTCCTTCTCCTCAAAACACTTTTTCTCATTCTTCTGATGAGGTCTCAAGGACAAGTGCCAAGCTTTCAGTAACAGATTTTGGCTTCCCTGGCTGGGGCCCAATAGGCATCCTGGTGAAATGGCATCCTGGAACAAGGGAGAAGGCCTGAGCTAAGACTTGGGTCTTCACTGGGAGGGGTGGCTTCTTTTTAGGGTGAGAGAATACGGGATCCCAGTAGCTGCTGGAGAGTGATTTTAGCTCTGTGGAAACTCTTGTCTCGGTCTCCCTGAAGTCGACGCAGCCCCCACAACCTGAATTGAGTTGAGAGGATGGAAACAGATTTGGGAAGTGTCACAGTAGCCATGGCTATTTGGAAGTAAAATCTCCTGGGGCACCAAGATCCTGTTTCCACCCATTCTGGAGGAGAGGCAGTTTCAGACCTTCCTGTTGGTGAGAGGCTCTGTTTGCAGAGGGAAGTCTAGCAGTTAGTGGAACCTGGGGACCTGGTTTGGATTTGGAACTCTTTTGGGGTTCCCTGGGAACAGGGCTGGGGCTAGGCTACCATTTGGGGAAGGTTTCCCAGGAAACCAGGGGACTAGACCACCCATTTGGGGAGGGTTTTTGAACCTTGAAGTTGGGGTGGCGTTTATCCCCTTTGCATTCCCATTTGTGAACCTTCCAGCCCTATGGTAGGGCATTTGGGCACTGTTGAGGTACAGTTTAGGGTGGCATTTGTCCCCTTTGGATTGCCATTTGTTTGATAGGCCTGGCATTTTGTATTGAGAAGTCTCTGTATTGTCTGTGTTTGTTTATAAAGTTTTGTTGCAATGTAGACAAGCTCCAACTAAAAGTCCCTTGGGAAAAAATTTGACTGGATGTTTAACTTATAGCTGCAAACCTGTGTCTCAGGAAAATGGTTTTATCATAATCCAATGTATGTGCTGGCGTGTGAGGAAAAGTGGCCGTTAAATGAAACTTTAAATTGTACTGTCTTGTAATGGAGATTATTTTGACAAAGGTCATGTAAATGGGACAAGATCCCATATGGGTTGGCTTATTGGGTGGAAAATGTCTAATT
The DNA here is from genome assembly GCA_008086735.1 of Cheirogaleus medius. NCBI lineage: Eukaryota > Metazoa > Chordata > Mammalia > Primates > Cheirogaleidae > Cheirogaleus > Cheirogaleus medius. The sequence continues at coordinate 67,317,977 of VBSM01000529.1, forward strand.
TATTGTAGGCTGGACATTTCATGTTTAATGACCTAATGTGATCTGGAAGGCCTGGGATAAAGTTAATGGTTTGGTTAAATAGATGAATTTCCCCAGTGGAAGGGGGAATCAGTGGGTACAGCCTGCTGCCACATGGTGAGGGGTGGGGGAGAAAAGCCTGTTGCCCCCATCCCCAGGCGAGCATGAGACAGGGTGGGGAAGTGTGCCGACCCCCCAGGAGGAGGTCAGGGTAGTGGTCACAGTGCTTGTGGCTGATCTGCAGGAAGGTGCTGCAAGCTCCAGCTTGTGGTGATCTGCCCCCTGCCAGAAGCCTGCAGCTGGTTCAGGGAACAGCCCTGCATGGGGAGGCTGGAGTCCAGCCCCGGGCAGCTAACGCCTGCCACAGCCATCTTGACACCAAGGGAGGAAAATGGAGTGGGTCTTAGAGAAAAACACCTGCCTCCTGACCACCGCCCCCAGGCATGCATCGCCACAGGGCAGGGAGGCACCTGGACCAGAGGCTGGCACCCAGCTGGGAAACAGCACCTTCCCCTGTCTGCCCAGATCCTGGCCTGGGGCAACTGTGTGCTATGCTCAGCAGAATTTCTATCTGCCTTTGGTGTTTGTGTGGAACAGGAGCAGGGTACTTAAGGAGATTTCTTCGTATTTGCATGCCGGTGCTGAGCGGGCCATCTGTGGCCTATGTGATGAGGGCAGGCTCCTGGGATCAAGGAGCCCCTGAGCTTTCTGTGCTTCCCCCGGCCTGTGCGGGTGGTAAATGTGTGATTTGGGGAGAGCTGCAGCCCACTGTTGTGTGGGAGAGGATGGATAGTCTGAGCTCCATCTGCTGAGTGTCCCCTGCCACTGTCCGACTGAAACTCTTCAGTCACATGCCCACTAAATTGTAACTCAGGGTCAGGAATGGTCTCAATGTCCAGGACCAGGCAGAAAACTCAGTTTGGCCAGAGGATGTTCCGTAATCAGAGGGGGACAAATTATATACATAGTTAGTATGCTTTTTGTAAAAAGAAAAGACATTAGAAAGAACATTGCCCAAATATTACAAAGGCCTCCAGATAGCAAGAAGCCCTCAAGAGAGGATGTTTTTTTAATTCCAGGACTCAGACTGCAAAGGAGGGGGCTAGAGCACCCTGCCTCCAAATATCCCCACAGGAGCCCTGGGAAAAATTGACAGTGGGAATTTGATTGGTGCCAACCTGCGTGTACAGAAGTGATCTGGTGGGTGGGGCCCTTTCCCCCAGCTGTAGCCCCATCCCTGGCACCAGCCATGCCTGGCACTCAGTGAGTCTGGCAGAGAGCAGTGGGGGGGGGGGGGGGCAGATAGCAGCCAGGCAGCTGTAGGCAAGCTGCTGCTGAAGAATGGGATTGGTACTCAGTAACATGTCAATGACAGGATCCTGGGCCAGGAGTGGCTTTACAGTGCTGTTGGACTGTGTTAGGAGTTTTTAAAAGGGCTCTCCTGCCCTATCTCATGAAAGGTTAGCAGGGGATTTGTGTCAATCAGACAGATTTGTAAACTTATATTAGTTTGTCTGGGGTTCCTGAGAATGGCTTCTAGATCTCAGACTCTAGACTGATGGTAAAGCCCTTTTACAGAAAGAAAAACGAGGAATCAGCCTTAGAGTCTTAGCATAGATGCTGTGAGGCATCCCAAAGCCAGTGGCATACTGCTCGGAGGCCCGGAAGAATATTGAGAGAAGACGGCCTCTTTGATAAATTGTATCCTATTTATGTATGTCTATGTATGCCTGTGTATGTCTATTCTCAGTCCTGCCACACGTTTGCCTTTACAACATGACTGTTTATAGGTTCTGGAGACTGTATTCAAGCAGGATGGATCTGTCAGATCAGCTGACGCCAGATCGAGATTGGGATCTTTTCACTGGTGGAACAGCTTTATGAACAGTGAGGGACTGGATAGATACGCAGCGATCAGAGCAGTGGCACTGCCACCTGGGACTTCAGCCCAGGAAGCTGAGTTGCAGTTGTCAAGAGGAAAAAGGTAAACAGCTAAATATGCTTTTATGATTGTACACACTCATAATGCCATTTGAAAGAAGAGGTGTCTCCTGTTAGCAGGAGATAAGAATATTAAGTATGCCACTAAAATAATAGCCTTGATACAGGCCATGGCTGAGCCCAAACAGGTGGCCAACATGGCATAAAGAAGCCAGGCCACGGGAAGAGCTGCTAAGAAGGCCACTGGAAACAATCTATTCTCTGGGACCTTGATAATCCAGCTAGACTTAGATCCTCTTTAAAGCTAAAGACAGAGACTCTGCCATTTGGGATGGCACAGCTAAGTGGAGAAAAATTCCTCATGGATTCATTCGCCTACCCAAAGTTTTGCTTTGGCCTCTTATGAGGCCTTAATGGATTTGGAGAACTACATGAATGCCTTAATGGATTTGGAGAACCCCATTTGGAGGGATCCAGTTTGTTTTGTAGATGTCAGACCCTGATATTCATTGATAATTGCTTTTTAATTTTAAACTATTCTTGAATTAAACTGCTATGACACATGCACTTTAAAATAAGCAATAGTGTTACGGTATTAAAATTTTTAAAAAACCCTCATTTTATAATTTCCTTTAAAAGATTCACAAGCTATCAACAAAAATTATATGAGAGATGCAGTATATTATTAGCCATTTTCAGTACTGAAACTGTTGCCATGCCAATATCAAGGATCTTGGAAATCACTGAGGGTTTTTCATTTTTAGTTGTTGCAATCTCCTCCTTTAGTTGATGTACAGTGTCCTTTAATTCTTCATATTTCTCCTTAAATTTTCATTAAACATTTCTTCTATGACCTATAAAAGGGGAAATACATATATTTGAAAATGACCAATTTTTAATAGTCAAAGTTTTCTAATTAATAATTTCATATGTTAAGAACACATTTATTTCTGTGAGATCTTAGAACACTCTTTGATGAGTTTGTCCAATATTTCAGATGACTTGGTTTGACTAGTGTGAATGCATACAATTTATACCTTTGTGAAATTCCCTCAGCATTATCTCACCAGGGGTGGAGAGGAGTTATGTTCCAACACAAAGAATGCCCTTTCATGGGACTGCAAACTAGTTCAGCCTCTGTGGAAAGCAATATAGAGATACTTTAAAGTGATACAAGTCGATCTACCATTTGATCCAGCAATCCCATTACTGGGCATCTACCCAAAGGAACAAAAGCCACTATATGAAAAAGACACCTGCACTCGAATGTTTATAGCAGCACAATTCACAATTGTAAAGATGTGGAAACAACCTAAGTGCCCATCAATACATGAGTGGATTAATTAAATGTAGTATATGTATACCATGGAGTACTATTCAGCTATAAGAAACAACGGTGATATAGCACCTCTTGTATTTTCCTGAATAGAGCTGGAACCCATTCTATGAAGTGAAGTATCCCAAGAATGGAAAAATAACCACCACATGTACTCACCAGCAAATTGGTATTAACTGATCAACACCTAAGTGGACATATAGGGATAACATTTATTGGGTGTTGGGCAGGTGGGGGGGGAGGAGATGGGTATATACATACTTAATGAATGCAATACGCACCAACTGGGATGGACACGCTTGAAGCTCTGACTCAGGGGAGGGGCGACAAGGGCAATATACATAACCTTAACATTTGCACCCCCACAATATGCTGGAAAAAATAAAAAAATAAAAATAAATAAATAATAAATTTCCCAACACAAATGAAAAAAAAAAGAATGCCCTTTCAGGGAGAATGTAGTTTTAATTCTAATTAATACTCAGTTACAATGAGGTAGCAGGGTCACCCTCCTCTAAGAAGTAATGGGAACTGCTGGCCATGGATGGAACATACAAGGTCAAGCTCCAGGTTGGGACAAAGAATGTATGTTACTCTAGTTGTATAGGATGAATCAGGCAGATATGGAAACAAATGGAACAATGTCAGAGCTTTCAGCATCACCCGTTCCATATCAGGCCAAATCTAATACATTCAGACCAGAGGCAACTATTTCAGGTCTCTTTGATGTTTGTGCCAAGAATCATAAGGAGTGGTGGACTAAGGACCTCTTTCACTGGGGCACAGTGACAGCAGCTTGTAATCACCACACACAGCAGCCAGCACCCTGGGGGATGTCACATGTACTCTCCAAAGTCTAACATTACAGAAGGTGTTGGAGCTTTTTAGATGTATAAGCTTCAATAAGATCCAGATGAATTTAAGGTTTTAGTGAAATATATACCTTTCAGATTTTCCTTGGAATCACGACTATGCTTAAAATTTTGGCCCTCCCACTCTTGAGGAACAGGGTATTGTCCATCAAATAATGCCAGGCTTCATATGAACTCACCATCAAACTGTGATCCAGCATATTTTCACACTTTCTCAGAAGAGTTTCCCTATCTCTATCCATCTTATCATTCACTTGAGCTAGGTTTTCCACGAAGCTTCTCAATTGAGCCTCTATCATTTGCTGCTGTTCCTTCTGTTTCTGTCTTTGCACCAACATTTCCTTTTCAGCTGCCTCCTTCATGGCCCTCTTTGCTGTTCCACAAACGTTTTACAGAGGAAAGAAAATTATAGTCAAGCCTCAGTTCTACCCTCCTGAACACAGAGACCAAACTGACAGGAAGAGCATATTTCAGAATGTGAAGGGAAGACACTGAGTGGTTAGATATGAAACCCCAACTCTCCATGTTGCTGTAAGATATAATGGGCAATATACATAACTGTAATATTTGTACCCCCATAATATGCTGAAATTAAAAAAAAGATATAGCAGAGCATGTGTTCTCTAGCAGGAGGAAGCTCGTTGTGTTAGGAGAATCTGTCTGATCAGGCAGAGGGCATTGCAGGAAGCTATCCACCCCTCTGAGAGCTGAGCCCTGCCCCTGTACCTGCTATGGCCTTCTCTCCAGCAGTGAGGGCTTTGTCTGACTGCAGGATGGATTCCTCCATAGCCACCTATGCCTGCAGGATGCTCTGGAAGAACTTATTTGCCTGAGCAACCAAAAAGATGCAAAGATATGTCAGGTAGCAAAGATCTAGTCCTCTGATGAGAAATTATTGTTCAGTAAAGCCACAAATCTAACCCTGTAATTCTGCATCTGCTTAGGATCCCACAATGCTTCTTTCCTTCCTTGGCCACAACAAAATGTCCAAGCTCTTTGATGAGACATGAGAACAGCACAGCAGCCTCCTTCCCAGCTCTCTAGCTCCTCTCCCAGGGACACTGCCACCACCCAGGGTGCAGATGATCAGATTTACTGCAGTTCTACAAACACAGATCATCCATTGTTTGAAATATTTTCACTTTCTTTTTCTTCTGGCTGGATGCTGTGCTACCCTTTCTTAAGTAGCATAACATCAATCAATACTTCAACTAAGAGTTCCCACCTCAATGCCAGAAAGCTTTCGCGGTTGCCTTCTGAGATTCTTTCACAACTTTACTGAGATATGATTAACATAATAAAATTGTATATGCTTAAGGTCTACAGCATGTTTTGATACATGTATACATTGTGAAATGATTGCTAAAAAAAAAAAAGTAACATATCCATCACCTCATATAGTTACCTGTTTTGTGTGGTGAGAACACTTGAGATCTACTATCTTAGCAAATTTCAAGTATATAATACATTATTTTAACGAGAGTCACCATGCTATAAATTAGGTAATCAGAACTTACTTATATTATAAATGAATGTTTGTGACTTTTGACCAATATCTCCCATTTCGTCCCACTCCCCTGCCCCTGGAAACAAACATTCCCCTCTCTATTAATATGACTTTGTCATTATTCTTTTAAATTTCACATAAAGGTGAGTCATGTAGTATTTGTCTGTCTGTGTCTCTAGGTTGATTTATGTTTTTACAAGTGGCAGGATTTCCTTCCTTTTAAGGCTGAATAATATTTCATTTTATTATATTATATATACATCTTTTTTGCTTATTTATTTGTGAATATACACTTAGGTTGTTTCCATAGCATGGCTATTGTGAATAATGCTGCAATAAATATGATAATACAGATATCCCTTCAAGATAGTGATTGAATTTCCTTTGGAAATATAGCCAGAAGTCCACCATAGCTGCTAAGAATAATGAACCATTTCAGTAAAGTTGAAAGAATAATAAATAAATTCAGTAAAGTTGAATGATAAAAAATTAATGTACAAAAATAGATGCATTCCCCCATAATATGCTGAAATAAAAAATAGTAATAAATAAAATAAAAAATAAAAAGCAAAAAAAATAAATAAATAAAAAATAAAAAAATAGATGCATTTCTGTACACTAACAAAATAATATCTCCCCCATATTAAGAAAATGAACATTTACAATAGCATCAAAAAGAGCAAAATACTTAGAAAAAAATTTAACCAAGGAGATGAAAGAACTGTAAAGTGAAATCTGTAAAATACTGATGAAAGAAATTGAAGAAGATATAAAATAAAAGGAGAGATATTCAGCATTCATGGATTGGAAGAATTAATATTGTTTAAATTATCCATACTACCCAAAACCACCTACAGATTTAATGTAATCCCTATGAAAATTCCAATGAGATTTTCCCCAAGAAATAAGAAAAACAATTCTAGAATTTGTGTGGTTCAAACCATAAAAGATCATGAGTAGCCATATCAATCTTGAGCAACAAAAACAATGCCAACAGCATATTACCTGATTTCAAAGTCGGCTACAAAGCAATAGTAATAAGTAACACAACACTGGCATAAAGCACACACATAGCTGAATATGACAGAATAGAAATCCAGGAAATAAACTAACTCATTTATGGTCAAATAATTTTCAACAAATGTGCCAAAAATATGCCATGTGGAAAGGAGAGTGTCTTCGATAAATGGCACAGGGTAAATTGAATATCCAAAGGAATGAATCAGACCCTTATATCATACACAAAAATAAACTAAAAATGGATGAAAGATTTAAACATAACACCAGAAATCATAAAACTTCTAAAACAAAACACAGGGGAACAGCTCCTTGACATTAGTTTTGGCAATGATTTTTTTTAATTTGACACTAAAAACACAGGCAACCAAATGCAAAAGTAAAGTGGGACTGTATCAAACTCAAAGTTTCTGCATGACAAAGGAAATGATCAACAAGATTAAAAAGTAGCATACAAAACAGGAGAAAATACCTGCAAACATCTGATAATTGGCTAATATCTACCATTTATAGGGAACTCATGCAAAACAATACCAAAAACAAAAACAAACAAACAAAAACCCCAAAATAACCCAGTTAAAAAGGGAGCAAAGAACCTTAATCAGTATTTGTCAAAAGAAGATATTTCAATTGCCAACGCTTAAGTGAAAACAACTTCAACATCCCTAAGCATCAGGGAAATGGAAATCAAAAGCACAATTAGATATTATCTCACACCTGTTAGAATGACCATTATAAAACTCAAAAGATAACAGTTGTCGGCAAGGATGTGGAGAAAAGAGAAACTTTGGATATGATTGATAGCAATAAGTTGATATAGCACAATGTTTCCTCAAAAGGGAAAGTTCTGAGTGTCTAATGGCTGTAAAGTACACAGATCAGCCCTATCAGCTCTATCACTTGCTGGCTGTGTCATCTTAGGCATCTTATTAGCTTCACTACACATTACATTTCTCAACTACATTAGGGGAAGACAGTAATACCTAATTTATATTATTATGAGAATTAAATTGATCATCCAACAAATAACCTAAAAGTGTACGTAGTACAGGAAGTGAATGCTCCACATATGTGAGCCATTATGCTCATCACCATCATCATTACAATCAGCACATACCAGTATGATAACCATAATAACACCATCGCCAATTGACTAATAATTCGTCCATCTCAGGTGAGATCATAAGCTTCCTGAAGACACAGTTCCTTCCTTCATAATGTGTCCTCTGTACTTAGCACAAAAAATACCTACCCCATCATTTGATAAATAAAACAAATGTTTCACTTGAATTCCTGATTCTAAATCCTCTTTGGGAAGAAATATTTCTGGTTTCTTTAGAGT
>VBSM01000529.1:67326109-67338374 GCA_008086735.1 Cheirogaleus medius
CTTGAAGGAGTGCTCCATGAAGACCGCAAGGGCTTCGCTCTCACAGGCCGCGTGTGCGGCCAGCAGCTCCTGGAGCGTGTCCGTGGGGAGCCTCACTCGCTGGGCCATCTGCCGGCCGTAGTGGTCGGCTGCCCTCTGCACAGCTGCTGAGTTCTCGATCAGGGCCAGCGTAGTCACTGCGTTCTCCACACAAGGCACTGCTCCGCTGCTGATGGCATCCACGTAGGTCACCACCAGGGTCCCCAGCCCTGAATGAGTTATGAAGTTTGGGGGTTAAAAGGAACTTTCCTTTTCACTCATTGTTTTACAAGTATTGTACAACAGCATTCTAAAAAATCACAATTTGTATTTAACTTGAAATTTCCCTCCTTCTTCTTTTGCTTCTGCTATTACTACAACTACTACTCTTATTTATGAATCCACCTTTCTATAGTAACATCACTGTTGTTTCTATTCCTTTTCTCTTACCGTTCTCCAACTCATCACATTACAAAAATAATTGCCGATCACTAGCAATATATTTAAGAGTTTCCTAAAAAACACTTTCCCATTTCAATAAAATTTAAAAGGTATGTGTTAGACAGGTAAAGTCAATTATGTCATTTGTGGGTCGCTTTGTAAAAAAAAAAATCAATAAACACCCACATAGGGAAAGAGACTCACGCTTTCTAGTGACAATGTTTCCCTGTCTTAGGTTCTTGGTCTTTGCATGGGTGAAGATATATAAACAGAATTTTTTTTTTTTATTGTTTGTGGAAATTAGAATCTAGCTGGTCTTCTGGAACTTCTTCAATATGCTCTAAGAATTTTTTGTCACTTGTTGGGCAAAGAAAAAGCACTTCTGTTTTGGAAAGAAATGATTGATACACTCTCTAGGCATGTTAGAGTTTTGGATTTGGGGACTCTAGCCTGCAGAAGTAGAAAAGAGTGAATATGGAAGAACAGCTTTCAGGCAAGGCTGACGATTTTCATTTCCAGGGTTCCTTCTATCACTGTAGTCTCCTGTTTCTCTGCGAATCCCCTTTTATCGAAGCAAGCAATCAACCTAATGCTAATCTACCCGAAGCATGAGAAATCCATATCTGCACAGATCAAAGTCAAGGAGGGGCTTCTGGAGAGGAAGGGAAGGCATCCAACACAAGTGAATAAATTATATGTGGTTTTCTCAGCCCTTGAATGAAATCTGGGAGATTGACTGTATATGAAATGTTTGTTGAATTATTGATTAATTAAAATATGGTAAGAAGTACAGTTTGCTTTTTAAATTATATATATTCATAGTACATAATATAGTGTTTTGATATCCATTCACACAGTGAAATTATTACTATAAGTATGTAAATTATATGTTTATAACCTTTCATAGTCACATTTTTTTCTCTTTTATGGTAAGAGAATGTTCAGTGTACTTTCTTTGCAAATACTAATATCTAATATAGTACAATATTATAAACTATGTTCCTTTTACAGTGCATTAGGTCTCTAGACCTACTCATGCTATGAAACTACAAGTTGTACACTTCGACAAGGACCTCTGAATTTCCTCCCTCAACCTGCCCCTGGTAACCACCATTCTACTTTCTGTTTCTATGTGTTTTTTTGGATTCCATATAAAAGTGAAGTTATTTTTCTTTCTTTATCTGGCTTGTTTTACAAAGCATAACATATTTTTTAACATTTTAGTATCCCCATGTCAGAAATAAAATGTGTGCTTAAAAATAAAATATGCTAGAAACATGGACAGGATGCTGCTGGGGAAAATGTCAGAAAGACAGAAAATAGCCAGGTGAGTACAGAAAAACCTTTCATCAGAACAAAAGAAAAATTAGACAGTATGAATGTGGTTAGGAATTCTTTTAGTAAAACCCTCTGAATACTATAGTTACCTAAGCAAAACTAGGAGACCTCAGCACTTCTCTAACAAGGTTAGACTGGACCTGACAGTGTCTTACAGAAGGATTCTGCGACATACACTAGTGGTTCAAAATATGTGTGCGAAAGGCTGAATAAATAAAAATAAATATTTTCCTTGCTGTCACTAGGTAGACACTCTCCTAAATATGATCTAGGTAATAAATTTATAATATTGAAAGAATGACACATTGGGTATGGATGCAGAATTCAGAGGTTGATATTGCAAGGAAAGTAAAATGAAGGATTTTTTGGCAGCATTACTGGAAGGATATAGAAATGTTATTACTGGTCCATTTAGTGTATAAAATTCTGTCTTGGAAGGATGTAACTATACAGGCATTAGTAAAATATAGGATGTGAAGTATGTTTTAGAAATTAGATCAAATATCTCCTGTGTGAGTATTCATTTACTACTTTTCTATCTAATGAATTATGTTTCTTGAAATAGAAGAGAAGGGTCACTGATTGAGTCTCAAAGTATGTGGGCCTTAGGAAGTGACAGCACTGATTGTAACCAAAAATACTTTTTCATGGCACTCATTGCTCTAAAATCATTTGGTACAATATGGGGCCTTACATTTCCTCAGTAAGTTTAAACCTCTGTTCAAGTGTTGATTGACAGGGCTTGACTGATTTCACACTCCTACCGAACATTCCCTACCAAGGTCATTGTCTGATACATGGAACCAGCTTCAAGGCATTCTTGAGGTACTCATCTTTTGTGATTGGATGTCCATCTAATTCCAGCTCCAGGGTGAAATCCCATACAATCCAAACAAAGTCTGGGAAGAAAGTACAAACTCAGTGGAGTTCTGTATTTCATCAGGTCCTGGGCAGGATTTGGCCCTGACTAGCTCTCTTAGCTGGCAGTCACGTAGCTGGCATCTTAGCTAAGGAAGGAGCAGCACCCTAAACCACCATATCCAGATCTCACTTAGAAACAGGTTTCATGAAAATTCCTTTTGCACATTGCCTTCTGCCCCATCTTCCCTCCTAATAAATGACACTGAGTGACACTCACCCACAGACAAAGAAACAGTCTCAATCATCATTAATTTAGATTATTAAATAAAACATGGCAGATTCATTGCTGTAAGGACACTGCAGCTGCTCCAGGGCCTGGTGGTTGAGATACCATTGCAGACAAAGGTGCTGCTCAGAAGCACAGCCAGGGAAAAGATCCACAAGTCAATCTTGGGGTCAATCTAGACATAAAGAAAAATAAAACTGAAGGCCACTGTTTAGATATAGCCTAGTGCCGTCTGCTCATATCCATGCATCCAAAACTTAAATCATTCTGGTTTTCCTGAAATGAGGACACATGTTTGTCAGCTTGATTCAGTGAAATGAAACCAATCAACTCTAAACAAACAAACAGTTCTACTTGTCCCCCAGAAATGATGTTTACATGTATAATAGCCAATCTCAAAAAGTCCAAACACTTCTTCCTTTATGCTTTATAAACTGTGCTGTAATTGTTGTAAGGAGAGCTTCTTACTGCTTGAAGTCACCGGGATCATTCATGGTCTCTACTTTTGCATGACAATAAACTTTAACATTTTTCCTAACTTGATCTGATTTTATTATTGACACAAGAAAATGTATTGTAGTTGGAACTTAAGAGTCTACTCTTTAGTCATTCGATTGTTCATGCACTGTTTTAGCTGTAGTATTTATAGCTGAACAGGTCAAGAGATAGATAGATATACATTTGGAAGATATTGTTAAATTCAAACCATATTTTTGCCATTTACATTGACCACTGGCACCAGGAAGGGCCAGTGTGTAGGGAGTTCACAGTCCAAGCACCCCTCAGTCCACTGCAGGGCCCCAAAGGAAAGGTCCGAGTCCCATTCCCTGTGGATGCCTCTGGGTGGTGGCTAAATTGTCTCCCTCAGCAGCAGTGGGTGGTGGAAGGGATGGGGAGAATAAAGGACTAGGTGGAGGAAGGACTCTGCACACTGGCAGCGTCCAACCCTCTCTCTGAGAGGCAGTCTGCTCAGAATGACCAGACTCTGTGGTCATGCAGATCTCCCAGGACCAACTGGCCCCCTATAGTTCCTGCAGTCTGGGCTGAAGTTGGGAAATGTCTGTGTGGTGATGAGCAAGACGGACCCTGAGGAGTTGAGGCCCCTCCAGGGGGGACAAAGGCACCTAACAGGTAGAGAAACAATATGGCACCTGCTTACTGGCTTGGGTCTGTGGGTCTGGAGGCACCCTGAGGTTGCTGAGAGCCTGGTTCAGTCCACAAGAAGCTCTCTGCTCACTGGTGGCAGCAGTCTCTAGGCTGGTGTCAGCTGGTCTCTCCAGCAGCTCCAGAGACCACCAGCAGTCGGAGATGCAAGGGAGGAGATTTTTAACCACTCGACCTACCCGACCCTCAGGGGTAATCCCTGCCAATGCCATTCTCCTTCAAGTTCTGCATCCTCTTCTGGTGGAGTCTCCTGTAGGTTTAAGCACCCTTCCTTCCAACTCTCAACCAGTCTATGTTTGTCCCGGTGTTTGTTTTTTTCTCTTTCATCTAAAATTTCTCCTTCTTGCAGAGACGCTCTGGCTTGTGGTGTTTCCCATCTGCCATCTTGCATCCTTCAGCTTCTGTTTTTTATTTGTTTGTTTCTATTTTCTAAAATTAACAGTATTTTTAGCTCATTGATGTAATTAAAGGCTATTTTTATTTTAGTACTTTCCTGAGTAGTGTGATTTTTTCATATTCTGAAATATGTTATTATCTTGGAAAAAGACATACACACCAAGAAATTAATTTTTCACTTGAAAAATAAAATCACTTATTTTAAGAATCATTTTCTGCTAGGTATTTAGTATTGCAATCCATTGCTCATTTATTTTTAGGTATTTAATAAACAATGACTTTACACAACATCTGTCATACATTAGTGTTCATTTCTGTACAGTTATTTATATTAAGGTATGTCAAACAGGAAACACTATGTGGAATTACCCCTTGGTTGGGACTGAAATGAGAGGCACTTAATGGAGATTCATATGGTGTTCAATGAGTGTGTGAATTGTCCTAATCTGAAATGATCGGTTTATATTTTAGCAATGTAGCACCAGAAGCATTCTTTCCCATAAATGAACAAATGTTTTGCTAATTGACACAAAGGTGAGGTCATGGGATGTAAATTATGTGATTGTTTAGGAGAAGTGAACAGGTTCCAGTTCCTTTTTATGAACGTGACGTAAGATATGGCACCCCCAGTAGCTCATCACAGACCTGGCATGTCCCATCCCGCAGATTGGAGCTACTGCCCCACTTCCCTCACACCAGAGAGGAGCCTGCCCTTGATCTAACTTCAAGAACAGGAAACCTTTCACAGAACTTCTCTGTGTTCACCTGGGGTGAGTCCTTGCTTCACAGACAGGGACCAACCCAGGATGTAGGCACATTGCTTAGCTGTTCTTACTTCCTACCTATTTTCAATGCACACCTATGTATGTCTTGATTTAATCTGAGACTGAGGAGGTCAAAGGGCACCATGCAACACAGTCCCCTCAGCCTTCCTGCTTCCTTCAGCTATTTCTAGTATTCTTGGAGAGAGATATACTCTATTTTTCTTTATATTTTTAACAAGTTGTCAACCCTGAGTTCTCCTCCAACACTAACGTTTCCTTAAGAAATAAATCCTGTGAGGGCTCTTCAAGCTCAGCCTCACAGTGGAGAAGGTAGCACTAGTGAGGCAGGCTATAGAAAAAGTCCTTGAGAATGGAGAAAGGATTTTAGAAATTGATAAGGAGATGACTTCTTACTGTAACTAAATACCATGTGCAACTAAGGATGTGAACCTGCCTTTCTCCAAAATGTTTTAGAAGATGCTGGAAATAGATCTGTTACACTTTCAATAATACACCAATTATTTGTTGATTTTCTAGAATGTGAGAGGTCTTTTGCCTGGAGCCTTATTTTGGATGTATATAAACTTTATTTCAACAGATGACAACTTATGCCTGAATATCAAAGTGGGTGGAGAATCATTTTCTCTGCTTTTTTGTCCTTAAGCTCACTCCTGCTCTCTCCCTAATTTATAAACAGTTATAATTTGATGCATCTTTTGTGGTTGACTGTTTCCTACTCCCATTGGTGATCATATGTTGGAAAGATTTGATGGGGAAGTCCAATTTTCTCTTGCCCCCTCATTAACCACTTCGGTACGGCGCTCACCGGCCGCGAAACCTTGCCCACAGCCGGCACTTGTAGTCCGCACGATAGTTTGTGCTGTGCATTGACGACGAATCTGTTTTGCTCTTGTGTGATGAGGAAAGCTTTAAAGCACTGAAAGCTTGTTTTACTTTACAGGCAGCTTTACTTGTAATGTAAATCAGAATAGGTAACATATACATATATGTTTTCATTATGTTATTTTTAAATGTTCACAATTTTATTTTGATAAATGAAAAATTAGAAAAGTCATATCATGGCTGTTGGCTAAAGTCAACGCTGGGCTGTGCGCCTTCATATCACGGCTGTCGGCTAAAGTCGCTGTGCGCGTTCATCTGTGGCTGTCGACTATAGTCGACGCTGGTACCGAAATGGTTAATTGTTCCCAGACCATCGAGGTGTGCAGTATTCAGAGCATTCCTCTGTAGGATACCAGTGGACCTTTGTGGACTCAGTTTTGGGACACTTCCCAGTCCGTGGACTTTGTGGACTCAGTTGTGGGACACTCAGTTGTGGGACACTTCTCAGTCCGTGGTTTTGGTTTGGGAACCTGAGAGACGACTAAGCATTGCCTTGAAACCCTGTTAAAAGCAGAGCTGTGCTTATAGGACCTTGGAGGGAAGGAAAAAGTAATGAAGTAATCATAGTGTTGCTATCTGATGGCTGTTTGGACAATGTGCAGATTCTTCCACTCTGTCAGCCTGTGGGTATCATTTTCAGTGAGATTTTGATCCTCATATACAGAGCATTGTTTTATTGCAGCAGAAGTAGCCTGAATGAATAGAAGAACTATGGCAGAAATGAGAGTTTTGCATGACTCTGGCACTTTATCATTTTAAGCACAGTAGTCGTGCAGGGAGAAATGGTGGTGACTTCATTTGTGGGTAGTTATGGGTGAGAAGCTGGAGAAACACAGACCCCATGGATTGTCTCATCCCTCCAAGGTAAAAGGGCAGCAGACTCAGACAATTACTCGTGTCCTTTCCAATTCAGTGAATCCCTTATGCACTTGTTCCTAATTGCATTCTTTATTTTGAAAGCCCTAGAGATAGGGGAAAACAGTGAGAATGTGGTCAATTTGGGCCCTATTGGAGGGCAGCTCATGTATTTAATGAACCCATACTTGGTGTTTATGTGGTGGGTTTTGTGTTTGAAATGAAAGAAAAGACGATAAAGAAGACCAAGCACTGAGATCAAGAGGAGCCAGACAAAAGTAAATGGGCAATTTCAATTTCACAATTATATAAAAAGTTCTATGGTGGCAGTGACAGTGTGGTGACATGGCAACACAGCAGGGTCACCCCATGCAGTCTTGGGAAGTCAGAGAATGGGACCCCTTAAGCAGCAGCAGTGGTTGGTTGGCAAATAAGGATATAGGGTAAGGAATCACAGTTGTTTTAAGAAGTCTGTGTCCCATGTGCAAAGGCCCACAGGCAAGAGAATATGCCCAGTTTGTGGAATTACAAGGAGTTCATTGTAGCTACCAGTCTTAAGTACTAGACAGCTGAAAAAATTCCTAAAATGTTAAGTTAAAGAAAATATTTCCTTCTAATTCATCATCTTTTAAATGTGGGGCAGAATTTAGAGACCATTTCCAGTAGACATCCCAGGGGAGTCTGTATCTGAAAATATATTTGGGAATAAACTTTGAAATCCTTATTGAAAGGCCATGATAAAAACAAAATTAGGATGCATGTCTTGTGCTCTTTCTAGCTCCATGTTCTGATGAGCAGATGTTTCCTGTTGAGCTGATTTACAGTATTTCTAGTAGTAATAGTCACTTTCATCCTGTCATGGGAACTCTCCCATTCATGTACTATTACTTCATTTTTACTTTTAATATTTATTCATATTTGAATATATAAATAAATTCATACAAAATATTAAAGGCACAGAAGAATATATTACTTAAGGTTATCATTCCATTTCTCACCTTAACTATTCAGGTCCATTACAGTTGTGACCCTGGATACTAGTTTATCTTGTGTTTTTCCAGAGGGAGATACTTATATTTACACATATTTATTATTTTCTAAATTCAATGGCAATAATTATACACACTTCCTGTATCATTATATTTTTACTTATGTTACCTCTTGGAGACTTTCTCACGTTAGTATAAATAGAGCTTCTCTTTTCATTTTAGTGAATATGGGGTATTACTTTGAAAGTATTTCCTAAGATTTACCTTATCAGTAGCATCCAGGGGGAATTAAATGTTATTTCAAGTCTTTTGGCATTACAACAATTCTGCAACATATATACTACTAATATTATGTTATGTTAAACTTATGTAAACAAATACATACATAAATACCTAAATGTGGAATTGCTAAATCAAAGGTATGTGCATTTACATTTTGGTTACCTAATCCGAACAGTTCACACTATCACTAGCAAATATGAGACACTGCCAATTCCCCCAACCCCTTGCCAGCTCAGTGTCCTGTCAAACTGTTCTTCCTTGCCCACCATAGAGGTGAAATAAGAACCTTGTAGTTTTACTTTGTACATCTTTTATTATTGGCAAAATGAAATATTTTTATTCTCATATTTTTGCCTATTTAAAAAATGTGGTGGTGCTCTCTTCTCATCGATTTACAAGAGTTAATTATAACTTAGATTATCTCTATGACTATACTATAAATTGCAAATGTTTTCTTGATCTGACCATTAGCCTTTTTGCTTTACTTAAATCTTTCTATGAATAATTTCACTATCTTCCAACATGTTCCCTTTTCTATAAATTATTGATTCAATCAAAATTAACTTTGATTTTGTGGATGTCAGGTCCTGATATTCTTCATTAATTGCTTTTTATTTTTAAACTTTGCTTGAATGAAACTACTATGACACATATATTTAAAAAATGAGCAACACTGTTATGCTATTAAAAGAAAAGAAACTTTATTTTATAATTTTCTTACCAGGAATACTCAGCCTATCTAATATGTGAGCTGAGAAGTTTCATCCCTACACCAAATAGCTTAGCAGGTCCAGGTAAGACTGCCATCAACATGTCGGCAGCCTTGTCAAGGAGCTGTGAAAACACTGAGGATTTTTCATTGTTAGCTCTTTCAATGTTTTCTTGTAGTCGATTTATCTCGTTATTTAACTCTTCAGATTTCCTTTTAAATCCTTCCTTAAGCAGTTCTTCTTGGACCTATAAAAGGGGAATAATACACTTTTGCAAATCGCCAATTTGTAAGAGTCAGAGTTTTGTATTTGACAATTTTAGCAGTTAAGCATGTGCTTATTCCTCTAACATCTTAGAACACTCTTTGATGAGTTTGTTCAAAATTTCCAGATGATCAGGCCTGAGCAGTGGGAGCATACATGGTTTATACCTTTGTGAAATTCCCTCATTGGGATGAGGGGAGGAGTTTTGTTTTAGCACAAAGAATGCACTTTGGGAGGGAATGTAGCTTTAAGTCTAATTAATTCTCTGTTACACTGAGTAAGCAGGACTATGCTCATCTAACAGATTGTGGGAGGTGCTGACCCTGGATAGAACTCTGGTGGTCAAGTTCCAGGTTGGGCCAAAGAATGTATGTTACTCTAGTTGTACAGGATAAATCAGGAAGCTATGAAAACAAATGAAGCAATTTCATAGCTTTCAGCATCCCCCATTCCATATCAGGGCAAATCTGATACCTTCGGACCAGATGGATCTAATTCAGGTCTCTTTGATGGTAGTGCCAAGAATCCTAAGGATTAGTGGACTGAACCTATTTCACTGTGGCACAGTGAGACCATCCTATACTCACCACACACAGCAGCCCACGCCCTGGGGATGTCACGTGTACTCTCCAAAGGCTAACACTACAGATGGTGCTGGAGTCTGTAAACTTGCAAGCTTCATGGGGATTGAGAGGTTTGGATTTGAGGTTTTAGTGAAATCTATACTTTTGTGCTTCCTTCTTGAATTATGACTATTCTTAAAATTGTGGAACTCCCCTTCCTGAGGAAGCAGAGCTTTTTTCCTCAAGCATTTTCAGGCTTCATCCAGACTCACCTTCAGCTTGTGCTCCAGCATCTTTTCCTGCTCTCTCAGAAGGTTTTCCCTTTCCCGCTCCATCTTTTCTGTAAGTTGAGCTATGTTTTCTCGGAAGCTTCTCTCTTGAGCCTCCATCATTTGCTGCTGTTCCTCCTGTTTCTGCCTTTGCACCAACATTTCCTTCTCAGCTGCCTCCTTCATGGCCCTCTCCGCTGTTGCACAAACGTTTTACAGAGGAAAGAAAATTATACTCAGGCCTGAGTTCTACCCTCCTTAACTCAAAGACCAAACTGATTTTGAAAAAGGCATGGAGGTGGATGATCGGGACTACCTGAATTCTCCCACTAGCCATGGCAGGAAGAGCATGTTTCAGAATGTGAAGGAAAGACACTGAGTGGTTAGATATGAAACCCCAACTCTCCGTGTTGCTTTAAGATTTAGCAGAGCATGTGTTCTCTAGCAGGAGGAAACACCTGGTATCAGGAAAATCTTTCTGTCTGATCAGGCAGAGGGCACTGCAGGAAGCTACCCACCCCTCTGAGAGCTGAGCCCTGCCCCTGTACCTGCTATGGCCTTCTCTCCAGCAGTGAGGGCTTTGTCTGACTGCAGGATGGATTCCTCTGTAACCGCCTGTAACTGCAGGAAGCTCTGGAGGACCTCGTTTGCCTGAGGTACCAAGAAGGAGCAAAGATCTGTCAAGCAGCAAAGATCTAGTCTTCTGATGAGGAAATTATTGTTCAGTAAAGCCACAAATCTAACCCTGTAATTCTGCATCTGCTTAGGATCCTACAGTGCTTCTTTCCTTCCTTGGGCACAACAGAAAGTCCCAGTTCTTTGATGAGACGTGAGAACCTTCCACAGCAGCCTCCTTCCCAGCTCTCTAGCTCCTGTCCCAGGGACACTGCCACCACGCACCCCAGGTGCAGACACCAGAGTTACTGCTGTTCTGCAAACACCTATTCTCCATTGTTTGAAATATTTTCACATTCCTTTTCTTTTGCCTGGTTGCTGTGCTACTCTTTCTTAACTAGCACAGCATCTATCAATACTTCAACTAAGAGCTCCTCAATGCCAGAAAGCTTCCCAGGCTGCCTTCTGAGTTTCTTTCACAGGTTTACTGAGGTATGATTGACAAGTAAGAATTGTATACATTTAAGGTCTGTAGCATGATATTTTGATACATGTATACACTGTGAAGTGATTGCTATGATACAGCCAAGTAACATATCTATCACCTCATATAGTTACCTTTTTTGTGTGGTGAGAACACTTGAGATCTACTATCTTAGCAAATTTTAAGTATATAATACATTATTTTAACTAGAGTCACCATGCTATAAATTAGGTGTTCAGAATTTACTTATATTATAAATAAATGTTTGTGACTTTTGACCAATATCTCCCATTTTCCCCTACTTCCCTGCCCCTGGAAACCAACATTGTCCTCTCTATTAATATGACTTTGAATTTCTTCTTTTAAATTTCACATAAAAGTGAGTAATGCACTATTTGTCTGTGTCTCCAGGTTCATTCATGTTGTCATAGCGGCAGGATTTCCTTCTTTTAAGATTGAATAATATTTCATCATAATATATATATATATCTTCTTCACCTATTCATTTGTGGATATACATGTAGGTTGTTTCTACAGGATGGCTATTGTGAATAATATTGCGATCAATATTAGAATACAGATATTTCTTCAAGGTAGTTATTCTATTTAGTTTGGAATATAACTGGAAGTTCACCAATAGCTGTTTAAAATAATAAATAAATTCAGTAAAATTGAAAGAATAATAAATAAATTCAGTAAAGTCAAAGGATAAAAAATAACATAGAAAAATAATTGACAGAATGGGAGAAAATGCTTGCAAACATATATCTCATAAGGGGCTAATATGTACCATATATAAGGAACTTATACAATACAATAGCAAAAAAAAAAAAAGCCCAAGTAAAAAAGGCGCAAAGAACTATAAGAGACATTTCTCAAAAGAAGATATTTAAATGGCCAATGCCTAAGTGAAAACATGTTCAACCTCACTACGCATCAGGGAAATGGAAATCAAAAGCACAATTAGAAATTATCTCACACTTGTTAGAATGACCATTATAAATGGACATTATAAATACTCAAAACATAACAATTCTTGGCAAGGATATGGAGAAAAGGAAAC
>VBSM01000529.1:67340266-67362114 GCA_008086735.1 Cheirogaleus medius
CTTGAAGGAGTGCTCCATGAAGACCGCAAGGGCTTCGCTCTCACAGGCCGCGTGCGCGGCCAGCAGCTCCTGGAGCGTGTCCGTGGGGAGCCTCACTCTCTGGGCCATCTGCCGGCCGTAGTGGTCGGCTGCCCTCTGCACAGCTGCTGAGTTCTCGATCAGGGCCAGCGTAGTCACTGCGTTCTCCACACAAGGCACTGCTCCGCTGCTGATGGCATCCACGTAGGTCACCACCAGGGTCCCCAGCCCTGAATGGCATATATTTAGAGAATAAATAGAGAGTTCTACTCACTTTTTTTAAGATTTAAGAATCAGCATTCTAAAAATCACAAAAATTTTATTTCCATTTTCTCCTCCTCCCCTTCTTCTTCCTTTTTCATTTTGCTTTATGAATCCAACTCTATAGCCACATGACCGATTTTCCTATTCATTCTTTCTTTTATGGCTCTTGAATTAATCCCTTATAAAATTAAATTACTCACTGCAAAATATATGTTTTAGAGTTTCTCGGAAAAAAATACTTTCCCAGTTAAATAAAATATATGTGAGTTTATTAGACAGGGAACGTATATTACATAATGTGTGAGTCCTAGTTCCAAATGAGAATGCAAGTCACTTTATAAGAAATATCTTGAAGAATTTGAAGACAGCAAGATAGACTATTCAAACAAGGTTGGGCCCATCTCAGCACGGTGTCTGGGTGAAGGCACAGGTTACATGTCCATGAAACCGTGCTGTACTTAAGACAATATTTAAATTTGTTTCTCAAACTCTCAATGAGCTTGCATGGGACTTATGACCTGCTGTTTATTTTCTGACTGATGTAAATGTATAAAATGTCTTGTATATTTTCACTGAGAAACATTCATCCTGTATGACTTTTCCCTATCATGCAGATTTCTCTCCTAACAGCAGTTTGTGCTTATGTCATCCATGTATTAATTTCATGAGATATATTGGGCCTCAATAAATCTTCACATGAGGAAAGTTTAATTAAGAAATAAGCATTTGTATGTGTGGCATGAACACCTGCTTCTCCACATTCTTATTCAGAAGTAACCAAACTACTGATAAACCTGCAGAAGCATCACAGCTTCATCTCACACACCGGACCACAAAAAGACGTGCTTTGGGTAAAAAGAGACTCACGGTTCCCGGTGACAATGATTCCCTCTCTCAGGGTCTTGGTCTTTGCATGGGTGAAGATGTAAGAACAGAAATTTTCTGATTGCACCCGGAAGTTCCATTCCAGCTGGTCTTCTGGCATTTCTTCGATACGGCATAAATTTTTTGCGTTACTTGTAGGCCGTTCAAAGACAAAGCACTTCCGTTTTGGAAAGAAATGCCTGATACACTCTCTAGGCATGTTGGAATCTTTAATTCGGGGATTCTTGCCTGTGGAATTGTAAAAAGAGTGCCCACTGAAGAGACAGCCTGGAGGGAAGGGCCAGTGCTGAGGACTTTTCCAAGGATGACTGCATCAGAGCTGCTCCCCTGCCTTGTAAATCTTTATCCAATCGTACAAAGCAGCTTTATGCTAATCCACCCAAGGCATGGAAACCCATCTGTGTACAGGGCGAGAATCAACATGTAAAAAAGAAAAAAAGAAAAAAAAAAAATCTTATGTTGGATGGAGGGCAGGCGGGAGGGGGGAAGTAGTGTAGAGTTACATAATGTGTGCCATCCGCACCACCTGGGGATTGGACTCGCTTGAAGCGCTGGCATGTGGGGGGGAGGGGGGAGGGGCAATGTATGTAACCCAAACAATATTTGTACCCCCATTACAAGATGGAATAAATAAAAAAAAAAAAAAAAAAAAAAGAAAGTACTTCTGGAGAGCAAAGGGAGGCATACATGGCAAATGAAGAAATTTATGATTGGTTTTCTCAGCCCTTGTATGGTGGCCAGGAGATTGACTATTTATTAAATGTTTCTGAGTGCTTGATTAATCACAAACGTCATAAATACTTTTCTGGTATTTACAGTCACATGACAGAAATGAAATGTGGGCTCTAAAGCAAACTAAGCTATACATAAGGGTAAGATGGTGTTTCTAAATAATTTTATGAGGAGGACACATGATACCCACGTCAGTAAAGAAAAATGGTTCAAAATCAGAGCCAAAATTTATAAACACCATGACTATGTTTAGATATTCCTTTAGCAGAAAATTCCAGAGTAAAGTTAATCTAAATGGAATTTGGAGATCTCACCACTTTTCTATGTCAGAATATATTAGATTTGACATTGTCTTCCAGGGGCGTTCTGTGGCATAGATCATCTTTTCAAAATAAAGGTTTGTGCAAAGGATGAATAAGTGAATGAACAGAAGTTGACATTGATCCAGTTGTCATCAGTTCTCCACTCCACTAAATATAACCCATGTAAAAACTTTATGACAGATTGACAACATATTGTATAAGGCTGTAGAATGAAGAAGGTGATGTTATGGAAAAGATAAAATGAAGGATTTGACAGCCTTACTGAAAACATATGAGTGTTGATTTCTTTATTCCTGAATCATGTAGTGTACAGATATTCTTTTCTCTGAAGATGTAACTACCCATGCTGGTAAAATATACAGACTGAAATATATTTTCAAAATTATGTCATTTGATTTCTAATGATTCTGTGTTTACCAACTTCCAATTAGTTGAGGTAATTTTCTCCGCATTGAATAAGAGGAGCCTTTAAACTTAATAAGTAACACAAATATATGAGTCTTAGGAAGTAATAGCAATGATTGTAACGCTGAAGTTTTTCTTTTATGGTACTGATTGGTCTAAAATTATTTCATAGAACATTAATTCCTAAATTTCCTCAGTGAATTTAAATGCCAGCTTCTGGAAATTTTCCAGTAATAATGACCACAAAAATCACAGCCACCTGTCCATCACCAATCACCATTATCATGGGCCTCACTTCAGCCTCCTATGAACATTTAGGTAAGGTGCTGAATGACTGGGTTTATTGGATCTTACCCCGCTACTGAACTTTCCTGCACCCAGGCCATGACCTAGTACCTGGAATCAGCTTCAGGGCATTCTCTAGGTACTCATCTTCTGTGATGGGACGTTCATTTAACTTCAGCTCCAAGGTGAAATCCCGTACAGTCCAAACAAAGTCTGGAAAAAAGCTTACAAACTCGGTGTCATTCTCTACTTCTTCAGGTCCTGGGCAGGATTTTGCCCTGATTAGCTCTGTTAGTTCAGTCACATAGCTGAAATCTTAGCTAAGGAATGAGAAGCACCCTACACAATAATTTCCAGAATGCACTTAGAAACAAATTTTAAACATTGCCATTTTCCCTGTGTCCATTCTTACTCAATGAGGACAATTGAGTCCCAGCAATGAAGACACAGTGTCAGTTTCTATTCTGCTAAACTCAATAAGACACTGACATTCACTTTGTGGAAGGATACTGCAGCTGCTCCAGGGCCTGGTGGTTGATAGTGTTCATGCTGTTGTAGACAAAGGTGCTGCTCAGAAGCACAGCCAGGGCAAAGATCCAGCAGTCATTCTTAGGGTCACCCTAAAATGCACGTTTGAGCAAAGGACTTAGGAGTCTATTCTTCATTCATTCATTCATTTAGTTGTTCTTTCACTATTCTGCTGTACCATAGTTGAATAGTAGGGTAAATAACATAAATTTTGAAGGGATTGCTACATTCAAACCTCACTTTTGATATTTACATTGAGCCCTCTCAGGGCATCATTCCATTTACCTATTAACAGAAATTAATGACATTGTTAATGTGCATAAAATATTTAATAAAGTGTCTAGAACATAGTAGGTGTCCAGTAATAAATGGGCAATTATTTCATTGCAATATTTTCTCAATCAATACTATATTAAGGACACAAATGTTATTTAATTAAGTTCAACAACTCTTCATTAGGCATCTGATAAAATAACAGACCCTGCATTTGGTTTTTTGATGCAAAGTTCCATATGACAATCCCTACCCTCAAGAAATTGACTTTCTGGAGCAGTAGATAAATATGAGAACATACAAATGCAGCCAAAATAGTAATGTCTTCCAGGAGTAAAACCCAAAGTTATAAATTAAAAATAAATGTTAGTGAGGGGCAGGCCAGAAATGTGAATAATTACTCCCTAAATTCAGAGTAAGAGGTGATTATATTAGACTCAGATATGATGGCAGTAGGTCGAAAATGCCTGAACTTTAAAAAACTGATAGAATGTGGCCTTGCAAGGTGCAGGGATCAAGCAGGTAGAATGACCAAGTCAGCATGGTTAGAGCATGGTCATATAAAGTATTACAGAATTATTTTATTGACTGAAGCAGTAGCTATACATGCCAGAGCCGAAGAGGAGGCTGGAAGCAAGATTCATGGCAAGACATGAAAGGCCTTTAAACAGATTTAGACACTATCCAAATCGCACTCTCAGTTCTATAGTCAGTCAGTAATTCTGTTGCCATCAGTTTATATTTTGATGTGTTTTGGTCTCTTGACAAATGCAATTGGATATTAAATAGAAAGCAGAAGTTTTATGTAAACTTCAAGACAAGAAGATGATTTAGAATGTTAAAACTGAAATTTTAAATTCAGAGTTTCTAATTCTGTGCTTCCTTCTCTCCTCCCACCACTTACGCAGTAATGGAAGCCAAAGAGCTACTGCTTCTACTATCAATTTAGACTCAGACTAATATAAACAAGGAGAAAAAATTGATTGTACCTAATGCTGTATGACAAAATATCTAAAATTATATATACTATTTATAATAGTTTTCCATGAGTCTATCTCATGCATTTAAAAAGTAAGTGAAGAATTCATATCCAAAGCTCAGAGACTTGGACCAAAACATTGATTATGAGACTGAAGCTTTTCTGAAGAATATTGAAATAGATTCATTCACCTAAATTATATTTTCATAGTCCCTACCTCACCCTATCAACCCCAAACACCTTAAATAGTAGATCCCATTGATGCCAAAGCTTTCTTGAGGAGGCTTTCCCTAACTAAAATGACTAAATGAGTTTGTTTCTGTGATACTCTGTACTGATTATATTCCATATTTCTTGTTTTCCACACCTAGACTCTTGACTTTTACCTTGTTTAATATTATATCTGTAGTACTTAGCATAGAACCCTGGAATTCACCTATTCAATACATATTTATTAAATTATATCATTAACACAAGTGTTAAAAATAAGAAGATCTATTCCTAAATATATCAAAGTATTTGAGCTTATTAAGAAAGTTTGAGTAAATATAATTTAGCATCATTACTTATAATTGGATTCACAGTTATAGGAATGTGTCATAGAAGCTGAATAAAGTTGGCAAGTTAAAAGATAACAGGGACACAAACAACAACAACAAAAACCTACAGACCAATATCCTTGATGAACATAGAAGAAAAACTCACCAACAAAATATTGATAAATAAAATTCACAAGCATATCAAAAAGATAATTCACCACAATAAAGTAGATTTCATCCAGGGAAGCAAGGATGGTTCAACATTCACAAATCAATAGATGTGACTTAACACATAAGCAGAATTAAAAACAAAACCATGTGATCATACCAATAGATGCAGAAAAAGCAATTGACAAAATCCAACATCCCTTCAAGATAAAAAAAAACAAAACACCTTCAACAAACTAGTCATACAAGGAACATACCTTGATATACTAAAAATGATACATAACAAACCCACAGCCAACATCATACTGAATGGGGAAAAGCTGAAAGCATTCCCCCTAAGAACTGGAATAAGACAAGGTTGCCCATATTCACCACTTCTATTCAACATGATATTGTAAGTCCTCACCAGAGCAATCAGGTAAGAGAAAGAAATAAATGGCACCCAAATTGGAAAAGAGTAAGTCAAACTATTCCTATTTGCTGATGATATGATTTTATGCCTAGAAAACCCTAAAGACTCCTCCAAAGGACTCCTAGAATTGATAAATGAATTCAGTAAAATCTCAGGTTACAAAACCAACCACACAAATCAATAGCATTTCTATACACTAATAACAACAAAGCTCAAAATCAAATCAAGAACTCAATCCCATTTATAATAGCTGCAAAAATGTAAAATATCTTGGAATATTTAACCAAGGAGGTGAAATATCTACAAGGAAAACTACAAAACATTCTTTCTGATGAAAGAAATTGAAGATGCCACAAGCAAATGTAAAAGCATCCCATGCTCATGGATTGGAAGAATCAATATTGTTAAAATGTCCACACTGCCCAAAGTAATCTATAGATTCAATGTAATTCCTATCAAAATGCCATCATCATTTTTCAAAGAGAATTGGCAAAAACAATGCTCAATTTCATATGGAATCAAAAAAGAGCACAAACAGGCAAAGCAATACTAAGCATAAAGATCGAATCTGGAGACATCACTTTACCCAACTTCAAATTACACTACAAGGCAATAGTAACCAAAACAGCATGTCATTGGTATAAAAGTAGACACATAGACCAATGAAATAGAATAGCAAACCCAGAAATAAAGTAAGATGCTTAAAACCAACTGATTTTTGATAAAATGGGCAAAAACATATTCTGGGTAAAGGGCACCCTATTCAATAAATGGTGCTAGAAAAATTGGATAGCCTCATACAGAAGAATGAAACTGGATATCTATCTCTCACCATATACAAAAATTAGGTTAAGATGAATTAAAGACTTAAATGTAAGATTAAAAAAACATTAAAATATTAGAAGAAAAACTATCCTTGACATTGGCCTAGATGAAGAATTTATCACTTAGCACCCCAAAGCAAATGAAACTAAAACAAAAACAAAAAAATGAAACAATTAAATTAAAAAGCTTCTGGACAGCAAAAGAAATATTCAACAGAGTAAACAGATAACCTATGGAATGGCAGAAAATACTTGAAAGCTATACATCTAACAAAGGACTAATATACAGAAACTATGAAGAACTCAAACAAATCAGCAAGAAAAAACAATCCCATTAAAAAGTAGACAAAAGACATGAAGAGCCAATTTTTCAAAAAAAAAAAAAAGAGAACAAATGGCCAACAAACATTTGAAAAAACACTCAACATTACTAGTCATCACAGAAATGCAAATTAAAACCTAATGAGATACCACTTTACTCCTTTCAGAACGGCCATTATTACAAAGTCAAAAACAATAGATGCTGGCGTGAATGCAGTGAAAAAAGAACGCTCATACACTCTTGGTGGGAATATAAATTAGTGCAATCTCTATGGAAAATTGTATGGAGAATACTCAAAGAACAAAAAGTAGATGTACCATTACTGAGGATCTACCCAAAGGAAAGAAGTCATTTTATAAAAAAGACATCTGTACTCATGTTTATCACAGCACAATTCACAATTGCATGCATATGGAATCAACCTAAGTGCCCATCAACTGATACACAGATAAAGAAAACATGGTATAAATACACACACACACACACACACACACATATATATATATATATACATGCCATGGAATACTACTCAGCCACGAAAAAGAATTAAATAATGTCTTCTGCAGCAACTTGGATGGAACTGGAGATCATTATCCTGAGTGAAGTAACCCAGGAATGGAAAAACCAAATGCCACATGTAATCACTCATAAGTGGGAGCTAAGTAATGGATATGCATGGCCATACTGACTGACTAAATAAATACTGGTGACTCACAAGGGGGAGGGTGGGAGGGGAGTACAGGATAAAAATTACCTGTTGGGTATTATGTACACTATTCAGGTGACAGGTGCAATTAAATCCCATAGACTTCTCCACTGTACAATTCATACATATAACAAAAACAATTCATACCCCTAAATCTATTAAAATAAAATTAAATATACACACAAATAAATAAGACAAGGATTTTGCAACCAGTGAATTATCTTTGATATTTAAAAAGCAAGTTTAAAACTCCAAGAAAAAAATGATAAGAGGACCACCATGAGCAGAGAAGATTCTCTGCCTCACCTTTTCCACATCACCCAGACCCTCGGTGTCTAGAAGGACCAGGGTGTGGTCCAGCTTGGAGGGATGGGGCACACACCACATCCAGATGCCCTTGGTTTCAGACCTCACAGTGGAGCCCAGACGGAAGCCTACAAGGAAAGAGAGGAAACAACAAACAGTGACAGCAGATAGACCAGGATGTCCAGGGGTTACATTGCATATGAAATATACAAGAACCCTACTATCTGCTCTTCTGCTCATCCATTTTCAAAACAGGATATATTAAACTACACTTGTGTGCTATTTGAAATGACCATGTACCTTGAGCTAAAGTGGTGTAGGACAAAGAAAAGGAATAATTGCTGCAGGTGAGCTCCTGAGTAGGTTGAGAGTGGATGGGATCGAGAAGATCAATAGAGTGGACCTTTTGATAGGGCTGGGATAATTATTGACTACTGGACAAAAGAGTAAGATTTTATGGACATATTGGGGTTGAGATTGTAAATTTGGTGGGGAGAATTAGAGGTTTTCTTCATTGGGAGGAGTCATGCTCTTCTTTAAGATAACCTTAGAGGATGAATGATCTAACTGTGTTATCACTGGTTCCAAGCAAATGGCTCCTGCCCCAGAACCACACTCACCTTGTCTTTGTCCTGCGAGACGATTCAGGAGATAGGATTTTCCTGTACGATATAGTCCTACAATGGCCACCACTACCACAGGCTGAGAAATCTTCTTCAGAATCTCTAATGCTCCTTGATTCACCTTCAGCTGCTCTTTCTGGTTTTCCACTAGACAAATGGGGGCATTCATGGTGGATACAGATGCCATGGTAACCTGAAAACCCAGAAACACCACTGAGTAGAATGCAAGAGCCAGAAGTCATTGGTAATGGTTACCCAAAGCACATGCATATCAGCTTTCTGCTTGCAGAAGGTATATGTCTATTTCTTATGTTTCATATGTTTCTTAAGGAAACATCTCATGATTCTTACAAAAATCCTAAAAGAGCCTTGCCAAGGGGATCATAAAATGAATAGAATGAGAAACGCAAAGACATGATGAGAGAGCCCCAAGAATACTAAAATTTGGGGGCAAATAGAGGCAGAATGTGATGTGAAGGAAATGAAGAGTTGTCAGAAAAGGTTTTGGCATTTCAGAAGAATTTCTTCTCTCATTAATTTAGGAAATATTATTGAATAGCTACCCTGTGCTGGACACAGGTCTAGGTGCTCAGAGTCAAGCCAGGAACAAAATTGTTACAAATGCCTGTCTGTTGGAGCTCTATTCTAGTGGGGAGACAGATAATAAATAAAGCAAATAAAATAAAATTATATATTTGTACTGGATGATGGTGTTTCTCAGGAGAAAACAGCAGGGAATGGGGATGGAGAGTGTTGGGAATTGAACTTATATAAAGGGTAGTTAGTTAGGGAAGGCCTCCCAGAGAAAGAGACAAAGTGAAGGTGATCATTGATTGACCTTGATCAGGACAGACTTAGTGAATTGGTGAAAGCAGAAGCAGGCTGGATAGAGGAATAATCATGAACAAAGGAATAAAAGATAATGTAGCTCTCTCTCAAAACACAACAGGATAGATTTTTAGAGTAACTAGACAAACATATGGGTCTAGAATTTATTTATGTTTTTTTAGGTCAAAGAAAAAGACATGTCTTATTTATAGGTTGATAGGGAAAAGATCCAGTAGCCAGGGTTTGTTAGGGTCTTCCCAGATATGACAGGGTCCCACATCTTGTCAAGGCTTTTCTTCAAATATTTTCTTCATAATGAGTGAGGCAGTGCAAGAACTCAAGAGACCGAAAACAGTGACAGAGCATTGACTATTGCTGTATTTTCTCAAAGACAATGCTCAGCAACTTTCTCATGTACCCTCCCTTTACTAGCTGTGTGATCCTTGGAAAGATTATTAATTTCTTTCTGCCTCAGTTTATCTTCTGTAAAATGGAAACACTAACAGTAAAAATCTATTGGTCATTAGGAGTATTAAACATCTCATTATGATGCTCTTAAAATCATGCCTGGTATGTAGTATATCCTCTATAGGCATTGTATAAAAATAGAGTGTCTAAGAAGCCAAGGAGGGTAATTTTTAAATGAAGCTGTGGGGTTGACTTTGGACAGAAACAGTGATGCTGTGCTCCTGGGTACAAGCAGGTGCAGGGCATAGCCCATGAGGAGGATGAATAAGCAGGAGCTGACCCAGTGGAAGGAAGGCATGAACACGGGATGAATCAGGCAAGGGGAACCCAGATTGTCCTGGGATGTCACAACACAGTTCTGGAGTCAGGCTTCTGGAGTTCAAACCTTAGGGTTCAGATCACCTATTGCCTTGAAAAATGGAATTTATCTCTGTAAACTAGATGTTCTTATCACTGTTATGGGTAAGCAATAATGAGTGCCTGATTTGTTACTGTAATGCTGATAAAAAGTAAACTCTCAAGAAATAATTATTTTAAATTTTCAAGATTAATATACTGTTTCTAGAGTGAGTAGGCAGGCATGGGGATTCTTTTTTCTTGGAGAGTCAGGGTCTCACTCAGTTGCCTGGGGCTCGAGAGTGCAGTGGTGTCATCATAGCTTACTGAGCTTACTGCAGCCTCCGACTCCGGGATTCAAGCCATCTGCCTGCCTCAGCCTGAGTAGCTGGGACTACAGGCAAATGCCACGATACCCAGCTAAATTTTCTATTTTTTTGTAGAGACAGCGTCTTGCTGTGTTACTCAGCCTGGTCTTGAAGTCCTGGCCTCAAGCAATCTTTCCACCTCAGCCTTCCAAAGTGCTAGAATTACAGGCATGAACCAGGACACCTGGTGGCAATGCATTAATATGTATCAGTATATTCTGTGAGATGCAAATGACCAAGAAATAAAAAATATCTAAAATCTCCTTGTCAGCAAAATCATCACTTTATTTCTTACCAGATTTCCTCTATAGAATTTCTCTTCTTTTTCTGTAGGTGCTTGGGAGTAGGACCGGCAGAGTGAAACATGAGCCTGTCACTGGTGTGTACTGAATAGGAAGAATTGTACAGAATATATCTTATATTGAGTATTTTAAAAGCTTTGTGTGTGAAAATAGACGAATTTACAGAATTATGTTTGTTTGTGTAGTGCAAAGCATAATAAGATATCCAAACCAAGAAGACTTTAAATCCAAAACAAACTAGTAGAAAAAGACAGCTCAATTAGTTGTGGGTAGACAATCAACGGTTTTCAAAAGTTACTGTCCATGGAGACATCTGGAGTAAGGGTTATAAATGCCTCAGCCAGGGCTCAGGCCTGTAGTCCCAGCACTTTGGGAGGCTGACGCTGGAGTATCCCTTGAAACTAGGAGTTGGAAACCAGCCTGGGCAACATAGCTAGACCTGTCTTCTCAAAAAGTGTAAAATAAAATTAGCCAGGCAGGGTGGCAGGTGCCTGCAGTCCTAGCAAGTCGGGAGGCTCAGGCAGGAGGATGCTTGAGCCCAGGAGTTGGAGGCTGCAGTGAGCTATGATCGCGCCACTGCCCTCCAGTCCCTGTCTCACGAAAAAAAAAAAAAAAAAAAAAAAAAGCCTGGAACTCTGTTTTTTCAACCAGTACAACACATTTTTCTGATGCAGTTCTTGCATGGACTAGGCATTAAAAACAGAGCATGAAAAACAAACAGGATTAGACCCTAAAGTTATTTTAAACAGCTAATTAGTGAGAGTGAGACTGAAATTCCATATAATGACGCTTTGTAGCATCTTTGTAATGTTAAATGTAGCTAATTGAAAAGTAATCAAGAGTCAAACTCTCAAGGATTTAAATTGCCTGTAGCAAGGATCTTTCCTCTGTTTCTCCAGTGTCCGGCAGAGGGCAGCCAGGAAAACGTCTGAGAAAGGAAGAAGGAGAAAGCGACGCCACAGCAGCGCGTCTGCGAGGGGGCTGCATCGCGGTTCTTCCGTGGGAGAAAGGACTTCAGCCCTCCTTTCGGTAGGGTAGGGAGGGCTCTTTGCTCTTTGCTGCAGCCCTGGGTGGGTGGATGCCCGAGGAGGAGCGGCTCGTGCTGGGGACTTAGTGCGCGCGCTGTTGGCTCGCAGCCGCCTCCGAACCACACTGAGAGTCTGAGCCACCTGGAGCAAAGCGGGGTCACGCAGAATCGAGCCGCCGGCGCGGTCCTCCAGCTACCTCTGTCACCCGCCAGTGTGGAGTCCCCCCGGCCTCCCCGTGTGGAGTCTACGCTTGGGAATTCGTTGTTGTTCGCTTGTTAACCCAAATGTGCACGAAAGGTAAAGCTTGGGAGCGACCTTACCTGGTGCTGGCGCGGGCGCTGTAGCCACAGGACAAGTTCTCGGCGGTCCTTCCTCACCCCTTCAGCTCTCCTTTGTCGGCCTCCTCAGGATACCACCGGCTGTTTTTAGAAGCTGAAAGCCACGCAGGATATTACAGACATCGAATTAAAGGCTGGCGTGGAGAGAATCGAAACCGAAAGGACAAGAGGTTTCGGGGAAGTTAACTGTTGGGGTTTTTCTGTTTTCCTGAGGCAAGAGACCAGAAGAGGTGGGAGAAAATTGCTGATTCCTCAACATCAGACTTCCGAAACCCAGGCTTGACCTTCTTCCACCCTTGGCTTAGGTTTCTTTAGCCCCCAAAATGAATATAGAGCACGAGACATGAATGTAAACAAAGTAAATGTAGATTCAGAGTGTTTCAACAGCCTGTCCATCACGGTAATTTTGTCAGGAAAAAAGTTTGGGTTTTTGCTTGTTTTTACCTTGTTTACTTGCTCGTGTATTTTTGTTTCTCATCTCTATTTTTAAGTTCCTTTTTCATTAACTGTAAAAACACGTATGGGTGTTTGTATATGTGCATATAAATGTATATATCCCCTAATATTATAGTCCAGAGGTGCAATTAGAGTCCAGAAGTGGCAAGTAAACACTTCCTCTCTTTCAAAAAACAGTCATCTCTTTGAAACTGGACTTTTTGGAGGGCAGCAGCATTATTGGACTATTGAAAGCATAATTCATAATTAAGAGTCTTACCCAGGCTACCAGAAAAACTGGCTCAATTCCTAAGATCACTAGTCAATTTGTCAACAGAAGTTGAGAAAACTTCTAGCCCCCCAAATGAGTACTGTGTCCCCAGTTTTACCTATCTACTCCCTAAATCTTCCTATTAGTTTAAATATGTCGCATTAAACATTTGCAAATTCTTAAGTCCAAAATTTTAGGCATTTTTTTTCTTAAAAAGGTAAAATTACTGGTGCTGATTTTAAGACAAAACTTGAAATTCAGTTCTGTTGGGAAATAGACTAAGAGACTTGAGAAGTTTCAGGGGTTTTGCAGGTCTTTGCCTTGAAGGAATCTGTGGACATGTTAGTTCACAAAATAGAAGCTGTTTCATCTGCTTCTTCAAACTCATAAAAGGCAGAGGGAGGAGGTGGAATTTCATCTTCAGAATTTTTCTGCTCCCTCACTCTTTCTACAGACTCATGTTGAGGGCCAGCAGTCAAATTTGATGACTTTCTTACATCCTGGCCTGATGCGTATGGAAGGTCATAAATAACTTCCTCCTCTTTATGAAAGACAGGCTCCGGGTCTTTCACTGTGTTTACTTTAGGACAGCAGAGAACCGTCTCATCATCAGAGTCAGAGTCAGATTGAAATTGTTGCAGAACCTCAGTAATTAAGGAGCAGAGTTGCCACACAGATGGAGAGACCCTCTCCCCTCTCCTGTACGCTCGCCTTAAAGCGCTGACAGCCCGCTGCCATTGCTGAGGCCTAAGCATATCCGGAGGGGGAAACCAATCACAGTGCCTGGAAATTAATTGAAACAGCTCCTTAAGAGTTTTCTGTTTGGCAACCACTCCAGAACTCTGTAATAGGGTCTGCACCAACTCCATGTGCTCAGGAAAGTTAGAAAGCAAAGTCTTCCGCATTTGTTACCCTAACTGGACATAAGATCTCTTATGTAATCCCCGGAGATTCACTTACCCTTCCTGGGCACCTCAGCTTGTAGCCTACTTCAGGTCCCCTGCCACGCCATTCAGCAATCTCCTTCACTCCGGTGAAGCTTTCTGCCTTGAAGACCCTGCTCGCTGTGCCAGTTGCCGGGAGTTGGCCACCCTCCCAGCGCAAACAGGTCCCAAGGCAGGATCCTCGCAAGGGGTGTGGAAATAAATAAAGAGATGATATATTATAGATGGAGAAATGATTGAGACAGAGACAAGGAGAAGTTTAAAAGATGGAGGAGTTAGGGGTTCTCGGCTTCCCGCCAACCGAGACCCACATCAGTATTTATTGTTACAGCAAATAGTTGTCTTTTGTTAGAGAATTACGTATACAGTTCATTTTTTGAGGTTTCCAGGGGAACCTTACCTCATTCTGTCTACAAGAATAGACGGTTACACAATTTTTCAAAGATAAGCATGTTAAGCTCTAAGTTAGAAACAGACCTAGCTAAGAATACAAATTAAAGATAAATGTATAAAATGAGAACACTGAGTCTGTGTACTACTCTAATCTACTTCTTCTAAACACAGAGACGTGTAGTCAGGAGTGAAGCAGGAATAGCCTTGAAGTCTAGGATAGTTCCAGCTGCACGTTATCTGCTGGGCAGGCATTTTAATCAGCTTCTCCGCCAAGGGCCCAAACCAAGCTTCTGCTTTGCAAAAAAGCTCAAGGCGATGACCAGCAGCAAGAGAAGAAACGTTGCTTTGCAAACGTCCTCTGACAATGCCTCCCCATGTTGGAAACAGCTTCTATTTTGTGAACTGACATGTCCACAGATTCCTTCGAGGCAAAGGCCTGTAAAACCCCCGAAACTTCTCACATCTTAGTCTATTTCCCAACACATTTCCTGTAAGTGATACTGAAAGTGAAAATAAAGTTAATCTAATTTGAAATAAGACCAATAAGTCATCTGCTTTTTCTTCTGACCATTTTAATGTACATTTTTATATCAGGAAGGCCCTTTCTCTCTCAAACAAAAAGTAAAAAAGGAAAGTGATTGAATCCTGGTAAATGTTGTGTATAAACCAACTGAATTCCACCAAATTCCACCCAGGCACCCCTTTTCAAATAATCTAATGACAATGACACTAGATAGTCATGAAAATGTTAATCAAGAAGAAATTTAATTCACAGTGCATGTTACATATACATATATATTTTGATTACACTTATGAGAAGACATATATAGCAGCATGTCTATGTCACATAGGTAAAAGCCTAGAACTATTCACCCTACCACCACCAGCATAAAAAAATTGATACTTCTAGCTCAAGTGATTTTTCAAAATTTTTATCTGTATTATATGATTTTTAATGAGTCTGTTTTTTATGATCACAGACATACACACACATACACATAACAATGAAATTTTATTTTGATAAAGAGAATCCATTTAGTTCAACATTTTAAAAATATTTTCCATGTCTCAGGTTTTGTAATTCTTATTTATACATTTGTTGAATAAGTATTATATCTAATAATCAAGATCTATATACTTTTATATCTATGCTTTAACTTGTCATTTATTTATATGATGAATCACAGAAAAAAAAACGTTGCTCAAAATGAGGGTGTTTTACTGGTTCACTGGTTTTGGGAAGACAGTAGAGGAAATAATAGAGTTGCAAATGTCTTTATCCCGTTGGGCTAGTCAAGAAGAGAGGAAGTTAGGACATTATTAGGTCATACTGGGGCAAGTG
Source organism: Cheirogaleus medius (assembly GCA_008086735.1). Classification (NCBI taxonomy): domain Eukaryota; kingdom Metazoa; phylum Chordata; class Mammalia; order Primates; family Cheirogaleidae; genus Cheirogaleus; species Cheirogaleus medius. Next base: position 67,355,912 of record VBSM01000529.1, read on the forward strand.
ATTACATTATCTCTGTGTAATTATTTTAAAATAGTTGATAATAATAATCAGTGTTTTGTTTGTGTGTGAGTGTGTGTGTGTGTGCACGTGTGCCTATGTTTACAAATTGATTTCAATCTCCATTCTAGAAGTGATACCAAGCATATGAATGGCCCAATCTGGAATGATCTTCTCCAGAAGAAGGTATTTTTTAAGCATCAACACCAAATTCTTGCCAACTGGCCTAAGGGATAGTAGATTTAATATTATCAGTGTTGTTTAACAGAGGTAATTAATTGAACAAATAAGCAACACCCTTGCATGAAGAAGTGTCTGTTTGGGCTTCTATAAAAAAAATATAATAAACTGGGTACCTTATAAACAACAGAAATGTATTTCTCATATTTCTGGAGGCTGGCATGTACAAGATTAAGGCACTGGAAGATTTGTTGTCTGATGAGGGCCACTTTCTGGTTCAGTAGATGGTGCCTTCTTGCTGTGTCCTCACGTGGTGAACGGCAAGGCAGCTATCTGGGCCTCTTTTATAAGGTCATTAATCCCATTCATGAGAGCTCCCCTCTTGTGACCTAATACCCTCCTAAAGGACCCCACCTCCTAATACTATCACATTGGGGATTAGGTTGCAACATATGGATTGAGGGGGAGCACAAATGTTCAGACCATGGCAAGAATGAATAAAATTAAGCAAGCCTCTTAGCCTCTGCCATCTGTACAGTGTTTTAGTTTAAGAACCTACTGCCCTTCTCTTTACACTCCACAGAGGATTCTGCCACCTGATTTAACTTCGGGGCCAGGCATGGAAGCTCACCACATTCAAACTGGAATGAACCTTTGCTTCAAAGGAGCAGCATCCATAAGCTAAAAACAGATTATATGACTGTTTGTAGCTGCTTGCTGTTAAATGTTTGACAGAAGTTAATCCAGACCTTTTTCATTGTCACATAAATAAAAACCTGGTATCAAGTTTTATGGGATAGGGATTCATGACTCCTCTGAGTTCTAACCACAACGGGCAATTCTCTCTTTTTTTTTATGATTTAGTAATTCCTCGCATTACTATTTTGTGACTGATCTAAGCCAATATGCTTATGGCAGAGCCCAGGAAAAAATACCTTTCCATCAAAATTAAATAAAAAGGAGTAGATTAAAGAGGTGAACTAAAATACAACAACACCAGGTACATAATTTGGCCCAGTTCCTAATGAAAATGTCAGGCTTATCATTAAAAAAACATTAGAAATTCAAAACAAAAATTTCAAACCAGGCACTGGACCTTCTGAGGTCATGGCACTACATGACTGCATAATTTGCATATCCATGACCAAGACCTGTACATAAGATAATATTTAATTTTTTTGAAACACACATTCTTTTCTCTCCTTTTCTCCTTCTACTTCTATCTTTCTTCTGCGGTAATGGAAGCCAAAGACCTACTGCTATTACTTTAATTTAGACTTCAAGTAATATAAAATAAGGAGAAATCATTCATTTCAACTAATACTATAAAGACAAAATGCCTAAAATTATCCCATTTACACTGTTTAGGTAGGTTAAATTAATGCCTTTAGAGGAGTCAGTGGAGTTAATCTTGTAAAGCCCTTAGAAATGGAACAAAACCTTTATGAGTGTTCCTGATGTAGCTAAAGCTATTATGAAGATTTTTTAAATAGATAACTTCACTGAAATCCTATCTTCAAGGCTTCTATTTCTAACTGCATCACCCCCACATACTTTAACTGGTAGTTCTCAGTGATCCCATTGGTTACTGTCAAGATGTTATTTCCTCCAAGAAGCTTTGACTGTCATGTGCAACTGGGTTAGGCGCCTACTTCTGTACATCCATGGCACCCTGTACTGGTCACACTGTATTTGTTGTCTCCCCTGTTATGCTCTAGGCCTTGACCTTGTTTATTGCTCTATCTGTAGTACTTAACACAGAGCCCTGGAATTCAGCTGCTCGATATTATGAAATTCTGTTGTTCATCCCAGTGTTAAAATAAGATCTTGCCTTAATATTCCAAAATATTTTAGCTTACCAAGAAGAAAAGTTCCAGGTAACAACTTAATCTCATTCTTCACATTTTGTATTTGCATTTTGCAGAAATATGTGAGAAAAGTTGAATTAAAGTGGTTAATTAGAAGTTGAGAATCAAAAACAAAAACGATTTCTCCACGACTCTGCTTTACCTTTTCTACATAACCCAGACCCTAAGTGTCCAGGAGAACCAGGGTAAGGTTCAGCTTGGAGGGGTCCCACACTCAGTTCCCCTTGGTTTCAGACCTCATGGCAGAACCCAAACAGAAACCTGCAAAGGAAGAGGAGAAAGCAACATGCCATGACAGCAGATAGGACAGGCAGCCCAGGGTGTAAATTTGGTGGCAGGAATTGGAAATTTTCTTCATTGAGAAGAGTTAGGCTCTTCCTTGCAATGACCCTACAGCACGTGTGATCAGATACATTATCCAAACAAGTGGTACTCTATCTCAGGACCACACTCACCATGGTTTTGTCCCACAAGCTGATTCATCAAGTAGGATTTTCCTTTGTAATACAGCCCTATAATAGCCACCACCACCCAAGCTGAGATATCTTGTAAGGAATCTTTAATGCTTTTAGATTCACCATCAGCTGCTCTTTCTGGTTTTCCACTAGGTAAATAGGGGTCACCATGATGAGTTCAGATGTCATGGTGAACTACAAAACCAGCAGAGCCTGTCAGTGGAATATAAGATTCTAAAATCATCTCTAATTATTTAAGCACATGAGCTTCCTATTTGTAGAACATGTATGTTATCTTCCAAGGGAAAAATATGTAGGCTTGCACTGTCAGATTATAGGGCTCTTTCTCCATTGTGCCCATTACCCTTGGTAGTACTCATGATGATAATAGGGTATAACTGGTCTCCAGTGATTTATTATTCTAAAGATAATATTCTAGCTAATGAATTCCTCTCTATATCAATGTCTGGCGCTCATGTTTTATGTACATTATCTTATCTATTCTTAAAGGAACTATAAAAGTTAAATAATTTTATCTCTTCCTACTTGATAAAGTAAATACCATATACAAATAGTTTAAATGATTGCTCATGATTTTCATAGTCAGTGGTAGATACAATTATTGAACAGTTTGAATTGAATTTGTCTCACTACACTACCTGATAAAAACTTATGTGTCACAATCAACTTCCTTAAATAAACATTTTAAAATATATATGATAAGCTTCTTGACAGAGGAACTGCAAGGGTTCTCTATTGACTAAACACATATAAATTCATTATAACACATACTGTGATTTGAATGGATGCTGTAATTCTTATAGCATCATCAGACCACCAACATGTTTCCAGACCAACCCATATATTACAGGGTGTATGTAAGTTTCAGTTCACCTTGTATATTATGAAAGGCATAATATTGACATTCAGTGTTGTTTATTATCCTTATTTTTATTTATTTTAATTATTTTATTTTTCTTTCTTTATTTATTTATTGAGACAGTCTCACTCTGTTGCCCAGGCTAGAGTGCCATGGCATCAGCCTAGCTCACAGCAACCTCAAACTCCTGGGCTCCAGTGATCCATCTGCCTCAGCCTCCCAAGTAGCTGGGACTATAGGCATGTGCCACCATGCCTGGCTAATTTTTTCTATATATTTTTTAATTGTCCAGCTAATTTATTTCTAATTTTTTTAGTAAAGACAGGGTCTCGCTCTTGTTCAGAGTGGTCTCCAACTCTTGACCTCGAGTGATCCTCCCGCCTTGGCCTCCCAGAGTGCTAGGATTACAGGCACGAACCACCGCGCCCAGCTATTATCCTTATTTTTAATTCATTATATATTTTATGAGACTGATGCCATGCTCAACACTGGGGATATGAATTAATAAGATAGAGTACCAACCTTCAAAGTGCCTTAAAATCTCTATCAGCTAGGATTGAGTTCATTTAAAAGCAATAGAAAAAACCAAAAAGCTGTTGCTTAAAAAGATGAAAGTTTATTGCCCTTTCTCATAAGAGTATAAAGATAGAGAGTCTTTGGTTCTGTTTCACAAAGTATTCAGCTACTCAAGCAGATATCCTTAGGAGTTGTACTTGATAGCACTTACTCACATTAATAATAAGAATCATGATTTGTGATGTTTTTTCTCACTGTTAACACTCTCCCTGCACCATCTTTACTTAGTCTGCTCCTATTTATCCCTCTGTGCCACTTTAGAAACTTTTGTTGACTCATTTTTCCTTTAATCTATATTAGCTCACCACTCTTTGTCCATATTGTCCATATGTCTATCATGGCACTTTTCCTACTAATGTTTCAATTAATGATTTATTGTCTCTTTGGTCTAACATACCATAAATTCATGAGATAGTCATAGCCACTGTGACAAAAGGTAATTTTGCCTTTGTGCAAAATTGGTAATTGACCCAGATCATCATGAAGAAGTAGGATGGCTGCTGCATAATCAGGGCCCAGAGGAATATTTTGACAATAATAATAACATGTAAGTCCTGAGAGTGTACATGCTTCTTGCAGACTTTGTTTTCTGGAAAGAGAAAAAAGATACTGATTACTCTTAAATCATAATATATTAAGAGTACATGTTTAAATTTCTAAGTAAGCATTGAAATGATAGACTCAATTCATAACTTCTAAATATATAGAAAAATGGAGAGAAAGATACACACAATCCATCTGAAAGAAGACAGATAGGAGAGAGAAAGAAATACATAATAGGGAGTGAAATCAGAAAGATGGTAGAATAGGAAGCCCCAGATACTCCTTCCCCCATGGAGATACCAACTCAATAATATGTGGATTAATTCTCTTCATGATAAATTCAAAAATCAGTTAAGAGGCCCCTCTTAACTGCAAAAGCAGCCATACAAAGTTCAGCATAAAAATTTATGGCACCCAGTCACCAGAACCCCTCCTCCTACAGCATAGAGTGGCATGTTTTGGAGGAAACTCCCAGCTCTTGGCTTCTTCTTAGGAAGGACAGAACTGGAGCATATAGTCAACATTCCGAATTTTCAGAAGACTTTATGAGGGATTAGTTTCTTTATTTCCTGAATCTAAATACTGACAAGAAAGGGTGATAGGTTGGATGCCACCAAGAACAAAGATGGCTCCTTGAACTAGCACATATTCACACACCATAGCCCCTTGCCCAGGCTCAACATAGAGCAAGAGGGAAAAAACCTCCAACTCCTGATTTCTCCCTGGGTAGCAAAAGAGTTTGAGCATGTATCCTACCTTCCAGTCTTTTGGTGGGCTGCCTAAGTGAATGGTTCTGCCTCATCTGTCTTCTATCACTAGTGACACATATCATACTATAGATTCCTTGAGGCTGCTAAGAACAAAAAAGAGCTGACTAGCATGGAAGAGAGATGTACAGCATGTGATCAATGTTCCAGCTTTTCTGGGAGCTTCCTGAGGGACTGGTTTCTGTCTTACCTGACTTTGAGTGCTGACAGACAGATCCCAGAAGGAACTAGAGATCATGAACTTCATAAAAAAGAAAGCAACAAAACTTTTCTAATTGGGAATTTATATACACAAGTCCAGAAAAGATACACCCATGGAAAAGATTTGAGAGGTCCCAGTCCAAGAATTTCTAGCCAGTCCTATTGATGAAGGTCTTTCCATGTACAAAGTCAGTCCATAAACACTGGAAGATGTTGATTTTTTTTCACATGTGCATATCCCAACATAAAGTGACAAGGCACACAAAGAAAAAGGGAAACATGGCCTAAGAAAAGGAACAACATAAATCTCCAGAAATCTACCCTATAGAAATGAAGGTATGTGAATTACTTTACAAAGAATTGGTATAACTGTCATAAAGATGCTCAACAAGCTCAGGAAAATGACTTAAGAACAAAGTGATATCAGCAAAATAATAGAAAATACAAAAATGCACCAAACTGAAAAATTGGGACTGAATAATACAACACCTGAATTGAAAAGATTACTAGAGAAGTTCAACAGCATACTTAATAAAGCAGAAGAAAGAAGCAGGAAACTCAAAGGCAGGTCATTTGAAATTATTCAGTCAGAGGAGCAAAAAGGAAAAAGAATAAAAATGTGTGAAGAAAGCCTAAGTGACTTATGGGACAACATAAGTGGATGAATATATGCATTATAGAATTTTCAGAGAGAGAAGAGAAAGAAGGGGACAGAAAGCTTTTTTTTTTTTTTTTT
>VBSM01000529.1:67367480-67394756 GCA_008086735.1 Cheirogaleus medius
TTGTAAGGAAGCTCAATGAAATGCAAGATAAAATGGAAACCCAACACAAAGAAATCACAAAAACAATGCAGAAAATGAATGAAAAATTTACTAAAGAAATTGAAATATTAAAGAAAAATCAAACAGAACTTCTGGAAATGAAAAATTTATTTAAGGAATTACAAAACACAGTGGAAAGCCTTAAGAATAGGTTAGATCAGGCAGAAGAAAGAATCTCAGAGATGAAGAAAAGACCTTTCAATTAAACAAGTCAGTCCCAAAGATAGAACAGGGAAATAAGAAGGATAATCAAAGCTTACAAGAAACATGGGATTACGTAAAGAGGCCTAAGGTAAGAATCATAGATATCCATGAGGGTGAAGAAGAAAATACACAAGGGTTGCAAAACCTACTTGAGCGAATAATTGAGGAAAATTTTCCTGGGCCTTGATAGAAATCTAGATATCCAGGTGCAAGATGTTCTAAGGACTCCTGGGAGACTCATTGCAAACAGGAAGACACCGCAACACATAGTCATCAGACTGGCCAAAATAAATGTGAAAGAGGCCCTACTACAAGCCATAAAGCAAAAGCATCAGGTAAATTACAAAGGAAAACCCATCAGACCAACTGCAGACTTCTCAACTGAGACCTTAGAAGCAAGAAGGGATTAGGGCCCCATTTTCAGTCTGCTCAAACAGAATAATGCCCAGTCTAGAATTTTGTATCTTGCAAAACTAAGGTTCATATATGAGTGGGAAATAAAGACTTCCACAGATAAGCAAACATGGAGAGAACCATGAGATATTTCCAAACCAACCTGTCAATTTATGGGGTGTGTGTCTAATAAGAGACTCTAGTTTATCTTACATTTTGTGAAAGCCACAATCTTGAAATCCAGTCTTATTTTCTTCATGCTTTATTCATTATGCATTTAATGAGCTTTACCCCATGCTCAATTCTGTGGTTATAAAATTTCCTAGAGTCCTAGTGTTCAATGTGCCTTAGAATTCATATCAATTAGGATTCAGTTCATTAGTGAATAATAGAAAATCCCTATAAAGCTGTTATTAAGGAGCTGAAAATTTTACTTCCCTCTGGCACATAAATTGAAAGGGTAAGAGTCCATGGTTCTGTTGCACAAAGTCATCAGGGGCACTTGTTCCTTCTCCTATTTGTTTAGCCATCTTTTAACATACCTCCTCTGGTCCAAGATGGCTCACAGTCATATGTACTTTCTCTACATCAGGGAAGAGGCTAGGTCGCCTTTGTTTAAGAACATCTCCTAGATGACTGATCATGAATAATTACTCTGCTCACATTTCATTTGCTAAAATTGCATCTTATGGCCAGCCTATCTGCAAAGAAGGTAGAGACTTTAGTCTCTCTAGTGGGTTGTCATTTGTCTGGATAAAAATGAGATGTTTTATTATAGTGGGAAAAGGAAAGTATGAAAATTGTAAGATTAAAAGCAGTAAGACTAGATGGTATATTGGAGAAGTTAGACAATATGTTATTCATTGCATCATAAGTAGAGAAATGCCATGATAGATATATGCACAGGATGGTGTCAGAATAAAAAAGGAGTGATGCAATATAGACTGAAGGAAGAACAAGTAAAAAAGGTTCTAAAAGAAGCAAGTTAGTAAAGATGCCGAAAGGAGAGAGTTAAAGGTGAGGAAAAAACAGCATATGCAATGGTTACAAAGATTAAAATTAGAAGGAGGTTTCTAAAATGATTTCTAGATTTTTAACTTGGGTACCTGAATAGATATTGTCAAAAAGTAAGAAAAAAACAAAAATAAAAATATATTTTCAGTAAACACTGAATTTTTAAACATATTTCATTTCTGGTATACTCATAGGTCATCGTAATAGAATTGTGTAAATTTGCATACAAGTGTCTCAGACTAGTAGAGCATTTAACCCACAGTGTATCATGCTCATTCCTATCTCCTGAGATTGAATTAGGTGGACGTATAGACATATCCACTTTCTTACCAATGTGAACCCAAGTCTCGCAGATAGTATATACTAAATAAATAAATATTTGCTGACTTGAATTGATATGCAGCTCTGGAGGAAGGCCTGACTGAAAAATTAGACATAAAGACTGCAATAAATGCATTGAAACAGTAGGGATTATTTTTATATCATCTCACACAGAGGATGAATAAAATAGTAGAATGAGAAAAGCAAAGAACAAATTTGCAGCTCTCAGAACATCAATATTTTGAGTGTAACTACAGGCATAATGAGATATGAGGAAGACTGAGAAGAAGTAGTCAGAGAAGTTTCCAGAATTTTTAGAACACGTCTCACTAGATGGCAAGGGTGAATATCAAGAAAGTGGAAGTGATTGATACAAACTATTAATACATGGAGAGATTTCACATAACAAGACCAAACATATCTTTAGGTTTGTCAATATTAATTTGTTTAAAAAATGTATACTGAATACTTGCTATGTACTGCACTATTCTAGGTTCTCAGTGTCAGCAATAAATAAAATGGATACAAATTCTTGCTTCATGGAGTTTTATTTTAATGGGGAGACAGAAAATAAAATAAATAAAAATGTGTATATTTGTTTGCATATGTATACTGTATATGTATACATACACATATATGTAAAATGATGTGACGCAAAATAACATGAGAATGGAGACATGGAATGTTGGGAGTTGAATTCATACATAGGGTAGTCAGAGAAAGGCCTCCCTGAGAAAGAGACACAGTGGAGGTGATCATCGACCTTGATGAAGACAAATTCAGTGAATTGATGGGGAAGGAGAAGGGTGGATGTTGGAGTAATGAAGAGAGAAGGAAGAATAGACAAAAAATGAACGTGTCTCGAGATCGTACAGGGCATATCTTTATAGTGTCTGGGCAAAAATGTGAGTTGAGGAAATTAATTTGTTTAACTGGAAGAAAGGGGTATTTCCTCTTCATTGGATGACAGGGAAGAGAGACAGTAGTGTAAGTGTCTGAGGACCTGCCCAAATTGGACAAAGTTCCTAAATCTGGATGAGGCTCTACTTTAGATTTTTTCATCTTAATGAGTGGGGCATTTCATGACCCCAAGAGACAGAGGCCATCAAAGAGCTCCAATTTCCCTTTTATCCTAAGACAATAAGAAGCAGTCCACTGCTTAAAACCCTTTGCCCAAGGTGGGTTTACTTTGAACCGTCATTCAGGCAGTCCTGAAGCTCAAGTGACAGGAGCTCTCACACGAGGGTCTGCCCACAAGGCAAAGCTGAGATCTCTGGGCACAGGTGAGTACCTGCCTTATAGGAGGGAGGCACGCTCACCACTCCAGTTAATTCCTGTGATTTTGTGTAATACCAAAGCACAGTTCTGTATCATCTGGGGCAGGAGAAATGGTGATATGCAAAAGCAACTGTCTTATCTCCTTTAAGACAATAAATGAAATATTAAATAGCAACCAAGTATAATTTCTGGATGAAGACTGCCTCCTCCATAACTTTTCAATATTATATTTTCTCTCTACCTTTTTTGAGATTAGATAACATTGTTCATGTGTTTTCTATGAGAAAGGAAAAATATATATTAATTACATGGCAAATATCTATAGATTTTCAGCTCATAAAACTAGGTTGCTTGAAGGCATTAATAATAATGAAGAAGAGCGCCAGTAGAGCTAAAAGTAGGGCAGAAAAAAGGTGAGAAAAACAGAGAGAAAAAAGGAGATGGAGAGGGTGAGAAAGAGGAAGAGAGAGAGAGAGAGAGAGAAAGAAGACTAAAGATCCGGGATGCCCAATAAACCAAGGAGAGTCCACATGATATACATAGTGTATTTGAAGCCTAACTGCCTGGGTTCAGATGCTGGATCCATTCTTTACTTGTTGAGAGGTACTTGCTCTCTGTGCCTTGGTTTCTTCCTCTATAAGATGAGAATACTAATAATAACTACCTCATTGGTTCATGGGAGAATTAAATATCTCATAATATTTATGGCATGCTTATAATCATACCTGACACACAGTAAGTATTGTGTAAGTATTTGCTCTAAAAATATATGTATGTATATATGTGTATATATGTATATATATGTACATATATATGGAAGCAGGAAGGATGGAATGCAAAATGAAGGTGAAGGATTAATTTTAGACAGAAACAGTAGCTGGAGTCAATGAGGTTGTAAAGGAAACAAAGGCCTGTGCAAGCAAAGAAAAGGGCATACAAAAAAGGAGAAAGAGCAGGCAGGAGAGGAGCCCCTTGGAGGAGGAGTCAGGCAAGAGACACCCAGAACAGCACAGGGATACCACAGCAGAGATTCAGGAGTCAGGCTACCAGGGTCCAAACCCTAGAGCTCTAAACACTTACTGCCTTTGAGACCTTAAAAGAGGAACCGACCTCTGTAAGCCTCGATTTGTTTATTGATGTTATAAATAAATTTAAAAATTCTGACTGGTTCGTTACTGTATAGGCTAATAACAAATAGGATATTGATAAATTATTTTTTATTTCCTAGGATTACTCTACCGTTTCTATAAGTAAGGCAATGAGTTAATATGTGTCAATATGTCCTCTAAATTGTTGTTACCAAATACACTAGGTTAACTGAGAGTGCTTTTGTCAGGAAAAAAATACCAATTGGTTTCTTACCAAACATTCTGTTACAACTCCTGTTCTTTCTCTGTAACTATTGGGGAAGAGAATTCATGGAGTAACACGTGAGCCTTTAACTGCTGTGTTATTAATAGCTGTCAACTGGTCTTTTTACAGAGCTAGCAGTGAAAAAGAATTAGTTATTTTCGTCCAGTGCTGATGGACCCTTTAAGCCTCTTGGATCTGGACAACTGTGTCAGTAGTGTTTACCATTTAACAAACCTCTACTACGCTTCAGAACATTAGAGCCTAATGATCACATTACAAACAGAGCAATAGAGAGCAGTACTTAGACAGCAGAACACCAGTCTATGTATCCCTGCAATAAGAAGTGACCCAGATGTCTGCCAGCTGGACTCCACCCATTTCCCCCCTTTTCCTGTAATTACTATGGTGTGAAAGAAATAGAAACTGCAGTTGTGGCCTGCTGTGAACCTAGTCTGATTAGGCACCTCATGGTGAATCCTCAGGTCCTGAGGATTTTAGCCCTTTTCTAATTCTTTTTTCTCAGTTCTCAAACTCTTCAATGTACTTACCTGATGCCAGACCCTCTATTCCATTCCATCAGCCTGTGCCCTTGTCTATTACAATGATAAGAATTCTGAGAAAGCTCTAATTTTCTAGTGCAGCCAATTCTTGAAGGAAAATCTGTAAATCTGGCAATAGAGCTAGCAAGTCCCCAGATGGTTTTCTTCTGACATTCCATGACATGACATCCAGCTCTCCCTCCCAACGTGAGCTTAATTCTTGGGGAAGAGCCTGGAAGGGTTTTTTTTTTTTCTTCCCCAATCTTTGGCCCAATACAGAATGAATTTAAACCAAACTAAATGGAATTTAACACATATTGGAAAGAAGTTCTCTGTGATCACAGGCAGTGGGAATTCACAAACTAACTTCATTGAAATTTCAAAAAAGAGTTGCATTTCTCTTTTTGTGACATGGAGTTTCTGTTCCATATACATTTGGTACAAGTTCTCTCCATTACAGGCACTCAGGCATTCTGTCACAGCCCTTGGGGTTAAGACTTTGCACTGATACTTTGAGTTTGGACTTGTACAAATGCCTTGTTTTCCTCGACTCTGCTATGTTCACTGAAGTTGACCTAAGCATGGTTTAAAACGTCTCTTTCGTGCTCAGAGTAGGGATTCTTAGAAATAGTTTCAATTTTTAATACAAGGAAATAACTTTTTAATATGTTACCTATTGATGAGGGCAACTTTCTAGGGCAATATGGAAGGGTTTTTCATCTGCGTAAGGATTTGCCACCAAAGTTTTAGGCTAGCCACTGTTTATTCTTCCCCCTCAAGGAGTGAGGTTGCAGTTTTTTAAATGGCAGGAACCTACTCTCAGGTCAGTTCTCAGTGCACCTTACTAAGATAATTAGTGTGATAATTGCACCCACTGTTAAATGTCCTTAAAATCAGTACATTACTGGTACATCCAATGGTAAACTGAACGTGTTCCCAACGGTTCTTTTATTTTCTCAACTTAATTGTAGCTAGTAGGTATTATCACAAAGCCAGCGTAAGTTTACCTTGAGTCCCTTTGGTTTTCATCTTGAATGATCCTAAAGAGATAACAGTTATATATTTGGCTTTAGTTTAGAGATATTATTACAATTCATATAATATAAGCAAGGCTACAACATACTAACCAGTTAATGGCATTCCTGATCAGCTACAACATGTAATGGGTTATCATTAAGTGTGCTGGTATTCCACTCTCCTGTGGTGCTAGGTTCAATCCTCCATGTGGTAGATTTGCTTAATTAACATACATGCACTCTTCCTTCTTTACTGTCATGGAATTATTTTATTTCCCCACCACATTTATGAGATTGACCATGTGGCTTGTTTTGCAAATGGGATGTGGTTTGAAAGGACAGTGTGTCATTCCAGAGCAGAGTTTTCAAAAGACATTATAGGTTCCCACCCTTTCCATTTGCCCTCTACAATGAAGACAATAAACCCCAGGTAAGAATTGCTCAATCAAGTCAATCACAGTTGAAAAGTACACTCAAAATAGAATTGATTTTAACCCATAGTCTAGAGCATAATTTTTGCAGCCAATTTGAGTTACATGAGCAAGAAATAAATATTTGTTTTTACAAACTGCTCACATGTTGGAGATTATTTTTGTGGAGTATTATTGCAATAAAAACTGATTAAGAAAAATTCCTGCCTCTCCTCCAAATACAGGTCAGGGTTCTTCCACTATCACAACCTTGCTAGATAACTAGATAGTCAATGCTGTTTTCTTTGCCCTGGAAATTTTCTGAAACATTGTGGGGAATATTCATATGTGATAAGTGAGATGGGAATGTAGCAACTTCTCCAGGTACTGGGAGATGTAGTGCTATCTGTTGACAAGGAGAAAATGCTGAGTATATACCAACCAAAAGGATATCTAGAAAATGTCTGGCAGCAGGGAATGGATATTACACCGTTGAATGAAGACTGGCGATCATTTGTGTAGTAATGCCTCTCATGTTGATCCTTTCTTGTGCATTCTTGGGTATAGGAATCATATTGTGGCTGCCATTATTTATCTTTAGATAAACAACGTGGGCCTCTCATCTCTTTTAAAACATAACCATCACACTGAAACAGGACTTTTTTGGAGGACATCAGGATCACTTCATCATTCAAAGCATAATCCAGAATTTGGATTCTTACATAAGCTACAAGGAAACCAGCTCAGACCTAAAAATGACCAATCACTTTGTCAACAGAATTTGGGGAAACTTCTGTATGAAACAGATGATAAATAATTCTCTGATATCTATCCTCTGGCCCTTTCTAATTTTTTTCAATTTTACTGATTAAACATTTGCAAATTACAAAATCTAAATTGTTTGATGCTTTTCCTCATGGAGATAAAAGTTCTGGTGTCAATTTAAAGACAAAAATTAAAACTGTATTTCCTGTGAGTAGTAAAGAAAATGAAAGTAAGGGTAAGTCTACTTCGAAATAGGACCAATGCTAAGACATCGACCACTTATTCTGATCAAATAAGTTCTATTTTTTTAGAAAACCCATTCCTTCCCCTTCACCCCTGAAATAACTCCAGTGACATTGAATCTTGTTAAATATTTTGCATGAGACAATTAACTCCACCAACACTACTCTTTTCCAGATAATTTAATGCTACTGACTTAAGAGAACCATGAAAACAGTTAATACAAAAATTAATTTGTAATTTGTATGCTACGTATGTGTAATGACTACATTTATGAGAAAAATGTATATATCAATAGGATATGTTTACCTAGATAAAAACCAAGAAGTATTTATCCCATTACCACCAAAAAAAAAAAAATTATCAATACTTCAAGGTGTGGTGATTTAAAAATATATCTTTCCTTATTATGTTAATTTCTCAATGATTATATTTTTTGTAATTATAGACAAACATAAACATATCAAATGAAGCAATTTTCATTTTGATAAGGAGAATCCATTCAGTTCAACCAACATTTTTTGAATATTTTCTAGGTGTCAGGATTTGCAATTCTTATTACCAGTTGCAACCTAGAGACTATATTGTTGTTTCCAAATTTTTGTTATGCAACAGTGTTGCAACAAGTATTCTATTGCCTATGTTATTTTGCACACAGGTAAATAAGTCTAAAAGGCAAATTCCTAAATGTGGATTTCCTAGATGAAAAGTGTGTACATTTAACGTTTTGGTGCATAATTATAACAATTTGCACTCTCCCTAGCAAATGTGAGAAATTTCTGCTTTCCCCAAACTCTTGTCAATCTCATGTACCATCAAATGTGTTTTTCCTGGCAGATCTTAGAGGTGAAACAGATGCCTCACAGTTTCAATTTGCACATTCAATATTATCAATGCAGTTGAACATCTTTCTTTTCTTCTTAAATATTTGCCCATTTTTAAATGAGACTATTACTCTTCTCTCACCTATTTAAAATATATCCTTATGGCTTAAGAAATTATGTGCTTTTTGTGATATAAATTAAAATGTATCCATCTTCTTGTAATTTGTCTTTTTCCTTTGCCTATGTTTTTCTGTGAAGAGTGTCTTTTATTATGTAGTTGAATTTATAATTGTTTTCCTTTCTGTATTTCCATTATGATATACTTAGAAAATTCCTCCCTGTTCCAATATTATTTTTTTAACTCTCCAATATTATATAACTTATGGTTATATATTCATGTTTCTATCTTGATTGATCTGAATTTTTTATTTTAAAGATTTTATTTTATTTATTTATTTATTTAGAGACAGAGTCTCGTTCTGTTGCCTGAGCTAGAGTACTATGGCATCAGCCTAGTTCACAGCAACCCCAAACTCCCGGGCTCAAGTGATCCTCCTGCCTCAGCCTCCCAAGTAGCTGGGACTACAGAGGCTGGGTAGGACACCCGGCTAATTTTTTCTATTTTTAGTAGAGACGGGTCTCGCTCTTGCTCAGGCTGGTCTCAAAATCCTGACCTCAAGCAATCCTCCTACCTCGGCCTCCCAGAGTGCTAGGATTACAGGTGTGAGCCACCGCACTTGGCCTGAAATTTATATTGGTATAAGTTATAAGGGAACCTTTTGTTTTTCCCAGATCATCACCTATAATCCAAATACAATTACCTAAATAGTTCATGTCCTTTCACTGAATGTATGTTTGACTTTGAGCTGATTTTTAAAGTTTAAAGGTTGTTTTATTACTGCTTGAATATCCATATCCCTGTCTACTTTGCTAATTACTAGAATGTTTTAATGTATGTTTTAAGCTAGTCCTCCCCCTTTCATTATTTTTATTAGTTTTGGGAATTGCATTGGGTGTTTTTTGCTTGTGCCTTTTTCATATAAATTTAAAAATAAATTTACTTCCCCCAAATGAGTTTAGATATATTTTATTTGATATATATTAAATATACATGTTGACTTAAGAGTATTGACAATTTTATTTCTGACCATTTTATAAGTTTTGTGTATTTCAGTAACATTTAAAAGTTTTTTTCTTTTGAATTTCACATACTTCTTAATTATTTTATTCCATAAGGTTTTATTGGTTTTGATGCAATTAGAAATTTGGTGTTTTCTTCCATTAGATCTTTCTTATTTTCCATTTAAAAAATAAAAACAAGTTTGATCAAAATTAAGTGCTTTTTGTGTGGTAAGCCCTTACATATTTAGGTAACACCTTTTTATTTTTAAATTTTTGATAAATAATACCAACATGACATATATACTCCAAAAATGAGCCATGGTATAACAAAAGTAGCCTCATTTTATAATTTTCTATGAGGAATTCTGAGCCTATTTCATTTATAAGGTCATAATTTTCATTCCTAGCTTAACAAGAAAGAGCATTTCCGCAATTACAACATTGCCTATCTCCTCAAAGGCCTGTGAAACCAAGCATCCTTCAACCCTTTAGTTGTTTCAGTCCATTTCATTTAGTCAATTTGTCTCTGTAATCAGCTCCTCAGATTTTTTTTCTTTTTAAATTTTTATTATATATTGACAAATCATAATTGTATATATTTATGGGGTACAAAGTGGTGTTATGATTTTTTAATACAAAGTGGAAAGATGAAATTAAGCTAACATATCTATCACCACATTCCTTTCATCTTCTGATGGATCTCTATTTTGTTATAACATTATTGGCTTTCAGCTTGGAATTGCTCTGTGTAGGTGGTCTATTGACAGTGCTGAGGAATCATGCCACTGCTCATAGAATAGTAGCCTCCACCTTGTTGAGAACTACACATTGTTTCCACTTTACTGTCTGTGCTTTCTTCTGATAGCATCCAGCACATGACCATCAGCAGGAGTGATGCCCAGCTGAGCCCAAGACCTTGGCCAAGTTCCATGTGACTGAGCCTATGTGGATAACACCTCCTAGATAGTTTATAATACCCTCAGACAAATATAGAAATTTAGACAGGTGGCATTGGGTAGAACCATCCCAATATAAACCCCAAATAGTGATAAAATGTCCCTTATTATACAATTCATAATCTCTTCAAGGAAGCAATCATCATTTAAACTATCGGACTGTTGAGATTACCTTTTACCAGATACCAGCATCATAACCTTATAACTCTACACTAAAGTTTGATGTAATAATTATAAAGTTTATTTAAATGTTGATTGTTCCAAGTTCTATAGTTTCTTGTTCCTTTGTGTCTTCAGTGCAAAACAGCAAGAAAGGGAAGCTCCAGTGTTTAGACTTTAGAGTAAGATACATGGATCACTTGATGTGTTAGCGGTCACCTGGAGATGCTGGATCTGATTATGGAGACGTCTGGTTTCAGCTTCCAATGCCGCTTTGAGGTCTTCAGCCTCTTTCTAAAGAGTGATAAATACAAACTATTAAAGTTTAGCAAAAAGTAAGATCAAACTTTTTTCTGGTTGCATAAGTCATTCATTTGTCCTTACTTATTTTGCTCCACAGTTCCATTCATGTGTGTCTAACTTACTTCTGTAATTATGTACTCTCCTTCTCTTTATCTAGCTCCAGAAACATTGTCATCTCCCAATCCCTGAAATGTTGTTGTCCCTAGAATTCCATCCCAAGGCTCCCTCCCCCTTTATACTACACAATTTCTTCGGACAATCGTAGCCACATCTTGACTTCAATTCTTATTCACACACAGGAGAATGTTAGATATATTTTTAAGAGAGGAGGCTAACACAAAAACAGGGTGTCTAGGTGACATCAATATCAGGTGAGATGTCTGCACCTTATATGAGAGAATTTGTTCCAGGCCACCACAGTTTTGGTGGCAGAAGTAGAAGGAAAGATTGAGGAGATCAAAAACCACAGGTTGCTCATTCTGCTCTTCAGCAAACAGCTGCAATCTCAGAAATTTCTTGGAATAGCTCTTGAAAAACTAGTACCTAGAGGGTAGACTGACAACCAGGGGGAAGAATTAGGATGGCATTTATCTCATTAGAGTACTGCCATAGGAATTTCACACCAGATGTGAAGAAG
This sequence comes from Cheirogaleus medius, assembly GCA_008086735.1. Classification (NCBI taxonomy): domain Eukaryota; kingdom Metazoa; phylum Chordata; class Mammalia; order Primates; family Cheirogaleidae; genus Cheirogaleus; species Cheirogaleus medius. The sequence goes on from VBSM01000529.1 coordinate 67,379,054, forward strand.
CAAAAACACTGCAGAAACCACTCACTAAAAAGGACAGTTTTGGTAACTTGCTAGGCTGTGTGAATTTGGCATTTAGTTCTCTTTGGAACTAAATCTGAAAAATGAGGACACAATAGTTCTTCTCTACAGTGAATAATGCACATAAAGTGCTTTGACAGTACTTGGTAAATAACAACTACTGCTTATTGAATGAAAATAAAACTAAAGGACTGAATGAAACAAACTCTGCAAGCTAAAAACATTCAGAATCACCGATGATCAAGGCAAGGACTGGGGCATAGACACAATAATATGAAATTAATTTAACAAGGATCTATGACCAAAACAAAAGATTATCCAAAGCAATTAATGAGTTAAGAGGAAACGCTAATTACTGCAGGCTAGAAATGCCTTCATTTTTATTTAACAATCTAGAGTGCTTACCCTGCACCAAGCACCATTCTAAACACAAACATTAACTCATTTAATTATCAGAGTACCTTATAGAATAGGTATTATTACTGTTTCCATTTTACACAGGAGGAAAATGAGGCACAGACAGGATAGATAACTTGCCTACACCATATATATATTAAGAGGTGGAGCTTGGATTTACACCCCGGCAGTCTGGCGCCAGAGTCCCTGCCCTGAGCCACAGTATTATGCTGCCTTCCCCTGCCCTGCCACTTGGCCTCTGCTCCATGCTCCCATTGTTACAGAGAGGGGACAGATGAAACAATTGATCAATACCTGCATCCGAAGTTCCTGCATCCTCTGTTGCTCTGCCTGCCATTTTTCTTTGGCTAGCTGCATTTGTCTCACTTGTTCCTGATGGAGTCTCTCCCTCTCCTTCATCCTTTGCTGGTTCTTCCTTTGAAGCTCCTGCAATCTTTGTGCTTCAGCCTTTGCAGCCTCTGCTTTCACACGTGCCTCTGAGAAGAAAGAGTAAAAAGACAAATCTCTCCAGAACTAATGTGCCCCTTCCTTCTGCCTCCCGCTCTTATTTGTCATTGCTCCAACTTCGTAGAGAATATTCCCTGGGGATGTTTTTCCCTCCCAGATAGCCATAATGCAGCTGATCATGCCACACTCCGACACAGCCTGAGATGCTGAGAAGTGTTTGCCATTCTTGCTTTAGTTTAATGATCCCATGAGGGCTAGGCCAAAGTAATTTCAAATTTATAGAAATTCCTTTTCTTTCTTGCATCACTTCTGTTTTCTTCTCACCTTCCATCTGCTTCGCCTTTGCCGTGAGAGCCCGGTCTGTCTGTAGAACTGCATTACTCATAGACTCCTTGAATTTTAAATATTTCTGCAGAGCTTCCTCAGCCTAGCAACCCCAAAAACATACAGTTAGAAGTAGGAAATGGTGATTAGGAATGTTGTAAACATCTTTACTTCTTTTTCCTTCCAGTATCTTATTCCTGTAGGAGGTGCTCAGCCTGCACTTGGTGGAACTGTTAAGGCTGTCCTTGATTAACACAAGTTTGGGCATGCCTCTATGCTGGCCAGTCAGAGCGCCAAAGGCCACTAGAGGCAAAGGACTTGTTCACAGGTGGAAAAATACTGCAAAGAGAAAAATTGATGATGCTTGGGTGTTTCAAAGACTGACATCTGCTGAGGAAAAGATGCTTTCTTTCCCCTGAGACAAGGGCACTAAGGACTGGCTAAGCTTGGTCCTGTTGGTGTCATTTTCACTGTCATGTAGGGTTAGCCTGTCTGGAAATGAAGCCAGTAGGAAAAAGAAACAGAAAAATGAAATGGGGATTGGAAAGAAAGAAGGAAGGAGGACAATTGATGGCATTATTTAAACTCTTGAATGTATTTATACTTGAAACTAAATTAAAACCTTTTGCTTTTAGTTTGTATAAACTAAAATTACCAATTTTTGTTAAGTTAGTTTTAATTATTGAGATTCTGTCCTGTGTGATCAAAAAGATGCCTTTGTTGCAACGAATCCTGATGGTTGCAATAGAACTCTGGTGATTATGGTGAGGGTTCAATTTAATTCCATAGCTGATATTAAAGTGTGAATTCTGTGCTAGGAAAACTAATACAAGGCACATAGTTTTTCCATGAAAACTTATTCAACAAAGGAGTAACTACTACTAGACAGAGACATAAACCTCATCTGTGTGCCTGTATACATGTCTTTCTTCCTATACTCACTGGTTTTTAAAGAGGCCTCCCAGCAATTTTCCACAATTAATAGATAAAACTAGGGATACCTGTATTCCTTTCCTAGGCTCTTTATAGTACTTTGCCTTCAGCTCTTCTGTCTTCCGAATGAAGAGAGTATGTCCTCCTGGCATAGAATAAATCCCCAGCGCCACCCCTTCTTCTAGAGGACTAAAAACATCCTGAAGTAAAGCCCAGCAACGATCCCATGATGCTTCTAAGTTCTGTTTGCAGATGTCCTTATGCTTTCCATCTAGTAGGGTCTTCAAAGAGACAACAACCCATGGCAAAGATGTTAGCAATATTTCAGTATTTCTGGAAATGATTCTCAAAAATAATCTACATTTTTTTTCTAGAAATGTAGAGGAATGCAAGTAGGACTATATCCTTCCCACCAAATCTGGAAAAGTTCCAAGGATGACACTCTGTATAAAAATGACATTTACTTTTGGGTTTGAAATCTCCCCAAACCTCCCTTTCTTGTTATTTCTGCTTTAGGTGTGATATTCAGACCACAGACCTCTAGCCGCATGCTAATTTTAAATGCAGCCTACTGTTTTACAACATTCCTCACTTCAGTGTTTTACTAGGTCTTGGATTTCCAATGAGAAGGTGGAATAGAATAATTGGCTGGAATGAGATCAGCCTATTTTATTAAACCTGGATACATCATATTTTAGCAAATCCAATTGGTAATTCTGTATGCTTGATTAATAAAATGGGAAAGTCAATTAATACTTTGTAAATACAATTATTTAAAACAATAAAATTAATTCAAATGTAGTCCATGGGTATAACATGATAAAGATAGTTTGCATACATGTGTGAAAACTTCAGAACCTATAAGGCCCAGAGTAGTTACATGTTTGCTTGTTTTTAGAATAAAAGTGATATCATGGCCTTATAAGTGATTCATAGTATTTTCCAATCTAGGAGCAACTCCTTTACTTAATTAAGTACTATTTTACCATTCATAGCAATACTTTGCCTTCTATTGACCCTAATACCCATGAAATAGAAAAAAAGGTCATTACCTTTAATTCTTTCTGGTACTTCTGGTCCACATCCTTGAAAGAGTTTCTCATGAAGATTTCAATGGCGTCCCTCTCACTGGCCCTGTGCAGGTCCAGCAGCTCCTGGAGGGTCTCTGTGGGCAGCTGCACCTTCTGGCCCATCTGCTGGTCGTAGTGGGCAATGGCCTTTTGCACTGCGGCCGAGTTCTCTATCTGGGCCAAGGCCAGGACTGCGTTCTCCATGCTGGGAAGATCCCCACTGTTGATGGCATTGACATAGATCATCACCAGGTTCTTTAGACCTTCACAGAAAAAAGAAATGCTTATATTATTTGCATAGAAAAAAGGCATAACTTACATTAATAATTCTGAGAATGTACATTTAACATGAATTGCCTGAAATTTTCAATATTCTGGATGGTGTTCAAGGGGCCCACATAAGTTCCTTTGATAAATCATATGATCAAGAAGCCAGGATTTTCCTTCTTTGGGAAAAGTAACTGTGTTCCAAGAAGAAAATAGAGGAAATCTCGAGATGTAAATGATTGTACACATCCCATCCTTTTCCCACAGAGAAATGAGGAGATGATTATATAAAAGTCATGCATATTTATTTAGAATGCTATGGGCCTTTGCCTTTTTAATCTTCCCCTCTTTTTCCCTCATCCTCAGTTTTCCATTCTCTTTGGAATTCCTTTTTCTCTTTCACTTTAGTATGGTTAAGCTAGTATGAGAGCTATCCTCTTCTGAGAAAGTGCAAAATAAGTAATTCAGACCAGGTTTCCCTTACTCTTTGTTGGAACTTTCCTGTTTTACTTCCTTTGTTTGCACACTTTCGTTTGTACTCAACTTCTCTCTGTAATGTAGCAATTATTTACAGAGTTCTGAGATTAGAATTCTTAGGAAAAACAAGACCAAGAAGTCTACTTAGATTTCTTTTAGGGTTCTAAAAGAAATTCTAGACAATTGGGCCTTTGTATAATGTTCATTTCAATCAAGTTCCATTTATACAAGGAACATATATGTCTTGCTCCTCTTCTGCCAATCAAAGGCTGTGACACATAGTAAGGATCCAATATATTTTGTTGAACAAATGCTGCCAGCCCACGTGGGTTAGTCTAGTTCAACAGTGAATCACATATGAGTAAAACTTCTTTAACTTTATCTTATCTTTAGGTTGTGTTCCTATTTTATGTAGCTTTGAGGCACTACTAAAAAAACACTAGAAATATGTTTGATACCCACTAGAACTTAATGAATAAGACACATGTAATATTCATGGTAGGAATGGCCTATGCATTTGTCAACATTGACACTGCAGGATACTCTTATAAATGTCCCTTATCCTTTACATTGAATTGAAAGAAAATCCTAAAAATGGTACTCACAAGATCCAGTGACCTCAATGCCTCCTGGAAGAGTCTTAATCGTAGAATGACTGAAGATGTAGGAACAGAATTCTGACACTTGCTGCACAAATTCAGAATCTAGCTCATCATCATGCAGTGTCTCAAGCTGGGCGAGCTTCTTTCGGTGAGTGGGTGAGTCAAAGATAAAGCATTTCTTTATTAGGAAGAACTTCTGTATACATAGACGGGGCAAATTGAAATTCTGAATTCGTTGATTGCTACCTAGAGAAGGAAAAATAGAATTTATTCCGTATAGAATTTTCATCCACTTACATAAGATAAATGTCCTTCTTCCTGATGTTACATAGTTTAATATATCTTCATAAACTCTAAGCAAAAAGATAAAAGATAACTAATCAGGTAAAAAAAAGAAATTTGTTCTAAGAACAGGGGAGTAATGCAATTTAATATTGAAATTTATTTGTTCATTATAAATTGACAATATTCATTATTTATTTTGTAGAAGATCTAGGTAAGTAAATATGGAAAACTATAAATTTAACCACATACACAAAAGAGATCATTTCTTAGGTTACTTTTCTCTGTCTTTTCAAATCTGAAGTCCCTGTTACCTTTCTTTGGCCTCAGTGAATTCTCCAGGTATTCATCTGCTGTGATAAGTTTCCCATTTGTTTCCAGGTCTAGGTAAAAATCTCTCAGAGTCCACACTAAGTCTGGAAAGAAGCTCCCAGAGTCAGCAGCATCTTCAACCCTATCAAGGTCAGGTGAGTTTCTTGTCCTGAGCAGATCTGTCAGTTCTGTTACGTGGCTGAGATACAATTAAGCAAAACTGGCAGAGATAGGACTGCATCCAAGCCCGTATTTAATTCCATGTCTCCCCAAACCTTTATTTTCCTTTGGGTCTTAACCAAATCACAATTTTATCAGAACTTATAAGAGTGATTTTCTTTGTACTTTCAATGTTTTCGTTTTTGTGATTCACAAAGACTCAGAGACATACAGCTGGTGAACAGAAGAGTTCTATCTGATTTTGGTGCCATTTTAGACCACAAAAGGATACTGCAGTAGGTCTATAGCCCCCTGGTCGATGTTGTTCATGGTATTGTACACAAGGGTGCTGCTCAGGAGGATTGCCAGTGCAAAGATCTGGGTATCATTCTTGTCCACCTAGAAGTCAGAACAAATGTAAGTCATGTCTCTCGGGGTTCCCAGATTAGCAATCTTTAAAAATAGGCTCCTGATCTACTAATGTTAAAGAAGACAAACAAACAAACAAAAACAATTATCAAAAATGTGAACTTTGAGTAGTTATCTTGTTAACACTGATATATTTTTATACTGATTCATATATTGTTAATTCACCAGTCTCTTTTATAACTACTGTTAGATATTTGCAAAGGGTATAGTCAAAGTTAGTGGGGGTAATCTGAGTACTCAAAACCAAGGTTTTCCAGAGCACAAAACAAAATTGGCTTATATTTACCATAAATATATCTATCTTATTGAATAATTGTTATCCATAATGCAGTTCACATGACTGATCTTATCTAATTTAAAAAATCATTGTGACATGGTTGATAATTACTATCTCCATTTTGTAGGTGAGGAAGCTGAAGCTCAAATTATGGCTTACCGTCTTTGAATCTTGGCAAATCAAAACTAAACAAGCAAAAAACCCCATGAAAAACAATGGAAGTTCAAGAGAAAGATACAGTTGTATGCTAGAGCCCGCTCACACCAGCTCGTGATAGCAGATTGTGTACATCCCTTCAAAGTCTGAGGTTAGTGTCTCCACTTTGCTAGCTTAAAATCAATTATGATGGGAGCATTTAGGAAACAGTCAAGTGCTACAAATCAAGGTGATTGTTTTATTTTCATTCAGTGAGCTAGTTGTTAAATACTTACAAGCATAAAATTAGAAAAGGTCCACGTATCTACTGTTCAAATAATGAGTTGAATAAGACCAGAGGAAAAATAAAAGATTTAGGGAGACTTAAATCTCTTGTCAAAGTCAGAGGCTACAATTGCCATAGCCCTGATTTTAACACAAGTTCATCTGAACCCAGAGTCCACTATTAACCAGTATAATCTGTGGGACCAGGTAACAGTGATTTTATTTGCACCATCTTTATGCATTTGGGTTAACGGCCTAGCTCAACATCAGTGCAGTTCTCCCAGTACTAATTCTGGCTTACAGATGTATTTTCTCACTTCAGGCTTCTAAACTCTCACTATTAAAGATAGAAAGGAGAAAGAATGGAGGTATACTTTGGTTAAGTATTTAATTTAGTATTTTTCTAAACCTAAAACTCCCTGTATAAAGAAAGTCCAGAAATGAGGAGGTTAAAAAAGGAATCCTTCTTCCTTACCTTCTCTACGTCTCCCAGGCCTTCAGTGTCAAGCAGAACTAGGGTGTGATCTGGCTTCTTGGGATGAGGCACACACCACATCCAGATGCCCTTGGTGTGAGACTGCACTGTGGAGCCCACAGAGAAGCCTGCGGGGGAATGGAGAGGTTGTAATAGAGAAGGGACTTTGGAATCGGGGAATTTCTTGGTCACTGAGCTAGGGTTTAAGGAAAGCAAGATGAGGAAACAGCAGAGAGTACAACCAGTATTGATCTGAATGACAATAGAGGAATAGGGAAATAATATCAAATACAGGTTGGAAATTCGATTTTTAAAAATAATATTGTGCTACTAAAATTTTGCTAATTTATAATTATATATATGGAAATTATTTCAGTGATGTCTTACCCCTTGTGAGAGAAACATATTATGCTTTTTCCAAGGAAATGTTGAGGCAAAAAAAATTTTAAAAAGGTGCTATATCAGGAACAGTTAGCTGCCCTTCATCTCCCAGAAGATAAAAAGACCAGCTGTGGCCTAAACATTGGTTTTCAATATCCATCCTCATCTCTAACTTTCTCTCCTCACATTGCCACCCTGGATGCTGACCATGGGGTGGACTTTGCAGAGCTTTGCTGGTGCTACTCACCCTTGTTCTTCCCAGCCAGTCTGTTCATCAGGTAGGACTTGCCCGTGCGGTAGAGGCCCACAATGGACACCACCACCATAGGTTGTGTAATAGCAGACAGGATCTCCAAAGCTTCTGGATTAACACTCAGTTTCTCCGTAGTGTTCTCAATGAGACACACAGGGCCTGGCATGGGGATCCCTGCAGCCATGTCCTGGATATTACTTTGCCTGCAAGGGAAAGGATGAGTTGGGGTAGAATTTCTAGTGTTTAAGCAGAGAAAGTTATTTTACTGTGAGTGTACTATTTCCAAGCATGACCTAAGTTTCTGAAAAAAAAATTTAAAATATAAAAAGAGAGACCAAAGAAGTCCACAGTAGAATAGGTCCCAGACCCTTTATAGGTCTACTGCAGGCTATCCTACTGGTTCTTAAATATTTGGTGGGCATAGGGAAACCAATTTCCAGAGTCCAACCTACTGCTACTTTGAATCTAACTCTTACTCCATTGATTTTTGGTTGACTTATATGTTTTAGTTTTTACCTCCCTGAATCCCTAGATTGATTCTTTGTTAATAGTATTTGTTATATTACACTTTTTGCTTTTACCCCATATCAACTTGGCTTTTTTCTTAGTTAGGTCCCTGTCCAGTCAAACTGTATGCCGTTGAATATTGCCAGGTCATTATACAGCATTATGTAATAAATCATAGCTGTTTACTTCTTAGAAATATATCTCTTAAATAATTTTTTCCATCATTATTAAAGTGTTTTATTAAACTAAAACTTCAAAGCATGATCATTTTATGATTGATTAAATAAGTAAAACAACTTCCTTTAATAATGCTTAACTAATTTTTTCTCTAACTTCTGGGCATGAATTCCTGTAACATGAAGAGTGTCTGGTAAAGTATTTTTATGCTATATGAGATAGAAGCAAATGTTTGCTTTTCTGCCTTGCCTTATTATAAAGAACAGTTTTCTTCTATGTTAGAGGTGATTATTTACTAAAAATCTATCATCTGCTTGGTTTCTTCTTTCACTGAAATCTTACAATGAAAAGGTCTGGATTCTCCATCTCTTTTCTCACAGACTGTGAAAACTGTCTTTTTACAATTTTTTATAAAGACCCATTCTCTCCCCTTCCTCATAGCTAATGCCCTGGAAATCATCTTGGTGACAGATAAATTAAAACAGAAACTGCTTGGGAGCAGATAATAGGAGATCCATTTGCAAATGGCAAAGCACTAGGGCATAGGAGTCAGAAAATGTCTAGTGTAAGCCTTAACCTGAAAGAGGCAATTCCACAATATATAGAAACTTAAATGCCAAGTCTCTTTCCATTCCAAGCTACTTTCAATGCAATATTGGTACCTTATATTTGTAGAATTCTGGTTGCTTGATTTGTATATAGTAAGGGCCAGAATAATTTTTAAATTATAAAGGTATGGTAACCTTGCAGTGATGATCTACAATAATTAGCTAGAAGAACAGAAGATACATAAGACAAATCTATAAACAGATACTGGGAACTTATGAGCTCTTATGCTTTGGGATAATGTTGCTAATAGGGGAGGGAATTAATAATAATTTGAATGTTTAGACTTCCTCATGAATAACATGTGCATATATATTAAAAAGAATATTTTATGTTGTCACTAAATGTTATCTGAGGAGAATCGTTAATGCTTTTAGAAGAGTCAAATCTCTAAAACATCACTGCAGATTGAACGTGTTTGAGCTGCACACACTGTTGCTCTGTCATTCCTAACTTAGCCTGTTTGGGGATACATTCTCCCTAACTCTCTTAGAGCTTCATAACCTTTTGTAAATGAAGCCAATGCAAGAGTGGATCAACACACACACATACACACACACACAATTGCACATTTTGTCTTTGCAGTAACTGAGGCTTGACTTCCAACCCCAGCCCTACAACTGGCTATCCATATCACACTGACATTTCACTATCTAAGCCTGTTTCCTAAAAAAAAAGTGGGGGTACATAAACATTTATTTACATAAGTATAACTGCTAGCTTATAAAGGAGAGAGAGAGAGCTGAAGGAGAGAAAAAAAAGTGCAAAGAAGAAAAATGCCAACAAATATATAGAGAAAATGCTCAGAAGTGCTGGTGATGGGGTTTCTGAAAGAAAACATCTGTTTTCAGCCATACAATTCTAGTTCGGGTTTTGCGCTATTTTGGTGGTTATTATTGTTGTTTGCTTTTGCTTTATTTTGTGTTGTTTTTTATTTGACTTTGAAATGAAAGGATCTTATCAAGGAGATAAATGGAAATCAAACAAGTACAAGATGCATGAAGCATGTACCATCGTAAGAAATTAAAAAGAAGAAAATTCCAGGGAGTGAAAAAAATTGACAGACAGTATTGAGGAATCCAATTGGGCAACTGTTAAATTAAGTGATTCATACTCTTAGAGGCAACAGAGTAATAGAGACAGAATCCCATACAAAAGGGCATAAAAAGTGAGGACAGGTGCCAAGAAACCGAACAAATTAAGTCAGAACTATTTTTAAAGGAAGAAATCTACCTTCAAACAAAGTAAAACAATGACTAAAAATATGTTGCTGTTTTCATGAAACTTCTCAGACTTGCAACATTTAAGCTATTTACATTGCATCTCATGAATTGCTCTTTCTTATGAAAATAATACAGAGTGTGGGGCTGCTACATCAGGGGTGCAAGACAATTCATATTCAGCTTCTGGAATTTAAAATAGGATTTGAGGAGGGATTCAGTTGCCAGATCATCCCAAAAAGAAGAAAAATCTCAGATGAAACAAAGCATAGCCCAAGTGAAATGCTGAGGGAAAGCTACTAGAACTTATCCTTACTGGAGATCCCATTGGAAGAAGTTGTGGAGAAGAACAAGAAGGAGCAAGTTTTGGCAGAGGCTGACTCCCAAGGGATTTGCAGTCTATCAGAAAGGGTAAGTGGGAGTGTCTACTTTTCCTCCCCTCCAGCTTGTGGCAGTCTGCCAGCTCCTGATCTGTCAGAGAGCCCTCCTACCCTCACAAATCCAGGGACTGCTGCCACCATGATAGCATCTGGAGAGCAGAGCACCAGGCTGCAGGCCCACAAGGGCTCACTGCACCCCACCACGGACCCCAGCTGAGATGGCAGGCACCACATTGCCTACGCACACGCTGGGTGCCTCTATCCTGCCAGTGAAGTCAAAGTCCCTTCCTCTCCCTGTCACTGGATCCCACAAGAACATTCCCCAGCAGTCGCTTGGACTGTGACAATCAGAAAGAAACAGAGAGACACGGGAGAGAAGCAGTAATCCTGGAGGGTGGGCTGCTGCAAGGAGACTGGAAAGTGCTGAAGGCTTTTTAGGACAGAGGAAGGTGTAATGTGTACTCTTCTGCACCTAAGGGGCCCTGGCTCATGATCAAAGTTGTCTGCACCCTTCCTGATGGAGATGCAGGTGCAGAGAAGAGTCTGTAGTGTAGGACAGTGTCCCCACCCCAGAGCAGAAGCAGCATGGGAGCCTAGAAAGGGATGACTTGCAGATAGAGCCTTCCTCTCCTCCAACAACCCAATGCTGCAGACACAGCCACCTCTGCTCACAAGCATGAGCTCCTGGCACAGGTGTGTGGCAGGATGGGCAATTCTAGGCTTGCAAGTTTGCCAGCCTAGTCTCCATCTAGTCCCTCCAGGACTCAAGTATGCCAGCCAGGGGCCTGGGGACTTGGGATTACCTAACCTAGTCAACCAGCATTGGCACCTGAACACTATCCCAGAGGTCTGAGGTCCAACTACCCCAAATTGCCAGGAACACCACAGTGAGTACTAACCTGCATGAGCCAAAAGGCAGTGTACCTCTCCCTTTCTATACTGAACAGCAGAATCCCCAGTAGAGGAGAAGAGGTGAACCACAAAACTATCTGTTTTGAGCTGAGGGAAGAGGTTCCAGAAGAGAAGGAACCAGGATAAGAATTCTGGCAATATGGGGTGGGGGGGAGGCTGTTTCAATATCCCCAAAGGATTACACTAATTCTCCAGCAGTGAACTCCAACCAAAAGAAAACTTTTGGAATATCAGATATGTAATTCAAAATATGGATCACAGTAACCTCAATGCGATCAATGAGAAATTTCAAAACCAAGACAAAGAAACAAAAAGAACAATTCAGAACATGAATGAAAATTTCATTGAAGAGGTAGATATTAAAAAAAACCCAGAACTTCTAGAAATGAAAGAATCACTTAGGTAATTTCAAAATACAGTGGAAAGTTTTAACAATAGACTAGACCAAGCAGATAAAAGAATTTCAGAGCTTGAAGACAAAGCTTTTGAATTAACCCAGTAGGTCAAAATAAAGAAAAAAGCATCAAAATAAATGAACAAAGTCTGTAAGAAATATGGGATTATGTAAATTTCCCAAGCATAATAATGATAGGTATTCCTGAGGAAGAAGAAGTATAAAAAGCAAAAATCATGGAAAACCTACTTGAGGGAATATGGAGGAAAACTTCCTTGGTCTTGCCAGAGATTTAGACACACAGATATAAAAAGCTCAATAAACTCTTGAATTTTTTAAAAAAAGGACATCACCTAGGAACATAGTCATTAAACTGACCAAAGTCAACATAAAGAAGAAAATCACACAAGCTGTGAGATGAAAGCACCAAGTAACTTACAATGGAAAACCCATCAGACTAACAGCAGACTTCTCAACAGAAACCTTATAAGCCAGAAAGAATTGGGGTCCTGTCTTTAATCTTACTAATCTGAATAACTTTCAGCCAAGAATTTTCTATCTTGCAAAACTAAGATTCATAAATAAAAGAGAAATAAACCCTTTCCCAGACAAGCAAATACTGATGGAATTTGTCACCACCAGATCAGCCCTTTGAGAAATACTCAAAGGAGTTTTAAACATCAAAATGAAAGGTTGATATTTACCAGTATAAAAACACCCAAAATTAAAAAAAATCCTGAAGCTTTTATAAAACAGCAACACAGGGGATTATGAAGCAACTAAGTAACAATCAACACAATATCTGTAACTGTATCTCACTTATGAATGAAATGAAGAGTTGGTTCTCTGTGACTGTAAACAAATTTGGTAGACCAAGAGCTAGATTAACCAAGAAAAGAAAAGAGAAGATTCAAATAAGCTCAATCAGAAATGAAAAAGGAGCCATTACAACTGATACAAAAATACAAACATCATCTGAGACTACTATAAACACCTCTACACACAGAAAATAGAAAATTTAGAGGAAATGGACAAATTCATGGAAAACAGACAACCTCCTAACCTTGAATCAGGAAGAAATAGAAACCCTAAACAGATCATAGTGAGTAACAAGATTCAAGCAATTAACAAAAAAATCTCACTACTAAAGATGCCCAGGACCAGATGGATTCACAGCTGAATTCTACTGAAACAACAAAGAAAAACAGGTACCAATCCTACTGAAACTGGTCCAAAAGACAGAGAAGAAAGAAATCATCCATGACTCATTCTACAAAGCCAATATCACCCTGATACCAAAGCCAAGAAAGGACATAACAAAAATAGAAAACTTCAGACCAATATCTATCATGAGCATAGATGCAAAAATCCTCAACAAAATACTTGCAAACTGATTCTAACAGCACATTGAAAAGATAATTCACTACAATCAAGTGGGTTTCAAGCCAGGGATGCAAGGATGGTTCAGCATTGGCAAATCAATAAATATGATTCACTACATAAACAGAATTAAAAACAAAAACATATGATCATATCAATAGATGCAGAAAAATCATTTGACAAAATCCAGCTTTGCTTCATGATATAAATCTTCAACAAACTAGGCAAAAAAAAGGAACATACCTTAAATGATAAAATGATAAAAGCTGTATGTAACAAACCCACAACCAACATCATACTGAATGGGAAAAAGTTGAAAGCATTCTCCCTAAAAACTGGAACAAGACAGGGATGCCCACTTTCACCACTTCTATTCAACCTAATACTGGGAGTCCTAGCCAGAGGAATTAGGCAGAGAAAGAAATAAAGGGCTTCCAAAACAGATGGGGAAAACTGATGGGGGAAACCATCGGGCGCTGGGATGAGGCCGCTCACCGCCTCCCCACCGCTCCACATCCCTGCGGGCGGTGCTGTGCTGGGGGGGGGGCAGCTGGAGGCAGCAGCAGGCGGGTGTGCAGGTGCATGCTGTGCATGCTGCTGGGGCCAGGCCTCCTCCAGTCTGGACCCATGCTTGGTGCTCAACCTGCTCCCGTCCTCTGCCACACTGCTCACATGATCCTGATTGGGTACTTTTTGAATCCCACTGTTGCTGATTGGATGTTAAAGCTTGTTCCTGATTGGATGTTATAGCTTGTTGCTGATTGGATGTTATAGCTTGTGGCTGATTGGATGTTAAAGCTTGTTGCTGATTGGATGCTTTTTGAGTCCTACCAAGGGTATAAAAACTGGAGGAGAACAAGGAAGGGGGGGGTCAGAAGATCAGAAGTCAATGGAGCATGCTGACGGAATAAAGGCTTGTTCTCCACTCTCCACGTGCTGCTCGGTTATTTCCCTGGTCAAGAGCTGTTGCAAGAGCTGTTAACACTTGCGGACGTAGAGCTGTTACAAGAGCTGTTAACACTTGCAGGAACAAAACTACCTCTGTTTGCCAATGATATGATATTATACATAGAAAACCCTAAAGTCTACCGCAAAAGACTCCTAGAATTGACCAATGAATTCAGTAAAATTTCAGGCTATAAAATCAATGTACACAAATCAGAAGCATTTCTGTATACTAATAACAACAAAAATAACATCCAAGCTGAGAATCAAATCAAGAACTCAATGCCATTTACAATAGCTACAAAAATAAATAAATAAATAAATAAATAAATAAAATATCTTTAAATATACTTACCCAAGGAAGAGAAAGCTCTCTACAAGAAGAGCTACAAAAAACTGATGAAAGAAATTTTAGATGACACAGAAATGAAAAAGCATCCCATGCTCATAGATTGAAAGAATCAGTATTGCTAAAATATCCATACTTCCCAAAGTAATCTACAGATTCAATGCAATTCCTATCAAAATTCCAACATCATTTTTCATAGAATTAGAAAAAACAATCCTAAAATTCATATGGAACCAAAAAGGAGCCTAAATAGCTAAAGCAATTCTAAACAAAAAGAACAAATCTGGAGGCATCACATTACTTGACTTCAAATTCTATTACAAAGCGACAATAACCAAGACATCATGATACTTGTATGAAAGTAGACCCACAGAGTAATGAGACAGAATAGAGAACCCAGAAATAAAGCCAAATACCTAAAGCCAACTGACCTTTGACAGGGAATACAAAAACAGACACTGGGGAAAGGGCACCCTATTCAATAAATGGTGCTGGGAAAATTGGTTAGCCACATGCAGAAGAATGAAACTGGATCCCCATTTCTCTAAAATTACACAAAAATTAACTCAAGATGAATTAAAGACTTAAATGTAAAACATGAAACCATATAAATATTAGAAGAAACCCTAGGAAAACCTATCCTTGATACTGGCCCAGGTAAAGAATTTATGACTAAGACCCCAAAAGCAAATATAACAAAAGTAAAAATAAATAAATGGGATGGAGTTAAAATAAAAAGCCTCTGCATAGCAAAAGAAATAATCAACAGTAAATAGACAACCTACAGAATGGGAGAAAATATTTACAAACTATACATCTGGCAAAGGAGTAATATCCAGAATCTATATGGAACTCAAACAAATTAGCAAGGAACACCCAAATAACCCCATCACAAAGTGGACAGAAGACATGCACAGACGTTTTTCAGAAGAGAAACAAATGGCCAACACACATGAAATAAAAAAAACCTCAACATCACTAGTCATCAGGAAAATACAAACTAAAACCACAAAGAGATACCACTTTACCCCTGTCAGAATGGCCATTATTGTAAAATAAAAAACAACAGATGCTAGAGCAGATGCCATGGAAAGGGAACACTTAGGCACCGTGGATGGGAATGTATATTAATACAATCGTTAGAGTAGGAGACAGGGCTGAGACCATATGCAGGGGCTGGCAGAGTAGGTGCAGGTGTTAAAGAAAACAATCCTCAGCCAGAAGCTAACTAGAAGACTGATAACCACAGGCAAGAACAGGCTTCAACTGGCTTGTCAGCTATCTCTGTCA
>VBSM01000529.1:67394856-67426983 GCA_008086735.1 Cheirogaleus medius
AAAAAAAAAAAAACCGTTGCTTGCTGGGCTGACATGGTGTGTCCTGCTTGAAATTCTTTTCCTGATGATGATGATCACCAAGAACTTGGATAAACCTCCACTCGGAGGCCACTAATACAACCTCTATAGAAAACAGTATGGAGATTTCTCAATGAACTAAAAGTAGATCTACCATTCAATCCATCAATCCCAGTACTGGGGATCTACTCAAAGGAAAAGAAGTCATTTTATAAAAAGGACACCTGCATTCATATGTTTATCACAGCATAAGTGATGAGCAGATTAAAACAATGTGAAACACTCCCCCCATGGAATACTGCCCAGATCTGAAAAGGAATGATATAATGTCATTTGCAACAACATAGATGGAACTGGAGGCCATTATCCTAAGTGCAGTAACCCAGGAACAAAAAACCAAACACGGCATGTTCTCACTTATAAGTGAGAGCTAAGCAATGGGTATGCATGGTCATACTGAATTACACAGTGGACATTAGAGACTCAGAAGGAGGAGGTTGAGAGGAGTGTGCAAGATGAAAAATTGCCTATCAGGTACAATGTACACCTTTCAGGTGATAGGTACACTAAAAGCCTAGACTTCTCCACTATACAATTTATCCATGTAACAGAAACTTTGTACCCCCTAAATCTATTAAAACAAAATTTAAAAAATAGAAAAATAGGGTCTTGCACCAAAAAATAATAATACAATCATATTTCTTGAAACTTTCAGGGTGCAGCTGGAACTAGCTTAATTAGGTTTTACCAAAGACAAAGGCAACTTAAGTAACAATTAGGATCCTGATAGATCATAAAATGGCAAAGGGAAAAAATCAGCTTGAAGGCATTTCAAACTCTCTGTTTAGCCCCCACACATTCTTGTGTCTAATTCAGTGGAAGCCAAATGTAACTGGCTCCTAATGACTTCTGCTGCCTGTCTGATAACATCACAATTTAGTCTTTACTGAGGTCTGATACACTCCATCAGGCTAAGCTGCATCCTATCCTGCATAGAATGTTTTTTAAAGCTAACTGAACCTTGAAAATGTCTTCCCTTTCTTGCCCCATTCTTACCTTGACTAGAAAATCAGAAGAGATCTTAGAGAACTCGTAAGAAGGCTGCTTTGATACCAACCCGTTACAAGTTCAAGCTCTTGTTTCTTAATTTATAATAGCTGTGAGGATTTCTGATATACTTCTTCCCCACCCAATCCTGGGGTTTCTTTTCTCTCCACACCCTCTTCCTTTCTCCTAAAACAGATAGTTTGAACATGAAATACAAACCAAGTGAAAAGGGGGAGGAATTTGGAAACCGAAACCAAAAAGCTATTTCAGTGACTAGCTAGATGATGAAGGGAATTTCCCAGCTGTTGCTTGGTGGATAGGCTGGATGTGCTTGGCCTGATTTCTCAGAAATTGCAAAATATTGCTAGAAGAGAACTTTGAGATCTTTTTCAATTGTTCAAAGTATATGCTATTTACCTAATTTGAAATATGATGACACGTATCTCCAGTTTGGAAACAAGGTCAGGGGAAACCCAATATAACTTTTGAGGGCTAATTTTCTGAAATGTTAGATGCACTCACATACATTTATTGTTTTGCCAGTAGGTTCAGTATCTGAGAACTTTAACTCACTGGCAAGGACAAAGTTTTGGGCACCTATTTTGTTTAACCTCTTTATTACTCTATTTTAATTCTCCCAACAAATATTTCCCCCCAATTTTCCAAGAGGTAGGACACAGAGAGATTTGCTAACTTGTCCAAAATCATAGAGCTACTAGTAATTGGATCTTAAGATTCAAATCCAATAACTTCATTATAGTCCTTCTGTGTTTGCTGAGTGAATCCTCATCATAATCATCATCACAGTCATTGTTTCTCTTTAATAACTGAATTCTAACATCTGGACAACTTAAATATCTCATGTTATCCTGATTACAATCCTATAAGATAGCTGGTTTTTATCTCTATCATACAATGAACAGAGGTGCTCCTAGGCCTGTTTTCTGAGGTTCAGTTCCTAAAACACAGATTTGTGAGCAGGGGATATTTATTTGGATGATGATCCTAGGAAGCAAGGTAGGAGAGTGGGAAAGTGAAAACTGGAAGGGAATGAAGCCAGTAAATGGGAACACACCTAGCAGGTCCCTTTGAGGGAACCAGGAACTCAGATCTCCTGAGGTAACTCTAGGAAACATTGTAAAACTGGCCTCCATGTTTTCTCTAGGATAGGTTTGCAGCCTGGGGTGCTTTTCCTCCAACTTCCTTCAATCCCTGGACGGGGACTGCTCCTGAAAGCATAATCTCCTAACATTCCTGGCCTGGCCACATGTGGGTTGACAGCAAATCCTCAAATGAAGGATCTTTGATATTTGCAGTAAGATGTCACTGAAATGTGCAGAAAGGGTGAGTGACAAGGGGAGATGGTCTTCACAGATGCTGTGGGTGTTGTATCCGTATTCCCTCACAGCTCATATAAAGTTCACTCCTTTCCATTCCAGCTTCTTCAGTTTGGTAGCTAGTCATTATTTATTTATATTTGTAAATTATACACATCAGCAAAGTCTAAGCTACAGTTTTCATTGCTGCAACTGATTTCATAGTCGTCATAACTGACATTCAAGATCTTCCCCCCTACTACCCATTCTAGACTTTTCTCATACTTGACCAGCAGTTGCTTTCCTCGTGGTGAGACATACATCATTCCTGAGGAAACAGAAAACCTGTTTCTGTGCTGCCAATGCTCTGAACGGGCATGGAAGCACCAAGAGTATCCCAGTAACTCATCTGAGTTCCAGACATACTCTTCCCTGCTTCTCTTATGTACTATTTCCTCACTAAAATCATGGTCATCTAAGCCTGCCAGTAGATCAATCTCTTCTACTGCCTGCAGGATGGTCTACTAACATGAAGTTCACAAAATGACCAGATGGCAGCTGTCATTTCAGGTTTAGTGGAATCTTACCATGACCCCTGGTAGAAATACCACTTAACTCCACTGAGAACTGGCCCTCTAGTTTAGCAGAGACTCGAGTTGTGGAATAGTGGATCACGAATTCCTAAATGAGTCAATGGGGCACACTCCTATTTTTAACTCCTTGGTTTCCAGGCCTATAAATTCTAGCTGGCATATAATGGCCTTTAGTTCAACAATTCTGTGTGGTACTTCAAATGACAATGCCCAACCCCATGATGTAATTTAGCTACATCTCTAAGTGGCTCCAATTTTGGTTAGGCTGGCAGCTTTTTGATGACACATAAGATTTGTGGATTCTGTGGTTACATTCACTTTGTGCCTCTTTACTGTAAGGTAAAAAATTTCTCTAAGCTGAGGTTTAGCAGGATCTTATGATGGTAAACCAGACACTACGAGTCCTTGAATAGGTGCTGGCCAAATCACTCTAAGCAGAGAAATACCCATACCCAGAATTTATTTTAATTTTAGTAGAAAAGTATTGCTGTCTCTTCTAGGATTCATTGGAATGGTGTGATCACTTTGCCATCTAGTGGCTAATTGGTCGTCTTGAAGGATGTTACCATATTGAGGGCTCAGTGTTGATTTCTGTTGTTTTCAGGCCAACGATTAACATGTAGTGAGTTTAGCTGCTATGAAAGGGAGCCCAGGCTGATGGGTCCATGCAAAGATCCCATCGCTGCCATACTGTGCAACTACTTTGTGCAAACATTGGATAGCTGAGGACAAAAACTTGCTCAAATTTACTGGATGGGTCATTTTAGCCACCCGATTGTTCAGTGACTCTAAAATATACACTCTCTGGTGGACATTGACATAGACATAAAAATCTGCACATTTTATATACCCACTTCTATAGATTCTCCCATAGACCTCCTATCTCTGATCTTCCAGTTGTGCTCCTTCTAAGCTGAGGCCAACCAGATAAACCATTCACCATTGCTCAAGATTCAGTGTATTAAGCTGACTGCAGGCTACTTCTTCCTTTACACAAAATTGATAACCCATTGAACTCCTTAAAATCTGTCCACGGAGAACACTACTTTACACCAATATCTTTTGGGACCATCCTTAGCTGCAGCAGTAATGTGTTTTCAATTCAGTTTTTTGCAAATAGAAAAACCCAAACACCGGAATTAGAATAGTCAGATGATTTCATACCCTGAGTTGAGGTTCTCAAGTGTATTGGAAACCTCTTGTACACAATTAAAAAATTTCCTTGGCTGTATATCTTATTATAGCCTCTACGGTTAGCCTTCAGCAGGTTTGTACAGGTATCATTGGGTGGCTTCTCAGTAGGGCTGGTACTTTATATCTTTGATGCGTCTGCAGTGTGGCATTCCAGCAAGAATTTGCTCAACACTTTTCCATGTACAACCCAGAAGTGTAAGAAAGTTAACATCCATAACGATGGAAGCCAGTGAGGAAATTATTTTCCACTTTGTTTTCTATGTGTTTCATTCTGAGATGCATTTCATTAGATGTTTCAAAGAGTTCTAGTGAGATGGAATAGCAATTACCCACAGTGGTGACCAATAACTTATTTTTTTATTAGCCTTCTCTTCTTCCCTGTTTTACTTCCCTGATCCTCTATCCTGATCCTTTATATTTTCTCCTAGGATCATTTTTCTATAAACAACTCTTCACTCAGGCCTTTGTCTCAGGCTCTGAATTTGGAAGAACTCAGACTAAGACAGGTGGTGCTGGAGGTCCGAGCATGAAGCCCTATATGGTGGTATTTTAGATTGAATCACTGATTGGTCAGAGACCCATTAGGGTTCTGCTGGTGGTGATAAGTGGGGAGGTGAAAGCCTCTAACAAGTATGTGAACTGGAATGAGATGCAGGTGGAAAACGAAGCATTGGGTTATGTGATGGGGCTTTGAAAAGTATGGGTCCATGGTAATTATAAGGATGTTGGAGTTGGCTGACATTTTTTAATTTCTTGGAAAGCCACGGAAAAGAAAATAACAGGCTAAGAATGTTCCTTGGGGTCCCTAATCTGCATCTAAGAAGTCCAGCTACCCTAAGACTAGCATGCTGGAGAGATAAAACCTAATGTGGGCACTTCAGTTGACATTCATGAACAGGCTCAGGCCTCCAGCTACCACCAACAAGGCCACAAACATGTAAGTGAGGCCATCCTGAACCCTACAGACCAGAGCATTTGTTAACTCAATACCACAGAATGTCTTTGGTTGGAAACAGTTAGAGCTGAAGTGTCACCCAGCCAAGCCTGACCCAAATTTCTGACTGACGTTATAATTAAATCATTAGCTACAATAAGATATTTATTGTTTTAAGCCATTAAGTTTTGAGGTATTTTTAAGCAGCAATATATAACCATAACACTGGTGGTTATCATTTACCTTGACTACAATGAGGAACTAGGGTTATTTCTACATGGTAAGGGTGTGGAGGAGTATATTTGGAACACAGGGGATGGCTTGATTTTTCTGGTCTATGTAGAACTGACAATATATAACAGCAACAATAGTCAAAAAGAAACCAGGTAATTAAGAGTTCAAACTTCTTAAGGTGAAGGTTTGGCTCACTTCACAAGGAAATTGCAGCCTCCAAAGTGTTAACTAAGGATTAAGGAAATCTAGAATGAGTGGTGCTATGGTTTGAATATATGTGTCCCTCCAAAACTCATATTTGGAACCTAATATCCCAAGCGATAATATTAAAAGGTGCTGTCTTTTGGGAAGTGAGTATATCATGAGTGCTCCAGCCTCATGAATGGGATTAAGTGCTCTTATAAAAGAGGTTGAAAGGAGTGTCGTGATCCCTCTCACCCTTCTGCCATATCAGGACACAGCAACAAGACGCCACCTTGGAAGTGAAGAGCGAGCCCTTACCAGACACCAAATATGCCCATTGCCTTGAGCTTGGACTTCACAACCTCCAGAACTGTGAGAAATAAATTTCTATTATTTATAAATTACCCAGTCTGTGATACTTTGCCATAGCAACAAGAACATACTAAGACAAGTGGTACAAGAGGGAGATGAAGGCTATCAATTATGATCTCAAAACATGCTATTACAAGTGGGAGGTAGCTTTTCCAACCACCTCTTGTTTATTAAATCCTGGTAGAGTTTCCAGCTGATAGCGCCTTGAAAGAGACTCTATGATGGGCTGTCCCACTGGAGGGGGCAAGTGGATCAAAGTGGTGTTACCAGTTGGACTGTAGCAGTGCTACTTGTGCACCACTTCAAACTTCTCATGGCCCCACTTCATACTGCAGGTTCTGCTATTGCAACCAGTTCCACATGGGCTGGGATAAGCTTCAAGCACTTTGTGTCAATTTAGTACCCTGTGCCATTTGTTTCCTCTCCTTAGGTTTTTCTGATGCTGCCGCCTGGATCTCCCATTAGAATAGGCTTAGCATTCATTCTGTTGCAACCTGAAAGGTGAGCCTGTGGGACCATCCTTCATCAATAAGGTCTTGGGAGCTGACAGATCATGCTTTCCGTTTTCAACTTCTTGGGAGAAACTTCTGAAATGCATTTTGTAACATTCATTAAAAGATTTCATTGGAATTAAACATCTCTACCACAGCAGTGCCCAACTTGATAACCCATTCCCTCTTTTGTGTCAAGCAACTGAGATTTGGGGGTTACCTATTATAGCCTTTAACCTACTCTGATTAATACATTGATATATAGAATGGTATTTATTATTGATTTTTTGCCAATATTTTTTCATTTTTAATTATTATGAATACACAATACTTGTGCATATTTCTGGGATACATCTATTTATCTGGGTTAGAGTTTTCTAATGAGAGAAATTTACAGGAGATTTGGAAGGTGAAATTAGGGCCCACACCATTATTCTAATGCAGTTGTAGTTTGGTACACAGTGGTGGTCAGATGCAAGTCAGCAGACCTCTCACATCTTACTTCAGCAGCCAGATGGACACAGACTTTTGGATTTCTCCAAAGCATCAGCTTTTATATACTTGCCAATATTTTTAAAAACATCCACTGTGATTTTGTTTGAAATTGCACTGAATCTGTATATAAATATGGGGAGAAATGGCATTTTAAAAATAATGCATCTTCCAATCTATGATCTAGATATGTCTTTCCATTTATTATCCTTAATTAAATTGCTCAGTGATATTACATTGTTTTAAGTGTATAGTCCTTGAAGAGTTGGTTAGATTTATTCCTGAGTAAGTTTTAAGTAAACTTTTTAAACCATAAATATTCATAGAGAAAAGTACAGACTTCATCAGTGTACAACTCTATGAATGTTCACAAACTAAACTCAACCACATTGCCAGCACTCACATAAAAAATCAGAACATGGCAGGACCTCTAGAGCCTTCCTCATGTCCCAGTTCAGTCTCTACCACTTCTCCTCTGCCCCATCAAGGACAATAACTGTCTTGCTTTGGTACTTTATATAAATGGAATCATAAAGTATGTGCTGTTTAATATCTGATATCTTTTACTTAATATGATACTTGTGAGAAATTGCCTACTTTTTATTTGGCAGATGTGTAATGGTAATATATTTTTGATTTAGTGATCCAGGTATTATAATTAAGCATCTTTCCTATGTTTTCAGCCATTTTGGTTTTTCTACTGTTGTTGTTATTACAAAATGATGTCATTTACATACATCTGTTTTTAACATTCATTTATCACATGATCATTTTCTTTTTGGAGAGTACATGTATGTATATTCTTGAATAGCTTATTGGTATGGATATGACATTTGCACTTGCCTTGGAAACACATTTAGGATGCTTTCAAGTTTTCAATATTTCATTTTTTTAAAATAAGTAATAGCAATTTATTTCTCACAGTACTGGAGGTGGGAAAGTCCAAAATCAAGGCGCCAGCAGGTTTGGTGTCTGGTGAGGGCATGGTCTATAGTTCCAAGATGGTACCTTGAACACGGCTTCTTCTGTTGGGGAGGAACACTGTGTCCTCAGAAGGGACAGGAGGGTAAAAAGTGCCTAGGGCACTCCCTTCAAGTTCTTTTATAAATTCACTAATCCCATTCATGAAGGCTTAGCCCCCATGATTTAATCATCTCCTAAAGGTCCCCTCTCTTAATACTATCACCTTGGTAAGTTTCAACATATGAATTTGGGGAAACACATTCAAACCATAGCAGCAGCAATGCACAAGGCATGTTTGGATGATGGCTAACAGGATGATTTGGTACCATGTAGATTTACAGAGGAGGCCCATGGAGATGAGACTGGGACAGAGGAAAGGCTACATCATGGAGGAGTCTCAAAACCTGCCAAGGAAGGTTAGAGTATTTTCAACAGATAACGAGGTGACATAAAAATGTTTTTGCACCTTTTTATCTTCAAGGTACAGCCATGTTATAGCCTGTGCCAGAATTTCTTTCTTTTTTAAGGTTTAGTAGTATTGCAGTGTATATGTATATCACATTTTGCTCATTTATCCATCAATGGACATTAGGGTTGTTTTCCACCTTTAGGTTATTGTGAATAATGCTACTATGAACATGGGTGTACAAATATCTTGAGACCTTACTTTCAATTCTTTTGGGTATACACCCAGAAGTGGAATTGATGAATCATATGCTGATTCTATTTTTAATTTTGTGAGGAACTGCCTTACTATTTTCCATAGTAGCTACATCATTTTATTTTCATTCTCGCCAGCAGTGCACAGGAGTTCCAATTTCTTTACATCCTCACCAACACTTGTTATTGTGTGTCTTTTTGATAGCAGCCATCCTAATGTGTGTGAAGTAGAACAATGAACAATGTGAAAAAAAATTAAGGAAAGATTTTAGATGAAAGTGAAAAAAACAAACAGGCAGACAAACATAGATCAGATGAGGGTCGGAAGGAAGGGTGCCCGAACCTACAGGAGACTCCACAGGAAGAGGTTGCGGAGCAGAACTGGAAGGAGAAAGGCATTGGCAGGATCTGAACACTGAGAGGCTTGGAGACCAGTGACAAGGGTAGATGGAATGGTTAAATTTCCCCTCCTTTGCATCTCAGACTGCTGGTGGGCTCACGAGCTGCTCGAGAGATTCGCCTACACCAGGCCAGAGAAGGCTGCCGCCAGTGAGCAGTAAGCCTCTTATGGACACGGCACAGGCTCCCAGCTCCTTTGGGGCACCTTCTGCCCCATAGACTGGAGTCAATAGGCAGGCGCCATATTGCTTCATTCTCCCCTTCCCCTCCCCTACCCGCTGCTGCCAAGAGAGACAATTTAGCCACCACCCAGAGGCATCCACAGGGAAAGAGACCTTTCCTTTTGGGGCCCTGTAGCAGACTGAGGGGTACTCCGATGTGAGCTCCCTACCCACTGGACCTCCTTGGTGCTGCTTGTCTGCTGACTCCAGCAGAGCAGGGCAAACCCTGAGACAGAGAGACATCGATCTAGCTTGGGCACCCCATGGGTGACTTGAGACCAGCACCCTTCTCCCTGGCTAGGTTGGGGGTTGATCTCTGGGACCTGTGGGACAGGCCTGCAGGCCAGATCCCATATACCCAGGTCTTGATCACATTGCCCTGGGGGCACAGAAGGGATATTTGTGAAGGAACCTACTAAGGTGTGTGTGCCTTCAGGGGAAGATCGGAGTGGGTCCTAGCTGCAGCAAGGAGCAGCCCTCCTCCCACAGGATGGCTGAGCTCCCAGCTCAGGTTGTGATCCTGGCCAGGGAATCTCCTGGCTTCCATCACAGTCAGGGGAGACCTGCTGGCTTGAGGTCCAGCCTGACAGCAGAGGTCTGGGAGAAACTGCAGATTAGGGGATGGCGGAAAGAAGTGAGGCCTGCTCCAGACTGTGGGTCTCAGACAGCCCCATCTCCACACACAGAATTTTTGGCTGAGTGGAGCCATTTCAGCCCCTCCCTGGCAGCTTTTCCCAAAAGCAGAGAACAGAAATTTGACCCCACTATCATTTGTGGAGCTTGAGGACAGGCACACCCAACACAACTATGCCCAGCCTCACTCCCCCATCTGCCCCCACTGAGGTGGAGATTAAAGACACATATGGAAGTCCCAGGGCCCCACCCACAGCCTGAGGCACTACAGTGCCTCTCCAGAGGAGGGAGAGCTGGTTACAGGACCCCAAAACAACATTGCAGCTTGCTCCTCTTGGCAATATGGGTAATATTTTGGGTTCAATCTTGGGTTCAAATATTACTTGGTAACTATGTAATTTTAATAAGTTATTAAATCTCTCTGTAACAATGAGTTAAAAGTATTTGTGATAAGAACACAATGGTATAATCCATGTACAAAAGTTTTAACTGGGTCTGAGTCAAACATGTAATAAATGGAAGCTGTCATCATTGTTATTATTTATTAGGTGTTAAGGGCCAGGACATGGCTTAGGTGCTGAGAATTTGAAAGTGTATAAGACATGGACTGTAAATGAGGGCATTTGCAGTCCTCATTACTAAACAGAGTATTGAGATCCATCTTGATTCTGTCTAATAGTCAAGGTATTTGTGTCTAAATTATATTATACGAGGCTTTCTCATCACCATGCTTCTAAACTGGACACAAACATGAGACAAATGGCATCATTTTAAATGATTCAATGAAGGGGGTTTTTTGTTTTGTTTTGTTTTTTTCATTGCAAGCAATCTTCAATAATGAAACTGAAAGGTTATGGCTGAGAAGTCCTGTCAAACACTCTCACCAGCACAGCTGTCACAATTGCTTCATGGTAGATTAGTAACACTTTGCATCATATTACTCTGCTTCTTCCCACTAAATGTATAAATACAACTCCCTAAAAATAATCTGGAAAGCACCAGAGGAATAGAGGGTTACGCAAAGGTCCAGCAACAGATAAAGAGGGTGAAAGGACTGCCGCTAAACTCAGAAGAAGAGGGAAGAGGATAAGGACTCATACCCTTCTCATCAAAGCTGCCTTCTTCCCGACTCTAAAGGATCTCTGATCCAGGTAAGACTGGGGAAGAGATGGAAAAAGTCTTATAAAAGTCCATGCGTTTTTGTCTAAAATGGTCATCTCCCAGGTCGGCTGCACTGAGCCTGTGGTGGTACACAAGTCCTGGTGAAATCCTGGTCTTATCAGGGGGCTACGTGTCCCTTAAGTGCCCTGGGCTCCTGCCGTGTTGAATTAGGCTGCAGCAGAGGTGGAGCCTGCACAGAGACGGGGAGGTTTTAAGGTACTTTCTTTCTTGACACCATCTTAAATTACCTTTATCTTTATTTGTATGTGCTTAACTAAACTCGGGTTCCATCACTTTATTTATTGGAACTTTTATAGCTCCAGATACAGAAAGGTAAGCAACTTGGCGTCTTCAACAAGAGGCAACAAGTTATTGTAATTTGGGACTTATAAAATCTCTGTGCTGACGATTTTTCTCAATCAGTCACTGATTGATTCCCACCTTATGGTGCTATTTCTCATGTTATAAAATGAGGCAGACTATCAGCTCGCCAGCAGTTCCTATGGACTATTGTCATAGGAGAAAATGGATCCTGATCATAGAAAAATAAATGTCTTTTTTGTCATCTTCCTCTGAAGAAATGGGAAACCAGATAATTATATATAAGCCCTCAGAGGAGCAAGTCAGAAGTAACCAACTCTATAATGGATACAAACTATTCTTTATTATAGGATAAGAATGAAAATCATGGTAACTATAGTCTATATTTGCTTGTATATCAAAGAGATCATAAAGGTTGTATCATGATCATGTTAAGTTACAGGATTTGAAATATGAACGATAAAAGAACAAAAGGAGGCATTAACAAAGGAAGACTTTTCACTCCTTCTAATTTTATACAATTATGAAATTTATCAAATTATCAAGCCTTGGTTAAAGAAGATTTGCTTACAATATTCCATGTCATCCAGTATAAACAGCTGAGGTCAGAGGGAAAAAAATCTGCTACACCCTTCTGGATAGGAATTTGGCAATATCTAACAAAATAACACACTATTGCCTTTGGACACAGCAATCCGACGTGTTGGACTCCGTCCTGAAGTTACTTCTGCAACCATATTAAAAACACATACAAAGTTTAGCAGAGTATTTATTGAAGTATTGTTTGTAGGTACTAAATATTGGAAACTATCCAAATGGCCGTTCATAAAAGACTGGCCAAATAAAGTGATATATCCACATAATCAAGTGCACACTTGTCAAAAGGATTGAGAAAGCTTTCTGTGGACTGATATGGAGGGATTTCCATATACCTATATGATATGATCTTCATGTTATAAAATGTGAATAAGAAACTATATATGTATATGGCATTTGTGGAAAAAAATTAAGAAGGGAAACCCATAGCTTACAAGATGGACTATCTATGCAGGATGAGTGGGAAAGAGGTGGAAAAGGGCAGAAAGACAGCTGCAATGGGAATGGAGTGTTAAAGTCAAGGAGAAGTGACACTTCTCTAACTACAGCTTTTCATAAAGCTCTGACTTTTACTATCATGATATTTCACAAACTCTAAATATAAATACATACTTAAAATCCACCAAGACACCAAGATATGAGGAAGGCCAAAGTGGAACTCAGACACTAACAAAGAACCTAACTGTATTAGAAATAAATAATTTAACACACTGAGGAAGGTGGAGAAGGAAAGAAATACTCTAAAAAACTTTGGAATGCAGTGTTTTGAGTGTATTCTTCAAGTTAAAGGCAAAAAGAACAGTATAGTAATAATTTTCTAGAGTAAGTTTATTTTTCACAGATTTATTGATGAACAATTTTGAAACTCCTATATGTATATAGTAGGATCTAGTAAAGAAGTAAATTTATTATGTATGATGAGAGCTTGGTCTCTCATAGTTAGAGAAAAAAAAATCAGGAAAGAAATTTGAAAAGCCTGGATAAACTCAGATGTATTAGATTCAAATTGGAAATATTAGTAGAAACTTAAGCTTACATATCAAAATGGATGATTGAAAAATAGATCTGTGTATGCATGGGCTAGTATACACAAAGAGACATCTTAACATTGACCTGGAGAAGGTCTGATCATAAGGAACACCACCTAGTGTGGTATCGTGGTTTTTAAGTACCATTATCTCATGCAACAAGCCAAGCTATTGGGAGAAATGGTGGATTCTAGGGCTGAAGCAGAAAAACTATGAGATGAGCCTGGAATGTGCTGTGGTTCCAGAAAGGAGAGAAGCACTGAAAACGTGATGGAAACATTTCAAAGAACTTGGGATCCAGCTTAAAGAACTCTCAATGACCAAATCTAAGACAAGTTGACTCACAATACAATGATAGTAAAGTATTAAAAATCACAGCACAAAATTAATATCAAGGAGTTTACACTGATATAAGTAAATGATTGAATGAGTAAATATAAAATAAATGGAGGAGAAGGAGAAAGTTCTTGCCTGCAGTAGACTCCAATTAATAAATGTAGAAGGAATGATTCTAAAATAAGACCCCCTTTATTCAAACACTACAGCAATAATTATCAATGGCTACTAAAAGTAGTGGCTGAAAGAATACCAAAGTATGGTGACACTATAATTGCATATTCTCCCAGTGGCTCTCCAAATGATACAAAATGATACATAGTCGTTTTGGGTGGAGAAATCTGGCAGAGAGCAGATTAACCAAGTGATCAAAATTAAGGTCAGAGTGTCAGAATAAGTCATGTGAACATGGTAAATCCCTTAATCTGACATACTGAGAATAGCAGACCCCCACTTCTGTGACATTCTTGCCAAAAATGCATAGCCTCAGTCTAATATTGAGGAAACCTCAGAAAAACCCAAATTGAAGGACATTCTGCAAAAATCACAGGCCAGTACTCTTCTAAAATGTCAAGGTCATCAAAAACAAGGAAAGAATAAGGAACTATCAAAGAACCCAGGAGACTAAAGAAACATGGCATCTGAATGCAATGAGGCATCCTGGATTGGATCCTGGAGCAGAAGAATAACAGAGAGAGACTGATGAAATGCAAATAAGGTGTAAACACTGGTTAAAAGTATTGTATCAATCTTAAAATCCTGGTTTCAGTAATTGTTCTATGATTAGGTATGATGGTTATACTAGGGGAATGTGAGGAAATGGTATATTGGAAGTTTGCATACCCTTTCTGCGTCTTTTCTGTAAGTCTATTTCAAAATAAAGTTAATTTTATAGAAAGAGCCAGTGTACCAAGCTGTAGGATAGCCTAGAAGGGACACAGGGCTTCTTAGAGTTTATAAGGAGCAAAGCTCAAGGATGAGAAACAGAAATTTAGTCCATATTGTAAAATTTAGCTCAGCTAACTGACCAGAAAGACATCTTCCATTTCATCTTTTGCTTTGCAGACAAGGAAACACTCTCGACATGGCCTCAAAGATCCACATGCCAGCCCCAGTGTGCCTCATCGAGACCAATAAAGAGACATTGAGGGCTAATCCAGAGGCCTTGAAGACCCTGTCTGCCATTACCCAGCCTGTGGTGGTGGTGGCCATCGTGGGCCTCTACCGCACAGGCAAGTCCTACCTGATGAACAGGCTGGCTGGGCAGAAAAAGGGTGAGTAGCACCAGCAGAGCTTGCATCAGTGCCTCTGTCAATGTGCATGGTCAGTGCCCAGGATGGAGATGTGAGGAGTAAAGTTAGAGTTAGGGATGAGCATTGGAAACCACTTTCAATGCACCAATGAGCTCCGTACATGCACTCTGGAGGGTTAGAGTCAACTCACTGTATCTTCCCACCTTGCCTTTATTTTCACATTTAAAATGTAAATATACCTCACTGGACAGAATAAGGTAATAACACAGAATTAATTTACATAATAATGAATTAGAAAACATTTACTAAAATGTTCATATGGTAACAGTAGGCTTCCACGAACTTTAAGGTAGAATACATGTTTCAATCTCTATTGGATATTCTAATTTCTCTACTACTATTTTTTAAATTAAGATCAATATTATTTTAATTTCTTTATCTCTTTTACATGAGAATGTTGCCAGTGCCACGGGGTCAATGTGGCTTACAGAGCACCAGGCTAAGAGTCAGGAGGCCTGTGTTAAAGTGCAGTCTGTCTGTCTACCTAACTATGCCAACCACTTACCATTTCTGGGATTCAGCTTCATCATCCAAAAAAGGAGTGAGTGAACTATGATAGTTTGAGTTCTTCTGTCAATCTAAAATAACAACTGACAGTGGCTCTGCAAAGAATTGGGTTCATTCAGGAGTGAGGAGGGGATTGACACATTCGAGATATATATGCGATGACAGGTCCAAAGCTTATCTGGGGGTGTTCAAGCAATGAGAAAGTTTAAAAGCCAAAAGGGAGAAGTACATGCAGGTTGATTTGAAATAAAAGATCATTTTTTTACAGGAGCTAATTGCAGGTAGTGTCCTGTGTATTGGCTGTTGCTAAACAACATAGAAGAGACGCTGAGTGCAAGGACGCTGATTGCAAGTTAGACCACTTGTAGGGTTACAGTTAGGACTGGCTGTTACTGGGAAGACGTCCTCATGCATTTGGCTGTGCTGTAGATGCAAGGTTGTGGTTTGGCAATGTCCTTGATTGAAGCTCTTCCTTCACGTTCTCTAGTTTCCATTTCATGAGGGTTTGGCATCAGATCACTGACTTCATTTTTATACTGACAACTTTCACACATACCACCTTTAAAACTCGACAAGTCTTTTTAACTAATCTAAGATATGACTTCCTAATTACTCCTTATTCTAATACCCCATTGATTTTCCTAAATTTTTCCTGATTTTGTTATCATCCACCTGAAACAATTAGGTAATTTCTCTTGTCTAATAAATCTGGTCTGGTTGGCTACATATTCAGGGACTGATATCACAGATTCCTCAACTACATTTTAAGGTTCAATTCTCATTTCTCCACTCCTGGATACCTGTTTTAGCAGACTGGACTAGTGGGACTGTTGACACTGTCCTTTCCATGTCAGATTCTCCTCCACTTAGACATCCTTCTCTTAATGCGGTAGGCAGAAATGAAAAGGGAATCACTACATGAAGATGAACCAAACACATAGAGCTCTAGGCTCAGACCTCTTTATAATTTTAGTATGAATGCATACTCTTTTGTACTCTTGAGGTCACAGAACAATATATAGAAGGTTTTTTCACTTCCTGCTGCTATTATAAAATACCATAGACAGACAGAGTAATGTACAAATAATAAAATTGTTTTCTCACAGATTTGGAGGTTGGGAAGTCCAACATCAAAGCACCAGAAGATTCAGTGTCTAGTGAGCGCCATTCCTCATAGAGGGCTCTTTCTTGTTGTCCTCATATGGCAGAGGGGAGACAAGGGACAATGAGGCTCCTTTCAGCCCTTTTTTAAGGGGACTAAATTTATTCTTGACGCAAGCCCCTCATGACCCTGTCACTTCCCAAAGGCCCCAGGCCTTAAAACCATCACCTTGGGGTAAGCTTCCAACATAAGACATGGAGGCAGGAGGAGCCAACATTCAGTCCTCAGCACCACAGAATTACAGTAATTCTGTAATATAACCTGTTTGAGTTTATACAAATATGTGGTGAATAGAGACACAAGCACTGCTTCAGAAAGTCTTTTATATATTCATATACGTATGTATATGTATACGTGGTGGGGGGGCACGCACATATATATAAAATTGATTTTTCTTGCTGAAATGGAAGCAATAGTTTCCCCTGCCAGGCACTTTGGTTTCTACAAATTTAAGCAATGTAACCCCCGGGCTGCATGGAATCTGCTGTCACTGTATGTTCTTTCTTCCCTCCCCGCACAGGCTTCCGTCTGGGCTCCACCGTGAGGTCTGAAACCAAGGGCATCTGGATGTGGTGTGTGCCCCACCCCTCCAAGCCAGACCACACCCTGGTCCTTCTGGACACCGAAGGTCTGGGTGATGTGGAAAAGGTGAGGCACAGTCACTGAGAAATCTTCTGTACTCTTGATTCTCTTCTCATGGCGTTATTCATAACGTCATCTTCTGTGGCCTTTCCCCACTAATTGCAAATCTAGTTATTGGAAATGAATCTAAATTCTCTATTCTATTCTCTATTCCTTGGTGAGGTCAAATAATGTGGCATATTAAGGATAGATCTGTTTCTGATATTTAACACTTGGATGAATGATACAATTTAATTAATCCTTACACAACAGCTGAATTCCAGGCCTATGCACTAAAATATGAACAAGGCAAATAAATGCTCAGAGAGGAGTTGGGGAGATAACAAAGTGATTGTGTGGGGTGCCAAAATGCACAAAGAGGGAGCCAAACCCAATCACCCAAGTTAAAGAAAGCTTTCTGGAAGGAGCTACAACCTGTGGGATTGAATGGGTGCTACTAGTCAAAGTGTGTGAATTTCATTGGGTTGGAGGTAAAAATCATGAAAATTGGGGTTTCAATGAAGCAATCTGTTTAAAAATCTATAGAAAAGCTCCAGGTACACCAGGAACATTCATAAAGATTTTAGTCCAAGTTACTGGGTTTGGAGAGGAATTCATCACTGACTTTCTTAAAACCGTGAGTTAGCCTTACCAAAAACATTGTAAATTGGATATTTCTGGGAAATTCTTTTGTATAGTATAAGGTGCCATAAATTTTTCACCTTGTTTATATTGTCTGAATATAAATTTAAGGTAGCATCAGGAGGCTTTCATACTGCAAAAGTTGAGTGGGTGTGGGTTCTCATTTAGTAATGGTGAATTTAAAGATACCATTTTAAAGTTCTCAATCAACATTTCAGTGTAAACCCAAGATAACATAGTGATTTGAGATACATTTTTACATAAACCTTCTTTTTTCAAAATTACATATGTTCAAGGGAGTGAAATACAAACTTTACGGGTGCCTGACAGAAGAAGAACTACTGGCTGCCATGGAACATGTAGTGTGCTGGGGTTAGTATTTAATTCTATTTCAAGGCACTTTATGCCTTGCCCTGGATCTCATTTCCAGCCTTGTCTTCTTCTACACACACCTAATGCTCCCTCAGTCAAACAAAATAACTCTATAGTACCTTCTCATGAGCATACCCTAACAATCCTGTCTTGGGTTCTGTTGGTCCTTCTACCTTCTTGATCCCTTCATCTGCACAATCCTCATTTTATCTACTCTTTAAAACCCCAGCCATCATTCCCTATTGCCATCATACCCTGTTCACACTGTTGCTTCTTGCTTTGAACTCACAAAGCACAGCTTCCTATTTATTTACCTTCCCTCCCCATCCTCCACTTCTTGTTTTGATTGTTGTTTGTTTTGTTTTTCACATTATACCTCTGGCTCCATTCCTGGCAAAGATTAGCCTCCTGGTTTTTGTATGTGGTGACATGTTTTTCTGTCACTCCAGAAAGTCATCTTCTTGAGGTTAAGGACTGTTCTGTGGAAGTTTGCATCAAAAAACCAAATGCAGGGTGCATATTGTACATAGCTGAAGTGAATTCAGTTGAATAACATTTGCATCCCTAATACAGCCCATGACTGAGACAATTTGCAAAGGATGATTGCTCACTGATTACTGAACACCTACAATGTTCTAGCCATTGTATTAAATGTTTTACACATTGACGGTGTCCATTGTCTCTTTTTATACCTAAAAGAAATAAAGTAATGAAAGTGGTCAATGTAAATGGCAAGAAAATGGTTTGAATTTAACATTATCTTCCAGATTTATATCCCTTGACCTAGTGTTCAGCTATACATACTACAGCTAAAATAGTGCATGAACAATCAAATGAATGATTGAGGAGTAGACTCTTAAATTCTCACTGTAATGTGCTTTCTAGTGTCAAAAATAAAATCAGATCAGCTTAGGAAAAATTTTAAAGTTTATTGTCATGAAAATAATACAGACCATGTATGATTCAGAAGACTTCAATCTAAGCAGTAAGAAGCTCTCTCTTTTGTTTTTTCTCTACATAAACTATTCTTTTAATGTCATTTTTTAAAAAACAATTACAAATAGACTACATAATATATGTGGGCAAAGAGGCTATTACGTGAGTCTCTTGAAACACTAAATGTATAATAAACAGCATATTATCAACATTTACATGATTCACATCAAAATGATGACATCCTAAAACATATTCCTTTTAAAGGATAGATTTATCAATAAAATATTACATATCTTTCAATACTCTGGAACAATACTTCTTCATATACTGCAGGAAAATTAATTGTAGATCTAGTCATCTGCTTAACAAAGAATCCTTTTCCATTAGCTTTTATTAATAAAAGAATCACAATTAGATCATAAATAAACAGGCAAATTATTAGTTACATGATTGGAGGTTTAGGGTGAAAACTGGTAAAAATTAGTTTGAGATACAGCAAAGTTATACAATACATTAAAACCAACTGTTTTAATATGTTTGCCTTGTGTGAACTGCCCATAGTGAAAAAGGAATAAACTTTTTAGTAATGGAAGATACAACAAACTATATTTTGGAACTTATTCTTCAAGAGGAAGAAGGAAAGAGATTTCAACAAAATTAAGGTCTAATACAGATTCTAAGAAAGGCATCTTGCAATCGGGGAGGCTGTGTGCTTGCTATATAGAACTTACAGCACAGTTCATAAAACATAGAAGAAGAAGTATTTAGACTTTTTGAGATTGGCTATTATATATGAAAACATTTCTTTTTAGGGCGAGTAGAGCTGTTGAAGCTTTTGTTTTGTTTACAGCTGATTGGTTTCATTTCACTGAATCAAGCTGACAAGCATGTAAAGGTTACATTTGTGTGCCCTAATTTCAGGAAAACCAGTATGACTTAAGTTTTGGGTACATGGATATGAGCAGATGGCGTTAGGCTGTATTTAAATGGTGACCTCCACTTCTATTTTTCTTTAACTCTAGGTTAGCCTTAAGAATGACTCATGGATCTTTGCCCTGGCTGTCCTTCTGAGCAGCATCTTGGTCTACAACAGCATGAACACTATCAACCACCAGGCCCTGGAGCAGCTGCAGTATCCTTACAGGAACAAAACTGCCATGGTTTATTGAGATAAGATTAATGACTATTGAGACTGTTTTTCATGTGTGTGTGGTTCAGTTGTCATGCATTATGAGGCTCGATGGGGTAGAGGGCAATGGGCAAAAGGAATTTTCATGATACTTGTTTCTAAGTGAGATCTGGATATAGTGGTTTAGGGTGCTGCTCCTTCCTTAGCTAAGATGCCAGCTACGTGACTGAGTTAACAGAGCTAATCAGGGCCAAATCCTGCACACGACCTGATGAAGTAAAGAACTCCACTGAGTTTGTAAGTTTCTTCCCAGACTTTGTATGGACTGTCCGGGATTTCACGCTGAAGCTGGAATTAGATGGACATCCAATCACAGAAGATGAGTACCTGGAAAATGCCTTGAAGCTGGCTCCAGGTATCGGAGTATGGCCTTGGTAGGGGAAGGTTCAGGAGCAGGGTGGGATCAGTTTAGCCCTGTCACTTAGCACTTGAAATGTCTGTGCGACTGGATTGAGGCTCACGCTAATGGTGATTGGTGACAGGTGGCCATGCTTTTTGTGGTTATTATCACTTGAACATCTCCAGTGGCAGGAGTTTAAGCTTACTGAGGAAGTTTAGGGCCCAATATTGTACGATATAATTTTTGACGAATTGGTGCCATGAAAAAATATTTTTCTTTACAGTCAATACTATCACTTCTTAAGGCCCACATACATCTGAGACTCAATCATTGACTCTGCTGTTTTCAAGAAACATAGCTCAATAGATGGGAAGATGATATACAAATAATCACATAGAAAGTAACTGACTTAATTTCTAAAACATATTTCACACCGTATATTTTACTAATGCCTGTATAGTTATATCCTTCCAAGACAGGATTTTATAGAGTAAGTAGACCAAAAATAACATTCACATATCCTTCCAGTAATGCTGCCAAAAAATCCTTCATTATTCTTTCCTTATAACATCAACCTCTGAATTCTGCATCCATATACAATGTGTCATTGTTTCAATATTATAAATTTATTACCTAGATCATATATAGGAGAGCGACTACCTAAGGAAAGCAGAAAAATATTTATTTTTGTTCATTCAATCATTTATTCAGTCTTTCACACACATATTTTGAATAACTGGTGTTTGTCACAGAATCCCTCTGCAAGACACTGTCAAGTCCAGTCTAATCTGGTAAGAGAAAACTGAGGTCTCCTAGTTTAATTTAGGTAACTATAGTCTTCAGAGGATTTTACTAAAAGAATTCCTAACCACATTCACACTGCATAATTTTTCTTTTTATTCTGACTGATAAAAGCTTTTTCTGTACTCACCTGGTTATTTTCTGTCTCTTTCTGACATTTTTCCCAACAGCATCACATCCAGGTTTCTAGCATATTTTAATTTTTGACTACACATTTCATTTCCGACACAGAGGCAGTAAGATTTTAAAAAAATACATTATGTTATGTGAAACAAGCCAGACAATGAAAGAAAAATGACTTCACTTTTATATGGAATCTAAAAATATATATAGAAATAGAGTAGAATGGTGGTTACTAGGGACAAGGTGAGGGAGGAATTTCAGAGATTTAGGTCAAAGTGTACAAACTTACAGTTTTGTAGCATGAATAAGTCTAGAGATCTAATACACTGTAGAAGGAAAATAGTTGAAAATATTGTATGGTATTATATATTAGAAATTTGCAGAGAAAGTACTTGGCAGATACTCTTACCACAAATAAAGGGAAAAGATGTAACTATGGAAGGTTATGCATATATGTTTTATTTACTTGTAGTAATAATTTTTCTATGCATACATATATCAAAACATTACATTATACACTGTAAATATACGTCATTTAAAACACAAAAAGGACTTCTTGCCATATTTTAATTAATTAATAATTCAACTAACATATAATATATAGCCAATCTCCCAGATATCATACAAGGGCTGAGGAAATCACCTATAATTTCTTTACTCTGGATGGATGCCTTCCCTTCCTTTCCAGAAGTTCCTCCTTAAACCTGTGCAGAAATGGATTTCCCATGCCTCAGGTAGATTAGCATTAGGTTGATTGTATGGTTGGATAAAAGGGGATTCACAGAGAGACACAGAAGACTGTAGTGATGGAAGGAACCCTGAAAATGAAAATCTGCAGCTTTGCCTGAAAGTTGTTCTTCAATATTTTCTCTATTTCTACGTCTGCAGGCGAGAATCCCCAAATCCAAAATTCCAACATGCCTAGAGAGTGTATCAGGCAATTCTTCCCAAAATGGAAGTGCTTTGTCTTTGACTGGCCAACAAGTGACAAAAACTTCTTACAAAATATAGAAGAAATGCCAGAAGACCAGCTACATGAGGGTTTCCAGAAGCAATCAAAAAATTTCTGTTCATATATCTTCACCCACGCAAAGACCAAGAGGCTAAGAGAGGGAATCATGACAACTGGACAGCGTGAGTCTCTTTCCCTGTATGGATGTTTACTGAGGCCTACTCTATCTCATGAAAACTTACAAGCACAAACAACTGTGAAGGAGATAAACAACTGTGTTGTGACATGAATTCCTAACAGATATTGGATAGATATGTTTTTTAGTAAGAGTATTCATGATATATTATGAATTCACATATAACAGACTATAAATAAGCCATGAGTCCCTGCAAGTCCCTTGAGATTCTGAGATACAAAATTTCATATCATCTTATGTATAGAGCTGGTTTCATGAGCATGTGATGTGTGCGGTCAGGCAGTGCCCTGTGCTCAGAAGAGCCACTGAGTTAGTTTAATGCTGTGTCACTGTCTTGAAATTCTCGATGATATGTTTTTTTACAAAGAGACCTGCATTTACATTCAGAACTCGGACCCACAAATGACATAATTGACTTTGTCTGTCTCATAAATACCTGTTAAATTTTATTGAAATGGGAAAGTGTTTTTAGGAAACCCTTGAATATATTACTAGTTATCAGCAATTAATTTTGTAATGTGATGAGTCAGAGAACAATAAGAAAAAGGAATGGGAACAACAGTGATGTTACTATAAAAAGGTGGATTCATAAACAAGAGTAGTAGTTGTAGTAATAGTAGAAGCAAAAGAAGGAGGAGAAGGAGGGAAATTTCAAATGAAATAGAAATCTTGTGATTTTTTAGAATGCTGTTGTACAATACTTGTAAAACAATGAGTGAAAACATTCTATTTATCCCCTAAATTTCATAACTCATTCAGGGCTGGGGACCCTGGTGGTGACCTATGTGGATGCCATCAACAGTGGAGCAGTGCCTTGTGTGGAGAATGCAGTGACTACGCTGGCCCTGATGGAGAACTCAGCAGCTGTGCAGAGGGCAGCCGACCACTACGGCCGGCAGATGGCCCAGCGAGTGAGGCTCCCCACGGACACGCTCCAGGAGCTGCTGGACGCCCACGTGGCCTGTGAGAGCGAAGCCCTTGTGGTCTTCATGGAGCACTCCTTCAAGGATGAAGACGGGGAGTTCCAGAGTGATCTTGTGGTAATGTCTTTGTATATTTTCCTCTTGATTCCTGCCCTCTGACAATGATACTTAGAGTCCACCTTTCAACATCATGGCTCTTTCCCTTCTCATGGTTGAAGGAGCTTGGATTCCTATAAGTAACAGGACTCTAATGGGCTACAGTTCTCTATTTTTCTAAAAGATGGGAAATTTATTAGTTTTCTATTATACATATTACAATGCTTTAGCAGATTAAAAAACACATTTCTACAACATGGTAACTATAGTTAATGACAGTAGTATTTAAGCATTCTCACCACAAAAGAATAAGTATATTAGGTCATGCATGTTAATTAGCTTGATGTAGTTATTGTATATTGCGTATTTCAAAACATCATGATGTACGTGTTATATACATATATATAATTATATCCATATATAATTATATATGCATACAATTTTAACTGTCATATTTAGGAAGATAAATAGAATAAAATAAAGAAGCATTTGCCAGACTTTGAGACTGAAAAAACACACAAAGATATACACTTACAAGCTCACTGTTCTGTAGGTCAGAGGTCCATTTCAGGGTGTCTGGAATCGCTGCTCAGTGTATGAGAAGCTGAAAACAAGATGTCTACTGAGCTCAGTTCTCCCCTGTATGGTCTGGGTTACCCCTCCTGGTCTTTAAGTGAGCAATGATACCTCAAATGCTTCTCTTGTTTCTACTGCTTCTGACTATCTCTTCCGTCTTCAGGAACAGAAACATTTCTGATGTTAAAGAACTCATGTAATCTGGTAATGCCCATTTGAAGAATCTCCCTTTCTAAACATCAGCTTGTGTCATGTAATACTGGAATATGATCCATCATAGTAATAGGTCCAAGGACCACATAGAGCATAGAAATGAAGGGAAAACTCTTGCGGAATATCTTGCATCTGCTTGCCATGGGCACTTTCAGTAGATGTCCCTCTTTCAGTCTATCTTTTACTAATCCACAAATGACAAAATCTATTAGTACATATTGAGGAAAACCAGCTACATCATAATTTATAAATGCAAGCAAAAAAAATATGTTCCAATATCTTCACATGTTCAAATCCTTTTTGGAAGAATTCTAAGAGTTACCACCTCTGTTCAGAGTACACACAAGTCATTACTGGGAAAATTACTTTTCTAGGTATACATATTTATCCATAACAACCCATGTTTTCTAAAAATACTATTATACTACTGCCACAATTCAATTTTCCATTGGGCATTGTTGGTGGATGGGTCATGGTTAACCATAGCAGTGCTAAAGGAAAGATAGAGTTCATGTTGCACAACTGCATCATTTTACAGATGATGAGCCTGGCCCTGAGGGTGTTAAGGGACTTTTCAAGGGTCACAAAGAAAATTGGTTGGAACTAGGACTAAAAATGTCTCCTGATTCTTGTCCTTCCTATGCCTTAGGCCACTCTGAGGCCATGAGACTGCTTCTACCAGGCGTGTCACATTTGGACCTTCCCTTCTAACTGCTTCATTCTATTATATTTCCCTACATTTCCCTGGCAGATAATAATGAAGGAAAAGATGGAAGATTTCTTGCAGCAGAATGAAGAGGCATCTAAGAAATATTGCGAGGCTGAGCTTAAGCGTCTTTCACAGCCTCTGATGGAAAGCATTTCAAGAGAAACTTTCCATATTCCTGGAGGGCACAAACTCTACTTAGAAGCAAGGAGAAAAGTTAAACAGGACTATGAGCTAGTGCCCAGGAAAGGAGTCAAGGTAAGGAATAAGGGGAGAGGAGGATGACCCACAGAGTATAGTCAGAGGGTCTTTGTTGCTCCTTCTGAAAATCTAAGACCACAGCACCACTTGAGGAGAGAAAACAAAGCATGGAGATATGTTCATAATTTTAGTTTTTAAATCCACAATCACTTAGCTACTCATACACCAGAAATATTTCTTCTTAAGGAGCACTTAGAATAGGGAATCCAAGTGAAACAAACCATTTCTTTTATTTGTCAAACTATGGGATAGGTTTTGTGCTAAGCACAAAGGATACATTATGAAAGAAACAACTTTGTATTCAAGAAGCTTATAATCTTAGCAGATATGGACAAATTAATAGCCGACTAGATATGGAGTGATTATGGTTATCATACTGGTATGTACTGATTGTAATGATGATGTTGAGCAGAATGGCCCACACACACTGAGCATGCACTTCCTATACCAGGTACAGTTTTAGGTGATTTTGTTGGATTACTAACTTAATTCTCAGAATAATATAAAGTAGGTACTACTCTCCTCCACATTATGCAGTTTGAGAAATGTAATGCATGGAGAAGCGAATAAGTTGCCTAAGATGACACAGCCAGCGAGTGGTAGAACTGA
Source organism: Cheirogaleus medius (assembly GCA_008086735.1). Classification (NCBI taxonomy): domain Eukaryota; kingdom Metazoa; phylum Chordata; class Mammalia; order Primates; family Cheirogaleidae; genus Cheirogaleus; species Cheirogaleus medius. The sequence goes on from VBSM01000529.1 coordinate 67,420,588, forward strand.
TAGGGCTGATCTATGTACTTGGCAGCCGTTAGACACTAAGAATTTCCCTTTTGAAGAAACAATCTATTGTGTTTCATGATGACTATACCAATTTACATTCCTACCAACATTGTCCAAGAGTTTCCTTTTCTCCACAATCTTGCCCACACTTGGTATCTTTTGGCATTGTTTCTTTGATTTTCTTTTTTTTATTTTTTGTTTTGTAGAGACAGCGTTATGCTCTGTTTCCCAGGCTGTGGTGCAGCAGCACAATCATAGCTCAGTGTAACCTCATACAAGCAATCCTCCTGGCTCAGCTTCCCCAGTAGATGGGACTACAAGTGTGCACAATCATTCATGGCTAAGTTTTTTGATTATTATTTTTTGTAGAATGGAGTCTCCCTACATTGCCCAGGTTGGTCTCAAACAGTTGGCCTCAAGCGATCCTTCCACCTCAGCCTTCCAAGTTGCTGGGATTACAGGCTTCAGCCACTATGCTCAGCCTACTTTTGACTTTTTTATAATAGTCATTCCATAGAATGTGTGCAGTGATAGCTCAGTATGATTTTCATTTACATTTCTCTGACGATTATTTATCTGAACATGTTTTCACATATCTGTTGGCCATTTATATGTATTATTTTGAGAAATGTCTACTAAGGTTCTTTGTTCATTTTTTAAATTGGGTTATTTGGGATTTTTGCTATTGAGTTATATGAGTTCCTCATATATTTTGAACAATAACATCTTATTAGTATATAATTTGAAAATACTTTTTCCTTTTCTGTATGTTACCTTCTTATTTTGATGATTACTTCCTGTCCTCTGCAGAAACTCTTTAGTTTGCTGTCATTTCACTTATTTATTTTTGCACTCATTGTCTATGCTTTTGGTGTCTACTCAAAAAAATCATTGCAAAACCATTGTTCATGAGCTTTTCCCCTGTGTTTTGTTCTAGGATTTTTATGGTTTCTGGTCTTACGTTTAAATAGTTAATCCATTTTATTTGATATTTGCATATGGTATTAGATAAGGGTCCAATTCATTCTTCTGGAGATTCCATTTTCTCAGTAACATTTAATCAAGATATTATCCTTTCCCCATTTTGTGTTCTTGGCATCAAGGTTGAAAATTATTTGACTGGATATGAGTTGGTTTATTTCCTGACTCTTTATTTTATTCCATTAGTCTATGTGTCTGTTTTTATGGCAGTATCAGGCTATTTGATAAAACCATATAGTGGATGCCTCCAATTTTACTTTTGTTGTTCAGAAGTGCCTTGGCTATTTAAGGTCTTGTTGATTCTATACAGATTTTAGGATTGTTTTGTCATTTGTGCAAAAAAAAAGCCATTGGAATTTTGATAATGATTGCATTCAATGCATAGTTCATTTGGGGTAATATAGACATTTTATAATAACATTATTAATTCTTCCAACTATGTACATGGGATATATCTCCATTTGTCTTATCTCTTTTCAGTTTCTATCATCATCTTTTTATTGTTTTGAGTATACAAATCTTTCAACTCCTTGGTTAAATTTACCCCTACAGACTTTATTTATTTATTTATTCTTAATTCTATTGCAAAGGTGATTTTTTTTGTAATTTCTTTTTGATTAGTTTGTTGTCAGTGTATAGAAATGCAATTACTTTTTGTATGTTGATTTTGTATCCTGCAACATTACTGAATTTGTTTATTATTTTTAACAGCTATTGGTCGATTTCTTAGTATATATCCAAAGAATATAAAATCACTATCTTGAAGAGATTTTTGTATTTCCATGTTTGTGACAGCATTATTCACGAAAGCTAAGATATGGAAACAACCTAAGTGTAAATCAACAAAAAAGTAGCTGAAGAAAGTAATATATATATAATATGTATATTTTTTATATATATATGTGACATATAATACATAGTATATATTTACATAGATAATATATCAAATACATATTTTATATATAATGCATACTATATACATGTAATGTATACATTTTATATACATACATCTTATATATATAACTGAATATTTTCAACTTTAAATAGAGAAGAATATCCTGTCACTTTTGTCAATATGGATGAACATGGAGGACATTATGCTTATTGAAATAAACCAGACACAGAAGGACAAATACTGCATGCCTCACTTTAATGTGAAATAATAATTTTTTAAAAGAATCAAGTAATATTAACAAAGCACACAATGGTAGCTACCAGAGCTGAGGAGGATGAGAGACAGTAAAGATATTGGTCAAAAGGCATAAACATTCAATTATTAGATGAATACTTGTAGAAACCCAACATATAGCATTGGAACTAGAGTTAAAATAACATGTTCTAATTTTGAATTTAGTAAGAGAGTACATCTCAAGTGTTCTCACAAGACACACATAAAAAGGTTAACTATATGAGGTGATGGCTGTGTTACTTGGCTGTATTGTAGCCATCATTCCAAAATGTATACATATATCAAAACATGCTGCATACATTAAGGGCATAAAATTTTTAATTATCGATCATACCTTAGTAAAGCTTTGAAAGAAACTCAGAAGGCATCCTGGAAAGGTTTCTGGCATTGAGGTGGGAACTCTTAGTTGAAGTATTGATTGATGCTGTGGTAGTTAAGAAAGGGTAGCACAGCATCAGGGCAGAAGCATCCAGGCAGAAGAAAAAGAATGTGAAAATATTTCAAACAATGGAGAATCAGTGTTTGCAGAACAGCAGTAAATCTGTTTGCCTGCAACCTGGGGCGGGTGGTGGCAGTGTCCCTAGGAAAGGAGCTGGAAATCTGAGAAGGAGGCTGCTATGGAAGCTTTTCATGTCTCACCAAAGAACTGGGATTTTTGTTGTGGCCAAGGAAGGAAAGAAGCACTGTGGGATCCTAAGCAGATGCAGAATTGCAGGGTTAGTTATGTGGCTTTACTAGGCAATAATTTCCTCATCAGAAGACTAGATATTTGCTACCTGACATATCTTTGCTCCTTCTTGGTTCCTCAGGCAGACGAGGTCCTCCAGAGCTTCCTGCAGTCACAAGCAGTTACAGAGGAATCCATCCTGCAGTTAGACAAAGCCCTCACTGCTGGAGAGAAGGCCATAGCAGGTACAGGGGCAGGGCTCAGCTCTCAGAGGGGTGGGTAGCTTCCTGCAATGCCCTCTGCCTGATCAGATAGAAAGATTTTCCTGATACCAGGAGTTTCCTCCTGCTAGAGAACACATGCTCTGCTAAATCTTAAAGCAACACGGAGAGTTGGGGTTTCATATCTAACCACTCAGTGTCTTTCCTTCACATTCTGAAACATGCTCTTCCTGCCATGGCTAGTGGGAGAATTCAGGTAGTCCCAATCATCCACCTCCATGCCTTTTTCAAAGTCAGTTTGGTCTCTGTGCTCAGGAGGGTAGAACTTAGGCTTGACTATAATTTTCTTTCCTCTGTAAAACATTTGTGCAACAGCGGAGAGGGCCATGAAGGAGGCAGCTGAGAAGGAAATGTTGGTGCAAAGACAGAAACAGAAGGAACAGCAGCAAATGATGGAGGCTCAAGAGAGAAGGCTTTGGGAACACATAGACCAACTAGAGAATAAGATTAAGAGGGAAAGAGAAGACCATAAGAGAGAATGGGAAAAGATGTTGGAGCAACAGCTGAAGGTGAGTCTGGCTAAAGCCTGGCAATACTTGGGGCACAAGACTGGTTCCTCAAGAAGGGAACGGCCAACAGTTTAAGTACAGTTATGATTCAAGAAAGAAGCACAAAAGTATAGATTTCACTCAAATATCAAATTCATCTGAATCTTCCTCTAGCCTGTAAGTATACATGACTCCAGAACCTTCTGTAGTATTAGCCTTTAGAGAGTACACATGACATTCCCCAGGATGCTGGCTGCTGTGTGTGGTGATTATAGAATGGTCTAACTATCCCTTAGGAAAATAGTCCCTTAGTGCACTTGTCCTTAGGATTCTTGGCACAATTCTCAAAGATACCTGACATACATACATCTGGTCTGAAAATGTCAGAATCAGCCTGATATGAAATGTGGGATGCTGAAAGTTTTGAAATTGCCTCATTTCTTTCCATATCTACCTGATTCATCCTATACAACTATAGTAACATACGTTTTTTGTCCTAACCTAGAGCTTGACCACCAGGGTCAGAAGCTCTCATTTTTTGTTAGAGGAGCATGGCCCTGCTACTTCAGCATAACTGAGAATTATCTAGAATTCAACCTGCATTCCCTCCGAAAGGACATTATTTGTGCTGAAACAAAACTCTTCCAAACCTCCAGTGAGTTGGTACTGAGGGAATTTCACAAAGGTATAATCCATGGATACTCCTACTATTCAGATCCAAAGTCCACAAATATTAGACAACTATATCAACTCTAAGGTAGTGGAGAAATAGGTACATATGGTTAACTGCAGGAATTTTATTTATAAACTCTGACCCTTAATATTTAGAATTTACAAGATTGTACTCTTTTCTTTTTTATAGGTTCAACAAGTTTTGTTTAATGCAGGATTTATAGAGAAGTCTGAGGAGAAAAAGAAGGAGATATATCTACTAACTGAGAAAACTAACCCAGCTAAAAATGAAAACGACTCAGCATTTCAAAGAATCTTTCATACGGTTTTCCAATGTTTTTTACAGGATTTCTCTATGAAGCTAGGTCATAAAGTGTGTAAATATTTGGAATCACGATTCAAATTTTAGTTACATAATTATAAAATGAAGCTTCTTTTGTTTTGTTGCATAACTCTGTGACTCATTTTTAAAGTACACATTTCATAGCAGATTCCTTCAAAAAAAGATTAAAATGAAAAAGCAGTTATCTGAAGAATGAAACTAGACCCCTATATCCCCCATATAGAAGAATCAAATAAAAATGTATTGAAGACTTAAATATAAGACCTGAATCTATTAAACTACTGCAAGAAAACACTGGAGAGATGCTCCAAGACATGGTCTGGGCAATGATTTCTTGAGTAATACCCCACAAGCACAACCAACCAAAGAAAAATTGGACAAATGGATCATATGTAGATAAAAAGCATCTGCTCAGCAAAGGAAACTCAACAAAGTGAAGAGACAACCCACAGAATGGGAGGAAAAATATGCTAACTACCCATCTGACAAGGGTTTAAAAACTAGAATATTTAAAGAGCTCAAACAACTCAATGAGAAAATATAAATAATCCAATTAAAAATGGCCAAATGATCTGAATACTAATTACTCAAAAGAAGACATACAAATGGTAAACAGGATTATGAAAAAATACTCAACATCAATAGTCATCAGAAATGCAAATGAAAATTACAATGAAATGTCATCTTAGCTAGTTAAAATGGCTTTTATCTATAAGATAGGCAATAACAAATGCTGGCAAGGATGTGGAAAAAGTGGAACCTTCATACACTGTTGGTGGCATGTAAATTGGTGCAACCACTATGTGGCACAGCATGGAGCATCTTCAGTAAACAAAAAATAGAACTACCATGTGACCCAGCAAGCTCACTGCTAGTTATATATCCAAAAGAAAGGAATTGGTATATCAAAAACATATTCACATTCCCATGTTTATTGCAGCACTACTCACAATAGACAAGATTTGGAATCAACCTAAGTGTCCATCAACCAATGACTGGACAAAGAAAATGTAGTACATACCTGCAATAGAATATTATTCAGTCATAAGAAAGAATGAAATCATGTCATTTGCAACAACATAGATAGAACTAGAGAACATTATGTTAAGTGAAATAAGCCAAGCACAGAAAGACAAATGTCACAAGTTATCACTCATATGTGGTAGCTAAATATTAAAATAATTGATTTCATGGAGAAAGAGAGTAGAATGATGGTTACTGCACCCTGACTTTACTGTCAAATCTCAAGAGATTGCCAAATAGCAAAAATAATCTTAAAAAGGAAGAAAAAAGTTGGATGTCTCACACTTTCCAAGTCCTGAAACTAAAACCTTGGTAATCAAAACTCTGTGGTAATGACATAAACACTAACATCTAGACCAGTGGAATAGAACAGAGAGCCCAGAAATAAACTCTCACATTTGTGGTCAAGTGATTTTCAACATGGATGTGAAGATCACTCAATGAAGAAAGGAGAGTCTCTTCAACAAATGACATTGGTAAAACTAGACTTACATGCAGAAAAAAAGAAGTTGGAATGTTGCCTTATACCATACAAAAATGAACTCAAAATGTATTAAAGAACTAAACATGAGAGATAAAACTGTAAAACTCATAGAAGAAAACACAGTGAAAAACATGATATTGTATTTTGTAATGATTTTCAAAGCATGGACAGTAAAAGAAAAAAATACATAAGTTGGACTTTATCAAAATTAAAAGCTGGCCGGGCGTGGTGGCTCACGCCTGTAATCCTAGCACTCTGGGAGGCTGAG
>VBSM01000529.1:67437072-67488301 GCA_008086735.1 Cheirogaleus medius
GATAAAGGCCATTATCACTGGAGATAAGTGATATCTCATTGTGGTTTTGATTTGATTTCCCTGAAGATTAGAGATGTTGAGCATTTTTTCATATGCTTTTTGGCTATTAGTCTGTCTTCTTTTAAGGCCCTACTTTTACTTCATTGGAGCAGACACCCAGACGTGCAATTGATGGTTCATTTGGTCATTCTATGTTTAAATGTGTAAGGAATCACTAAACTAAAAACAAAACTACCATACAATCCAGCAATCTCATTACTGGGCATTTATCCAAATGAAAAGAAATAAGTATATCAAAGGGATATCTGCCCTTCCTGTTTATGGTACACTATTCACAATAACCAAGATATAGAATCAACTTAAGTGTGTCCATCAACAAATGAAAGGATTTAAAAAAATGTGGTATAATGGAATACCATAAAGAGGAATTAAATTATTTCATTTGCAGCAGCATAGATGCAACTGGAAGTCATTATGTAAAGTGAAATAAGCCAGGCACAGAAAGAAAAATATCACATGTTCTCACTCATATTTAGGATCTAAAAACATTGATCTCGTGGAGTTAGAGAATAAAATGATGGGTACCAGAGACTTGGAAGGGTGTGGGGGATGAGGGGCAGATAAAGGGAGGTTGGTTCATGGGTACAAACATAAGGTTAGATATAATAGAAGCAATAAGTTCTAATGTTCCATAGCAAAGTAGGGTGACTACAGTTAACATTGTATTGTACTGTGTTTCCCTGAAAATAAGACAGGGTCTTATATTTATTTTTCCTCAAGAAGACACCCTAGGGCTTATTTTCAGGGGATGTGTTTTTTTTTTAAGTACGGTGCAACAATCTACGTTTGTTCAAATATAGTTAAGTCGTCTTCTTCTGGAACATCATCATAACTCTCCAAACCCCAAATTCCATCCTGAATTTCTTGCAACTCTATTTCCTTTAGAACCATTGGCCCCAATCTCTCATGTCGAGCAATAGAGCTCTCGTGGGGCAGACAAGAGGGGCTGCTCGTCTTCTTTACCACTCCGCGACGAAATGCATGGGTTGTGCAGATACGCTGCGTAGCCACGCCCATCACTAGGTCTTATTTTCAGGGTAGGGGTTATATTGCACAAATGCTTAGAAATCCTGTTAGGGCTTATTTTATGGGTAGGTCTTATTTTTGGGGAAACACGGTATATTTCAAAATAGTTAAAAGAGAGGACTTGAAATGTTCCCAACACAAGAATGCTAAATACTCAAGGTGATAGATACCCCAAATATTCTGACTTGATCATTAAACATTCTATGTATGTATCAAAATATCACCTCTACCCCATAAATATGTACAAATATTACGTATCAATAAAAATTTTAAATAAAATAACAGATTGAACAATATATGTAAAAGAAAAAAGATTAACATGGTCATATAAAAAAGGTACAGAAGCTAGTTTAAAGCAGCATCCTGTGGACAAATTTGGGACAATGTGAACATCAAAAAGAATCATAACTATAATTGATTATAATCACGTAATCTGAGCAAGTATCTAAATTTAGCTTCCACTGAATGAGAAACATAGGGGAAAGAAAACAAGACTGCCTACTTATTTCCATGAGGAAATGGAGATTTCTCAAAAAACTAAAAATAGAACTACCATACAATCCAGTAATCCCATTACTGAGCATTTATCCAAATGAAAACAAATCAGTATATCAAAGGGATATCAGCCCTCCCATGTTTATTGTGCGCTATTCACAATAACCAAGATATAGAATCAACTTTCCATGAGGAAAATTTATGGAAATAAGTAGGCAGATACTGGGGGACATAAAAAAATTGATCTGGATTTTTTAAAAAGTCAGTGTGATTTGAAAAAAAAAGAATAATAAATTTTAAAAGCAGGATAGCTATTCTAGATCGAATCTAAACAAATTTACAAATACACAACATGAAACTTGGTTTGATCCTAATTCAAAACTATAAATAAATAAAACAGCTATAAAAGTATTTTTAGAGAATTGGGGAAATTTGATTATGGGTGTAATACCAGACTATATTAATATTAGACAATTATTATTAAATATTATTAACTTTACTAGTTGTGCTAATAGCATTTATTACGTTTTTTATTATTACATAATAAACACTAAAATAGTTTGTTTAGGAAAATGTACTTATTCTTAGGAGATGCATGCCGAAGAATTTAAGGGTATCATAAAGTCTGCAAATTACTTTTAAATGGTTCATTAAAGATAGTATGCAGAGAGAGAGAGAAAGTGTACCAAAACATTAACAAATCTTTCATCTTGATGAAAGTTATATGTGTGTTCATTGCTCCATTCTTTCTACTTTTCTGCAGATTCTCTGTTTCAAATACTATTCTAGCTCCTGAGGATGGGGTGATAAAGATAGAGAAGGTCGTGGTTCTCAGGGATCCTACATTCTACTCAGGGAAGAGCCAAAAACAAGTAAACAAATGAACAAGATCATTTCAGAGAGTGAGTGACTCGTGGCATGAAGGAAATGACAAGTGACGCAAGAGGCTCCTTAGATTGAGGGATTAGGGAAGGCCATGTTGAGGTGGCAGTATTTGAGCTGAGGATTGCATGAGTACCAGGAGCCAACCAGGGGAAGACCTCTTAAATCTTCCTATCCTCACAAAGGGAAACCCAGTGCAAATGCACTAATGGGAGCATAAGAAAGGCTACAGAGCAATAGAAAGGTGATGTGAGTTATATACCATGGCCCAGAAAAGTGCTTGCAATATGCTGTTGTGTGAAAATAGTGGTATAAACCACTTCTATTCTATACCAGGACACAATGTTTGAGATTTATATACAAATAGGGTAATGTAATGCAAACTGTCATTATGTATGACAGTATGACAGTATGTTGAGATTCACAGGTGACTTTTATTGTTTTTCCTTCACTCTCTGCTTTTCACAAAGTATGTACAAATAAACATGTGTTACTTTTAAATTTAAAAAAAAAAGTTTATGTACAGCCCTAGGGAAAAAAAGGAAGAAGGAGAAGGAAAGAGGGAGAAGGGAGAAGAAGGAGAAAGGAAAAGGAGGAGAAGAAGAAGAAGAAGAAAAGAAGCCCACAGAAACTCCCTGGTGCCCAGTATGAAGGTCAATCTGGGCACCAGAGAAGGACAATTCTGAGCTCACCTAGTAAGAATCCAACAGATGGCGGTGCGCCCCATGCCAAAGTGAGGTGTCAACTCTCCACATGGAGCAGCTTCACACGTTTTAAGGAAGAAAATGCTTTTGCTTTCTCCCTTAACTCCAAACCTTGGGACTGAGAGAAGAAAATAGAAAAAACTACTCACATGCTCCCAGCCACAGGAAACTAGCTGAGTCTATCAAATTAAATCAAAGAACTGGTATAGCTGTCACTGTGGGTCAATGTCCTGGCTTCCCCCAGAGAGAGAGGTAACCTACAAGGAGCCCGTTGGTGGCAAGCAGGTGATGATCCCACCAATTCCCTATTAGCCATTTTGCCAGCCAGAGTCCATCAGTTTTGAGGCCCACGCCTGCTTCTCAGAAGATATCCGCCAGGGGGCAGCAGAGGGTTTGTTTTTGGGGGTTGGTTTGTTTGTTTTTAAGTTGAAGCGCTCTTTACAGAACAGAAAGTTACAGAGACAGAGAGCAGGAGGGATGAGGTAGACAGAGAAAGGGAAAAGAGAAAGAGAAAGTAAAACAACAGCTATGTTTACATACTGCTCTTTTTGTGGAATAAGACTGGATTTCCAAGAACCAATAAATACTCTGGGTTTCCTGAGGTGAAAGTTCTTGCATGGAGATAAAACAACAATTTAAGGATGCAGGTTTATGGGAAGAGATTCAGATCAGATAAACCAAAGGTGGTAGAAGGAAGCGGTAAGGAAATCTGAATCCACCAGAACCTGCATATTACTAAGGGAAAGAAGCCAACCTGAGGAGGTTACATACTATATGATTCCAACTATATGACATTTTGGAAAGGTCAAAACTATGAAGACAGTAAAAAGATAGTGGTTGCCAGGGGTTGGGAGCAAGGGAGGGATGAACAGATGGAGCACAGAGGATTATTAGGGCAGTAAAACTACTCTGTATGATACTATAATACCGTGTTTCCCCAAAAATAAGACCTACCCATAAAATAAGCCCTAACAGGATTTCTAAGCATTTGCGCAATATAAGCCCTACCCCAAAAATAAGACCTAGTGATGGGTGTGGCTACGCAGTGTATCTGCACAACCCATGCATTTCGTCGCAGAGCGGTAAAGAAGACGAGCAGCCCTTCTTATCTGCCCCACGAGAGCTCTATTGCTCGACATGAGAGATTGGGGCCAGTGGTTTTAAAGGAAATAAAGTTGCAAGAAATTCAGGATGGAATTTGGGGTTTGGAGAGTTATGATGATGTTCCAGAAGAAGACGACTTAACTATATTTGAATAAACGTAGATTGTTGTACCGTACTTAAAAAAAAATAACACATTCCCTGAAAATAAGCCCTAAGGTGTCTTCTTGAGGAAAAATAAATATAAGACCCTGTCTTATTTTCAGGGAAACATGGTGTAATGGTGGATACATGTCACTACACATTTGCCCCATAGAACCCATAGAATGCACAACACACAGAGTAAGCCCTAATGGAAACTATGGATTTGGGGTGATAATGATGCGCCAGTGGAGATTTGTGAGTTGTTACACACATACCACTGTGTTGTAGGATGTTGATAGTGGGGGAGGAGGTACTAGTGGGGGAGTAGTGTGTATAGGGCTCTACCTTCTGCTCAATATTGCTATGAACATAAAACTACTCTAAATAATAAAGTGTATTAAGGGGGAAAAACCACCAAGCCCATTTGATTACTGTTTCTGGACTGCCATATGCAGTAGAAATATAAGTGAATGCTCTCATAGCCTAACAGGCCCAAAAGTCTGAATATCCCCTGGAACAGAACTCTTTTGTCCTCCTAAGTATTCTGATCCTTTTTCCCTTTAATGTACCCACTTCTCTTTTCTCTGCCCTTAGGCCCACACCACCCTAACCCCAAATTCCACTCTGTCTTGTATAATGTCCTTTGGAGCCAATGCTAGGTGTCAGCTACCTTAGTCTGATAAACTTAACTATTGCTTTATGTGTTTTGCACTCTCTTCTGGTTTTTAAGCATGGATGTGACTATCAGGTAGAAGCCTTTGATTTTTTTATGAAATTATATCTGCACAATTTTTCCAATTGAGGGGTCTCAGGTGATGGAGCTGGTCCCTGCATTAGTCTGCTGATGTTGCCCCATTATTTAATAAATATTAATTAAGCATTTACCATGTGCTGGGCATTGTGCTGCATGTAAGGAAGTCAAACAAGTAAGACATTATCTCTACCTTTGAAAAGGTTTGGGGTTACTAGGAAGGGGCAGAGTGGAAATTATTAACCTCCACAATTAATTTTCTGGGACTTTTACCATAAGCAAGGAGTGTATGTCTAAAATCTGCTGTGAAGTGTGATCGTTGACCTCTTTTTTCTTTTTTTATTTCAGAATATTACGGGGGTACAAATTCTTTGGTTACATATATTGCCTTTGCGCCATCCAAGTCAGAGCTACAAGTGTGCCCAACCACCAGACATCTTGCACTGTATCCATTAGGTGTGAATTTACCCATCCCCTGCTCCCTCCTCCCACCTGCCCAACACCGTATGAATGTTACTTCCATATGTGCACATAAGTGTTGATCAATTAGTACCAATTTCATGATGAATACATATGGTGCTTGTTTTTTCCATTCCTGTGATACTTCACTTAGAAGAATGGGCTCCAGCTCTATCCAGGATAATACAAGGGGTATCAGTTCATCATTTTTTATGGCTGGGTAGTACTCTGTGGTATATATATATATATATGTCACATTTTATTAATCCAATCATGTGTTGATTGGCACTTGGGTTGTTTCCACATCTTTACAACTGTGGATTTTGCTGCTATGAACATCCTAGTGCAAATGTGTTTTTTATAGAATGTCTTTTTTTCCTTTAGGTAAATACCAAGTAGTGGAATAGCTGGATCAAATAGTAGTTCTACTTTGAGTTCTTTGAGGTATCCATATTACTTTCCACAGAGGCTGTACTAGTTTACAGTCCCAACAGCTGCATAAGAGTGTTCCCATCTCTCCATATCCATGCCAACATTTATTGTTTTGGGACTTTTTCATAAAGCCCATTCTCATTGGAGATAAGTGATATCTCATTGTGGTTTTGATTTGCATTTCCCTGATGATTAGAGATGTTGAGCATTTTTTCATATTTGTTGGCCATTAGACTATCTTCTTTTGAAAAGTTTCTGTTCATGTCCTTTGCCTACTTTTTGATAGGGTTGCTTGATTTTTCCCTTGCTGATTTTCCTGAGCTCTATACAGATTCTTGTTATCAGCCCTTTATCAGCTGTGTAGCATGTGAATATTTTCTCCCATTCTGTAGGTTGTCTGTTTGCTCTCATGATAGATTCCTTGGCTGTGCAGAAGCTTTTTAATTTGATCAGGTCTCATTTATTTATTTTTGCAGTTGCTGTGATCGCCTTTGGGGTCTTCTTCATAAATTCTTTCCCTAGGCCAATGTCTGTAAGAGGTTTTCCAACATTTTCTTCTAGAAATCTTATGGTTTTGTGCCTTAGGTTTAAGTCTGTTAATCATGATAAGTTGATTTTTGTGAGAGGTGCAGATCCTGTTTCTGTCTTCTACATGTGGCTATCCAATTTTCCCAGAACCATTTATTGAATAAGGATTCTTTTCCCCAGTGTATGTTTTTGTCTGCTTTGTCGAAGATCAGATGGTAATATGAGGATTGTTTTATATCTTCATTCTCAGTTCTTTTCCTGAGAACAGGAACTGTGTCTATGTCTCTGTTCTTGTGCCATTATAATACTGTTTCAGTTACTATAGCCTTATAGCATAGCTTAAAGTCTGGTAAATTGATGCCTCCCAATTTGTTCTTTTTGTTTAGGGCTAGTAAGAGGCATGGCAATTTTGTTTATCTTTTCAAAGAACCAACTTGGTTTTATTAATCTTCTATATAGTTTGTTTTGTTATCATTTTCATTTAGTTCTGCTCTTATCTTGGTTATTTCTTTTCTTTTCTATTTCTTTTCTTCTGGGTTTGGGATTTGTTTGTTCATTCTTTTCCAGTTCTTTGAGAGAATTCATTAGATTGTTTTTTTGTGATCTTTTTTTTGGATATAGGAATTTATGGCTACATATTTTCCTCTCAGGACTATTTTAGCTGTGTCCCACAGATTTTGATAACTTTTGTCCCCTTTATTATTTAGTTCAAAGAATCTTTAATTTCCATCTTAATTTCCTCCTTGACCCAATAATCGTTCATCAGAAGGTTGTTTGGTTTTCATGACTTTGTGTAGAGATGAGTGATTCTGTTGGAGTTGATTTTTAATTTTATTCCACAGTGGTCTGAGCACAAGCATGGTATAATTTGTATGTTTTTAAATTTTTTGAGACATATTTTATAGCCCAGGATATGGTCAATCTTATAAAATGTCCTATGAGCTTATGAGAAAAATGTATATTCAGTGATTTTTCAGTAGAATGTTCTGTAAATGTCTGTCAGGCCTATTTATTCTAGAGTACTGTTTCAAGCCATTGTTTCTTTTTTATTTTCTATTTGGAGGATCTGTCCTGGTCTGTCAGAGGGGTGTTGACCTTTTATGTCCCTGGCTACTATGGTGCTGCTTGCTGTTTATCATTTTGTTTATTTGAGTAGGATTTGCTTTATAAATCTAGGCGCACCTGAGTTAGGTGCATAAATATTTAGAATTGTTATGTCTTCTTGTTGAATTTTTTCTTTTACCATTATATAATGAACATTTTTGTCTTTCATTACTTTTGTTGATTTGAAGACTAAGTTATGTGAAATGAAAACTGCTACACCAGCTTTCTTTTTGTTTCCATTTGCATGGAATACTGTTTTCCTTCCCTTGACCTTGAGTCTGAATGAATCCTTGTGGGTTAGGTGTGTTTCCTGAAGACAGCAGATACTTGGCTTGTGTATATTTATCCATTCAGCCAGTCTATGTCTCTTTAGTGAGCAGTTCAAGCCATTCACATTTATTGAAAGAATTGCTAAGTGGGGTAGATTTCTGCTCATCCTGTTGAGTTGAACCTTATTGCTTTGTTTTCTCTCTTGAGCCACTGTGGTATCTGGCCTTTGACCTTTAGCTTTTGGATGATATTACACTGGTGAGTGTTTATTGTGCTGATTTGTGTATAAACTGTTCTGAGTACTTCCTACAGAGCAAGTGTTGTCTTGATGAATTCCCTCAGTCTTTGCTTGTCTAAGAAAGTCTTCATTTTTCCTTCACATAAGAAATTTAATTTAACAGGATAGAAAATTCTAGGCTGGGCATTATTCTGTTTGAGAAGACTGAGAAGGGGGTCCCAGTCCCTTCTGGTTTGTAAGGTCTCAGTTGAGAAGTCTGCAGTTAGTCTGATGGGTTTTCCTTTTAGGTTACCTGCTTCTTTTACCTTACGGCTCATAGGAGTTTTATTAAAAAAAAAAAAAAAAAACTCCTAATAAACACAACAGGTCTTTCGTGTTTATTTTGGGCTGTCTGATGACTATGTGTTGTGGTGTTTTCCTCTTTGTGATAAAGCTCCCAGGAGACCTTTGAGCTTCTTGTAACTGGATATCTAGCTTTCTAACAAGGCCAGAGAAATTTCCCCCCATTATTCCCTCAAATAGACTATCCAACCCTTGTGTATTTTCTTCTTCATCTTCAGGAATGCCTAAGATTCTTATGTCACACCTCTTCACATAATCTCATATTTCTTATAGTCTTTGCACTTTTCTCTGATTTCTCTGCTCTATCTCTGCAACTGACTTGTTTAATTGAAAGGTGTTGCCTTCAAACTGTGAGATTCTTCTTTCTGCTTGATCTATTCTTAAGACTTTCCACTGTGTTTTGTAATTCCTTGAATAAATTTTCATTTCCAGAAGTTCTGTTTGATTTTTCTTTAATATTTCAATTTATTTAGTGAATTTTGCATTCATTTCCTGCATTCTTTTGATCATTGTCCTCTTGATCCATGATTGAGAAATGCATTCTTGTCACAGTCAAAACATTTCTAAAATGGCTGATTACTTCTCCATTACACATATATACATACAGTTTTGTTCATCATTGTGCCTCACTTAATCTTTGGGCAGCCTGGGCAGCAGTTTTGAAATCATGCACCAAATCCGGAGCCGAACTCAGCCTGACCTCACTTCATTTTTCCCATTGGCTTTTTCCAATTCCAGCATGGCTTTGGAATGTTTGGCCTGTGCTTGGCAGAAACTAGGTGCTGACTAATTGATGACCTAAGCTTTTTTCCAAAGCTTAAGTTGCATCATTTTTAGTAAAATTCAACTATAACAACTATCATACTCCTTACAGTTGAACCGCTGTAGTAGCCAAGTGATGCTTCTTCTGAATTTACCAATTTAGCAGGAATGAGCCTCTTCTGCAACTGATTACTTTTCAGAAGGATCAAATAAGACCATAGGAAATCATCTTTATTATCTTGGGGTGGGAGAGATATTTTTAATAAGACTTAAAAAAATCACAAACAATAGGGAGAAAATGGTTGAATTTCTTTTTATCAAGGGACCTCTAAACCATGAAATACAGATTATTTGGCAAAGCTAGTTACAGCATCTATAATTGACTTGATATCTATATCTAGATATATCTAGAATATATAACATAGATAAAGTTAATAATAGAAGGGTGACAGATTTGGACAAGAAATTTTAAATGTCTTAACCCAACAAAGAATTAATATCTGGAATGTTCTAGAATGTTAACAAAAAGCTAATTAAGCTGATAAAGAAATGAGCAAAAGATTTGCATCCATATAAATTATATAGATTATTTCTATCTATAGAATGGGGAAACCTGAAGACTAGTAAATATATAAAATCAGAGTCAGAAAACACTGTCAGCAGAAAGATAGTGAACAAGAACATTTGTTCTTCTGATGGAAGAAGAAATGGTATAGTCTTTCTAGAGAGCAATCTGGCAATACTCATCCCATAACCTTGCTTCCAGCTGTTGGATGTATGTTCCCGAGAAATTCTTGCAAAGTTCTATACAGGGACATATAAATGGACATGTGTCTGTGTTGGAGGGATTGGAGCACCCTTGATGCCCAATACTGCAGAGTGGATAGCTAACATGCTGTGATGGACAAATCTTGAACAACACAACAATGAGTAAAAAAGGTAAGAAACATACACACTCTGGTAGTAAAATACATCCCATTTCATTAAAAACACATACCTGTATAAAATAATACTGTATATTTAAAAATAATATGTATATATCTAAAGACACATAGCAAGTACATTGGAGAAGATTTATTGAGAAGGCAGGGGAAGAAATGAGAATGAGAATTGGAAGGAAAGACATAGAAAATATTAAAATTAAATAAAACTGATACCTTGCACAGACTAATACTAAAGGATACAATGAACTTAACTCTCTGTACTCAAGGCTCTATTTCCTAAAAGCAAAAAAAGCATGGAGGGGAATTGTGTGAAGTTGCACACTGAAATGGAAGGAAGGCCTGGGCATTAGTAGTATTGATACCATCATTTATGGAGACCTTAATGTGTACTAGTCATTGTGCAAGTAGCTTGGTGCATGTTATCTCATTTAATCCTCACACACGAACGCACACACCATATAAAACCCATATTATTATTCACATTTTACAGATGAAAAAGCAGAGACTCAGAGAGGTCATGGTATTTGCCTAAGGTCAACCAGTTAGTAAGTGGTAGAGCTTTGATTTGAATCCAGGTCTATATGACTCTGAATCTCATATACTATATTCTCTTCTATCTACCCATAATTTGAAGAAATAAGGAAAGATACTAAAAATAAGTTCATTCTTTGCAACCTAGTTCCCTAGTCCTCTATCACTGACCACTTTGGTTACTGTGGTAGGCTGAATAACGGCCTCCCAGACATGTCCACATCCTAATCTCCAAAACCTCTGAGTGTTTACTTTCATGGTAAAAGAAACTTTGCAGGCATGACCTCGTCAAGGATCTTGATACAGAGAGAATCTCCTGGATTATCCAGGTGGGCCCAATGTAATCACAAGAGCATTAATAATAAGGCTGTAAGAGGGGTCAGAGAGAGGAGTAGGCGATATGATGCTGAAAGCAAGAGGTGGGAGTGATGCCAGGAAGGGGCCGTGAGCCGAGGCATGCAGGCAGCCTTGAGAAGCTACAAAGGGCAAAGAAATGGCAGAGATGGTGGTACTTGAATTCAAGTCCCTCTGACACCATGTCCTTTCCACTGTGTCCCTTGGCCTACTCTCCCACCACTAAAGGGACCTAAATCACTTAATATCTCTAAACTTCAATTCCCTCTACTATAAGATCTCAATTATAATATCTGTCCCTGAAGTCATCTGAGGATTTAGATAAGTCTTAGAAAGTGTTTTTGCAAGTGTTTAAGAATATACAAACGACAGAGGTGTTTCAGCTTCCCTTGAGCAATTACCATTTGTGTCACATCAATTTAGCTCCTTCCTTAAAGGTTTAGATAGAACTATCATAAAGGTTGAGAACTAAATACCTCTGTGAAGTGCACTTCTATCATGCCTGGCACAGGCTAAGGACTCAATAATGTGTTTTCTATGGTTGGTAGGAAAAGAGCCTTCAATCAATAGCTGTTCAGAAAGACAATCCCAGCAAATGCTCAGATTGTCAATAACAGCATCAAGGACAACATAGCCAGTCCATTAACTGGTGGTGAAATCACAGTACCATGTCACTGCATTTCAGTGCTAGGGAAGAATCCGTTTGCCATGAATGAAGGTCAGTATAATATTGAAACTGCTGTGGGAAGAAAAATCCCAGATCAAATTAATAGAAAAATTGTTGTGTTAGTTCAGGTCATACAAAGTAGTTTTCCTCATGGTATTGGCAAATGAAGATATTATGTGGTGAGCAGACACATCATCAACCACAAGGAAAGGACTGTGTGTCTTGGCGAACCAGCCATGGTTCCCATGGCCTGAAGGGACCCTTATGTGGAGCCATATACACTATCAGCTGGGGTTTTCCCCTGTGAAATTGACCTGGTTTTGGTAAATTGTTGCATTTTCTTCCAGAGAAATTGGATTAATTTTTAAAGGAAAAAGGCAAGTTCTTTTACTTTGTCTAGAGCAACATTTGTATATTATGTGGAAGGAGGAGAGGGGAGGGAAGGGAAGCAGGAGGGGAAGAAGACAGGGCAGGAGAAGAGAAAAGAGATAAAGAGGATCATTTCACAATGCTGAATGTTTTAATTCAAGAGAAAGATAAAATATTTCTAAATTCTTATGTGTATAACAGCAGAGCCTCAAAATAAATTCTCGACAAATTGCAAAGTGGGGAGATCATGTAGACTATATCTTTGGCCACAGTAAGTTAAGCTAGAAATCAAAAAATGAAAACAAACTAGAAAAATATCCATATATTTTAAATAACCCATGGGTCAAAAAGAAGTCAGTGAGAATTAGAAAATAGTTTGAACTCTCCTTTGCAATGACAAACGGGTATATTGTTCTTTAACTTAAGTGATAGTCTCTGGGTTTATTTCTCTAAAATGCAGGGCATACTTCTGCTCAGTTGGAAAAACTCAGCATGATACTTTCACACCGAAAGCAATTTTCTGTTTTATAGAAACACATTTTGAGGAACGGGATTGAATCTCCATTAAAATGGTCATACATACCCTCTGATCCTATGTAGCAGAGCCAACTGCAGAATTTGTGTGTCTAATGCAAAACAAAAATACAGGGTTTTTCAAAAAGCAGGGAGAAAATGCTGTTACATGTATTAAAATATAAAGAAACTGACCCCCACAATCTCTAGTAACTTGTCATGATGTTGTTTATTTAGTAATTAACATTCTAAGTAAAGAAAGTTTTGTTATTTCAGAATATGATGGGGATACAAATGCTTTGGTCACAAAAATTGCCTTTGCACCACCCAAGTCAAAGCTACAAGTGTGCCCATCCCCCAGACAGCATGCACCGCACCCATTAGTGTAAATTTAAGTACAGAAATTTAAAGTTAATACTATGCATTTTACTATTGATCCCTGTATTGTGCAATGTCTGTTTTAAGTGCAAATATAAATGAGTTTAACTTATATGTAGAATCACCAAAATTACACAATTTGTATTTTATAGTCCATACATGCACATGTATTTTTATTCTACCAAAACAGCAGAAACAGTGAACAAAAAAAGAACTCTCCCATTCTTATTTCACTTCTTGATATGGGCACATTTTATCAGCATTCCCTGCCTTTGGCTTACTGATGAGTAAGGAGGAACTAAAGGCAAAAGAAATTAGGGTTTGCCTCATCCATCTCTTTCCTTGTATGTCATCATTTTTAGCATTAAGTGGTTGGCTAAAAAAGGGAAGTCATGTTTCTTAGAATGCATTGCCTTCATTCTGCACTTGGTGCAAGTTCTGTTTCCCATCAAAGCATGGTCTCTCAAGGCTGTCAGTGCCCCGTTTCTTCAATCTGTAGCTGTAACATGCTTATCTCAAACTTGCTCAGAGTTCTTGTTGAACTTTCATGAACAGTAGATCTTCAGGGATTCTGTGCTTGTGGGGCATTTGCTATATATTAACACAAATGAAACCTCCAGGAACTGCGAACACGCATATGGTGCCTTTCTTCTCTGCTTCTGCATTTGCTCATTGTGCCATCAGATTTAGTTACAAAACCTAAGTTTAAGATGAAGGTTTTCAAGACAGCAACAGCCAGGAGAGCCTTAAGTCAAGTGAAGGACCCTTCTGAGCAGAAGGACCTGTGTACCCACACAGATTGCACACTCACAAAGCCAGCCCTGCACAGCAGATCCATGCCTGGATTTATAGCAACAGAAATGCATGCATATGTGCACCAAAAGATGCGTTCACAGATATTCATAATATCACTATATCTAGTAGCCCTAAACTGGAAATAATTCAAATGTCTACCAACATTAAGTGAATAATTAGTGTATATTCATAAAATGGAATACTATACAGCAATTAAAATTTAGCAACTGTAGCTGACCACAACATAGATAACTCTCTCAATCATAACATTTGGCAAAAGAAGCTAAAGAACACATACTGTGTGGTTTCTTTCATATAAAGACTTAAAACTGTCCAAAATAGTGCAAGAAGTCAGGATGATGAATATTTCTGGGAAAGAAGAGAGGGCATATTGATTGAGAGAAGAATGAAGCTGGCATTCTGTTTCTTGACCTGGGTAGTGATCACACAAATGAGTTTACTTTTTGATAGTTTATTGAGCTGAACACTTGCAATTTGTTCATTTTTCTGAATTGTCTTTCTAATTAATTCAAAGTTTTTAATTTAAAAAATAGAAATATGTTAAAAAGCATTCATTTACTTTTGTTTATTTTAGTGCTACAGTGGAAAGTATGAGGTGGCAAAATTATTTTTAGTTGACAAAAGTGTAATGACAGTGCGCAGCACCTGCTGTGATAAACTTGGAAACCTATTAGCAAATGAGCACATTCCAGACTTTCAAGTTTGATGCTTAGGAAGTGCCTCTTTCATCATCATTACAAATCACCATCAGATATCTTTATTCTTCCAAAGACATTATTGACTTCTGATATATGTAAGTTGCTACATCTCGTTATGATAATTGAATGATGCATGTAAATTATTGAGATTTTATTAATGTTATCTCCTATATGGTTATAATTTTGTCAACCTACATATATAGGGATTTCTCAAATTTCTGCTTGTAATGATCATGCACTGGGGAAAAAAGAAAAGAAAATAAACCTTGAATTCTTGTATGGCCTCAGGTATAAGAAAGCAACAGTAATAATCTCCAACCAGACCGTGCTGACAAGAATGTCTTGATTTCTACTAATTTTGAATACGTAAAGCATATTAATACATAAGGTTCCCACTTCTAATGAGTTGGTTGTAGGAGTAAGTAAGCAGTGAGAAATAATCCTTTATTTTTTGTTTAACTGGAAGAGAGATCTGTGAGAAATGGGAGGAATTCTATTACTGTAAAGAGATTGAGCTCTGGCCACAAGAGGGCGCTGTGAGGCGCAGAGCATGCTTACCAAGGCCGCGCGATCTATGGCCACCAGGCGCCACAAGAGAAACCACTAACTTCACCTTCATCACTAGCTGCATCCACTCCAAATCTTGTGCATTTTTCTGCCCTGGGCCAAGAATAACAAATTCGGAAAAAGGGATAATCAGTGGCAGTACTTTTCCTGTTTGTTGACTACTCTATAAAAAGGCCTCTTTTCCCGTGTTAAATACTCCATTCAAACAGCTCATGTGCCTATATCAAGAGAGACTGAAATAAACTTCTTTCCCCTATCCTCAATTATCTTAGTGAATTCCAGTTCCTATAAGAACAAGATACGACAACAGAACCATTTTAGAATCATTTCAAAATTTATGATCATTGAATGTTATACATGTTTACAGAACTGACACTACCCTGCCATGCATCTATGGTAGAAATAAAAATGTGAATGAAAATGATAATTGGCAAGGTTCTGTAACAATTATGGACCTCTCTAAGAGGTACGATGGTACGATGTCTATATAATATCTGTAATAACATTTAATTGTAACATTTATTTTATTTTATCTTTTTCAAATTCATAAATTTTCTCTATAAAAGACTTACCTAGATTGGAATGGATTGACTGTCCAAAATTAAGCAGAAGTCAGGAAAAAGGAAGTATTTAGAATGACAAGGCAGGTGATGAAAACGCTTTGACCACAGATTTGACCACAAATCCGAAGAAGCCACAAGATAAAGCCATCAGTTGGAGTTGTCCATTTCTACTGCTGATACATGCTCATTGTTGTCAATACTTTATAACCTAGCCACAGATGCAGGATTTCTTTTTCCTTTTAGCCTGACCTATATTGTGAAATTTAATGACTACTTCCTTTGCTGCCTTCATATAGTTAATTCTACTCAAGTCTTTATATTTTTGGCGGGGGGGGGGGAATGGGGTTATTTTAAGTTATTTTATATCTTAAAGTCAGACAACTGAAAACCAAAGAAGTTAAAACTATCTAAAACTATCTTCTTCAGCATGTTGCCCATGGTAGTCTGGAAAGCATGTCCACGAATTCTTTGACTCTCCTCCCTGCAAAAGTAAAGCTTAATTCCCCTCCCCTTGAGTGTAGATTAGTTTTAGTGAATAATTTCTAATGATTTGAATACACTAGAAGTAACAGCATTCACTTCTGAGTTTAGAGTATTAAAAATCTGCAGCTATTACCTTCAAAGTGTGCTTCCTTTGTCCTGGGATCATTCACTGTGGGGGAAGTCATGTGATGAACAGCCTTGTGCAGAGGCCCACGTGAGGAGGAACTGAAGCCTCTGCCAATAGCCGTAGCTGTCAGCTGTCAGCCCGGCAGATCCTCCAGACCAGTCAAGACTAGATGACTCCAGCCCTGGCAGACACCTTAACTGAAGCCACATGAGTAACCTTGAACCTCAACCACCCACCTAGGCCTCACAGATTCCTGACCCACAGAAACTGTGAGACAATGAATGTTTGTTGTTTTCAGTTTTAGGTAATATTTTACACAGCAATAGGTGAGGAATACATTGAGATATGCTGAATTGGATGAGCATATTTCATAAAAGTGTAAGTGAACAACAGACTGGACCCCTCTTGGTTTCTCAGGTGTTTAACAAAAAGACGTTACAAAAATAGAATATATGCTTTTCTACTACGGCTGCTGTCACTCCCTGACCTTTCTTCCAAAAAAAAAGGATAACTCAAGTCAAAAGTTATCTTACTTTAATTTTACTTTTTATATATATAATAAATTAAGACTTGTCAAGAACTATGAGGGCAATAAATCCTGTAGAGGAACACAGAGTTCGCCTCCCTGTCCAATAGGCTGGGAAAAATTTGTGATTGTAGGACATACTAATGGCACATCTTGGGAGATGGTTCTGCCATAAATGGGATATAATAGGATTAATGGCTGGCATTAAAGAAATTTTACCTATAGAAATCAGCCTCATCCATTTTTAAATGAGGCCAGAAAATCTTTTAGGAGACTGTTGGGACCTTAATAAGTGTTCCCTGTGGTTAGGGAGCACACTGGACGAGTGTGGGACACAAGCCTGAGGATGCTGTGGCTGTTGGCCTAGGAGATCAGGACAGAGACATCTAAGAGACTTGCTGCTGTTGGCTCTTCACAATAAAAGGAGAACTGGGAGAATCTCTGCCTGGGATCATGTTAACAGTGATCCCACCTGTTCAACCAGGGCTTTGGCCAGAGGGAAATAGGATCCTAATAGTCTGGAAATTCAGAAGAAGTAGTGGCAGTAGTCAGCAGAATGAGGGCACCGCCCACCTGGTGACAGGTGTGGTCAGAGGGGCCCAGCAGGGGAGCTGTCAAAGAATCCAGGGTGGCACCAGAGAAAACAGTCCGCTTTGAACATCAGCCAGGCCCAGAGAGTAAAAAGGCAGGATTAAAGTGCCAGTCAAGTAAGAACGTTCTGGTCCTTTCCCCTGGTCCCTCCCTGAGCGCTGTACTTGGAAGGACCTGATGCTGCCTGGTTGGGAGACACCCCACATTCCCTCCCTGCCAAAGCAGGCTGGGAAGCAGCTGGGGCAGAAGAGGGCATGAGAAGGGAAGGAAGTCTTACCTTTAAATGAAGATGAAAATGTAGACCAGACATTCTAATTTCTGCATCAAGCTCTGTTTTACAATTTAAAGCAAGTGTGTGACTTTCTGTGCAGTTCCCTTGAGCTTTTATCCAGCAGCAGGAAAAACATTTATCACTTTAAAGTGGCAGTGGGAGGAAAAAATAAAATTGCTTTTCTTACTCCATCCCTCAAACCATGTTTATTCAATATATCAGTTATACTTACACTAATGGAAATATTATGCAGGTTAGCATATGAATAAAAACAAGAATTCAAATGGGACATTTCATTGCTATTGTGCAAATTATGATACGGATAACAGCCACAATGTCTTACATCTAAAAACCTTTTTAAAAAAAATTTGAAAATCATATTCACACCTTTTTAATGATCTCTATGATACTTCACAATAGTAGCAGAATAGCTTAATTAAGCACCACATCAAGAGACCTGTATACACATAGCTATCTAAACTCTCATAGTTTATAAATCTAATAGAGACTAATAAAAGATTTATAAAGGGCCTTTGGTTCTGCTCAGCCAGGCTCCAAACCTCTATATTTTTGCCCTGCTCAGAATCACTGGATCTGAATCCAGGTCTTCACTGGCTGGCTCGTTCCCTAGGCCTGGCCTGGGACTGCCCTGGCCACACATCCTAGAGCCCCACATTGCTATTTTCACTCTTAATCTGAGCCTGGTTCAAGGATCCACTTCTGATATCTGGGCCTTCGCTGTATTACCAAGTTGGCTTCTGCCTAGCACCAAGCTTGTAATTATTTACCTACATTCCAGTTTCTTCCTAGGACTCTTTATAGGTCACTTCTGAAAGACCAGACGCCTGTCCTGAGCATCAGTCTAGAAACTGAGCCTTCATACTCCTTGATGAATCTTCCTCAAGTCCTCATTGCTGTATCTTTCCCAAATGCCACAACTCCCTGCTACCTCATTACCAATTCTTTGCCTAGTTGAACATGACTGCAGCCCTTGGGTATCTATCTTGCTTACCTGCCACCTAAATATCCACCCAGCACATGCATTCAGGTCCAGCTCCCCTGTGGGTAAGTTTATTGCCGGGTCCTACTTCCTCCTATGAGCCTATTCTGATGCAAGTAGCTGACGCGCTCTACCAAATCCCAATAATAATGAGTTAACATTTATTAATATGTTATTAAGTAAGTTCCAGTAACTATTGAAGCATTGTATTATTTTATTTGGTTATTACAACAACCCTAAGAGATACATATTATTGACTTTACAAATGAGAAAATTGAGGCGCATACTGGTTATATAACTTGTGCGATGTTAATTGCTCATAACTAGTAGAGATAAGACTTGATGAAGACACATAGAAATTTCTAGTACAGCTGCTAATTTAATGCATATACAATCACCAGCGGGAAAAAGCACTAAATAGATACAGAAAATGATGCTGAAAAACTTAAGCCAGGTATAAAGGCTAAATGTACTTTAGAAAAAGAAAAGAGAGGTGAGAACAAACAATTTTAAATCTGTCCATATACAGATGAGAAGGGCTGTAAAGAGAAAAAAAAAACTTAAGTTGAATCTGCTGACTTGGCAACTGGACAAAATTTGAGGAGAGACAGTAGAAAGAAAGTCTGGTTTCTGGGGAAGGAACTTCATTTGCCAAAACCCTGGAAAGGGAAGGAGCCTGAAATCCGTCCTGGTTGGAAAAAGCTGGAACTCTTCCAAAGAGCTGCAGGAAGCTGTTGGATCTGTACACTCTGCACTTTAACCCTCTGTCCAGCAGGACTCTCCACTATCTCATGAGAAAAGAAGGTGTAGAACTGATAAGTTTGTAGTCCAACTGAACTAGGATCCACAGAATCCTGGATCCACCAACTACTTTGAGAAAATCAACTATTTTATCTGTCTCACTTTCCTAATTATAAAATGGAAATATGAGTATCCACCAAGCAATATTATAATGAGGATAAGGAATATTTATGCTAGTGCCTAGCACAGCATAAATGCTTGGCAAATGCTTGACAGTGGTACCATACGACTTGTGGGTGTAGAAGGCGAAAGACAATCATGATGCCAGGAATAGGATTGTGAGCTCTCTACCAGTAGTCTAAATTTTTTGACTGCTGCATTCGCAGGTCCTAGAAGAGTTCCTAGCACATAGCAGGCAATCAACAAATATTTGTTGAATAAATGAATGGGGTAAAGTAAGGAATGAATGATTCCTAGTGACTCCACCTCCAGGCCCAGTATAGAGCTGCTTGCAGAAGAGAGGGCAGCACACATGCTGACACAATGTGTCACCCAGAGTTCTGGCCGTCTCTTTGTCTCGTGGGGCTTCCAGGTCCTGCAGCCTCTGAGGCAGGATCCAGGGCTGCTTCCCCACTGGGATCTTGTAGGATGTTCTAATGCTTTAGCATATGAGATTTATTCAAAGTAATAGATGCCACACCTATGCCACTTCAGAACTCTCAAGTGTCTGATGAGTGTTTTTTCCAAGCTCTGTTGTTACTCTGGAGGTAGAGTGGGTCAAGAAAAGGGCAAACCAGTCATTCGATAGCCTAAGTCCCTCAGTTGCCTGACTAAGCTCTTGGTCCATGTTCAAGCAGTGGTGAAAGGGTGGCGAAGGGCATTATTGAATATTGACACATATTGACAGAATATTGAAATTCCGAAGTGGCATAAATGTGACATCTATTACTTTGAAAAAGAATTGAAAGTTAGAGAGAAGCAACAGATGGAGTTCCAGGAATAAGCAGAGGGATTAAAGGAAAGTTAGTATAGAAGGAAATCATACAAGAAAAATGCTGTACTCACATGGCAAAGATCTTTCACCACAGTCTGAGAGATGGGCTATGCTCACTCCGTATCGAGAATGAAATAAAATACAGCATCATAATGAGCCAGAGATTTTGAACCTGTGGTCCCTTCATAGACAAGGAACAAAGAATTATTTATGCTGATAGCATTTCAAGAGTGTTTGGAACCAAGGAATGATGCCAATACACACTGCAATTAATAAAATACCCATAGCCTGTGATATAGGAGGGGGAAACCAGGGACCTACCTTTTGTGTGAGGGCTGAATGAATGCTAATGAAGACAACTGATGATCAAAATAGATGAATGGAGTCATCATATGGTAGTTGGTTCAGATCCAAGTCAAACATCAAACCAATCTGTAGCCTCTAAGATCTTTCTACGGGCTGGCACCATGCTAGGAATAGCCCATCTGTATTGCTGGGGATAGCACCAATGAGAGCTGACTTCTATTTACATAAAGACACACTTCAATGGCTAAAATGGCCCTATATTTGGCATAGTTTACACATAAAAACTGAGCATTTAATATGCCAGTAGGCTATAATTGGTATAATGAATCATTTTCCTCAAGCATTTTCAGTGTTAAGTCACTAATTCCCCAATTTGGAAGAGCCTAGATTGTTTTAACCCAAAGCTAGGCTACTAGAAAAGAAAAACTATTTTACATGTAGCTGGAGTGTAATGATCTGACCCTTTGTACTAAAAAAATATTTATTATTTCCTTCCAAAATAAGCGTTTTTTAGCTGTGTTTTTTATGGTTGATAAAAAAATATTTTTTTAAAGCATGATGTTTGGAGTCATATGGACCTGGATTCTTACTAGCTGTATAGCCATGGTTACTTGTGTGCCTCTGTTTCACCCATCTCAAAAATTGTTCTGAGGCTAAATGGGATCCTGAGAGAGAGCACTTAGCAAAGAGTCCGAAAAAGCTAAATATTAAATAAATATTAGCTACTGCTTCTTCCTTATTTACCCTCAATGTTCTAAAAGAATAAAATACAATGTTTTTAAAATGTAAAAAGTAATTTGATGGGAGGCTGAGGCAGGAGGATTGATTGAGCCCAAGAGTTTGAGGCTGCAGTGCACTGTGATCATGACACGAATAGTCACTGCCTTCAACCTGGGCAACATAGTGAGACCCCATCTCCAAAAAAAGGGAAAATAGTAATTTGCCCTAAATTTAGCACTTTATCCAAATGGATATTCTTCAGATTTATGTATCAGCTAGCTCAGATACATAAATCTGTGTAGTTGTAATGGTAACAAGTATATTCCTAAAGCTAATGCACAAATTAAAATTTTAAAATCTAGTTATTAATGATAATGTTTAAATCAGACTTCACAATTTAAAAAAATCCTCTTTATTACCTTACATAGAATAAATAACCACTCTTAATTAGTCTGTTTTATAATTCTGTTTCTGACTACTATATGAATAGTTTGCTTAAAATGAGATATATCTCCACCTAATAAACCAATATTTATTAATATATATTTATCCATCAATGCCAGTAGACTTTGAAAGAGTATTGTATAATGCTCATTATATTTCATATTTGAACACAAGCTATTATCAAGAAGATAATATGATTTGATTTATTCAAAATCATGAGGCCATTGTTACATTTCAATCTGGGCAGTCCTGCCTAGGGTGTGTGTGTGTTATAATGTGGGATATAAGCATAACTCCATCCGGTATATAGTATATGCATAATAACTTTTTATGGCTGTTTGTTGATCTTAGCAAATAGTAAGATATTATCAGCCACTGATACTTTTTAAATTTATTTTACTGGAACAGAGCCCCAAAAATTAACAAGAGGAAAAGTAAGATTGAAAACATTAAGAGGTCCTGATCCCCTCCATTGAGAGTTGACTTTGTCTGGAGTTGTGGGGGATTGAAGGGGAAGAAAGGATCATTAAAGATAAAATTCACTGCAAATGGATTACTTCTGAGAGAAAACATTGGTATTTGCAAAATATAGGTTAGATTGCCCTAGTTGCAACATAAAATCAAAATGATAATAAAAATAACAGTAAACTACAGACCAAACTGATTTTGTAAGAAATCAAACATCATGAGTGGTCATGTAGCATCAGTTACCAATCATTAGTACCATTGCTTCACACATTCTGCTTAAGCCAGCTGTTATCTGAATCTATTTCTGCCAGTGCAGATAAAGAATCACTTCCTAAGGAGAAGTTAGTTTTCAGCTCTCCTAGAAACTGCTCTGAGAAATCTTAAACAAAGATTGAAATGCCATCTGTCAAAAAATATTCTGGCATGACAAATTTAAACAATGTGAAACCCAAGAGATTAAAAATATGGTTCAATCATGTTACCATTCTCTGGCTGGCATTGAAAAGAGCAGATGTTAGAGGAAACTTTAGAAAATAGTCCATTTGAATATAATAGATATAAATTTTCCCAAATGTCTTTGTTATTACTCTTACAATATTCATATGCCAATGAGGTCTTTGTGATTTTGTTGTTGGAGTTATTAACTTTTCAGATGCTCTGGGCTTTTCTGGGTCTGAAATTATAATTTCTGTTTTAGGAGAATAGGAGAGATATTGTTTATGACCACTTTCAAATGTTTCTATTATATTCAAATGGTACACCATTTGGCATCATGGCTGCCATTTCTTGAAGAATACTTTGAGAGAGTTAGTTATTTGATAATGTATTTTGAATGAACAAGACAAAATGAGAAAGATTTTTCACTTGAACTACATGTTCACTGACAAATATTGATTTAATTAAGTGTATCATTTCTCATTTCACTGGAGTCTTTTTCTGAATGAATGGCAATTTCTCTTGAGCCTAATGTAAACAAGGAAAGGTTTTGAAAAGGTCTCTAGGATCTACTCCACCAAACCTTTTCAGTGAAAGAAGAAAACAAATGCTTGTCACACGTAACAACGAGTATGACTCGGTCTATTAGTCTTCCCTCACTTTCTTCTTATTAAGTAAGTCACATTGTCACTTATTAAAGAGAGACCAGGTGCATACTCACAAAACATAGCTCCTCCTGAATAAATCCCTGCAGGGTGCGGTTGAAATTGATGCTCATGTAGCACCTAAATATTTAGCACTTGAACCACAATCGGGCTTAAGGGTTTGTAGCACCACTTGAAGTCTCTCCACTGCCACTTAGCTTGAAAGAGAATATTTATCATACAGAGTTCTTGATTTGAGGAAACAGTCCCTACCCCTTTGTAGACCAAGTAATGTAAGCATATTGAGTGGGAACAGACCCATCTGCAATGCTCCCCAAATTCTCATTCTGTGGGTGATACTGACCAAGACATCTCAGGCTTGTTGAGCTGTGACAAAGCTGAACTCGGGCATCTGTGTTATTGAAGGGCCACGGGAACAATCGTTGGTCCTGCCCCAGTACTCCATGAGTGCGCCGGCTTTTTGCTCACTCTTTTATTCTAGTCTTCATTTCCTTTCCTTTACTCTCCTTCTGTTTCTCTCTCTTTCACCTCATCCAGATAGAGTTTGTGTAGGAAATGGACAGAGGAAAGCTGTGGAGTCAGACAGGCTGCGTCTGAGACTGAGCTCTAGCACCAAGCTTGATGACCTGGACCAGGTGAGTTAATGTCGTAATCTCTTCATCTAAATGAAAGGGTGACATCTTGTTTACAGTGTGGCTATGAGAATAAGAGATAATAAGTATAAAGTTCCAAAACAGGTAGAAAAGTAGCCAACAAAAGTTGCTGTTATAGTATTTTGATTACCATTATTATGATTATTATGAGGCAGATTTAGATTCTTGTAGCAACCACAATTAACCCCCACTTTGGCAAAGTATCCATCTCTAGCTGCCATGGGTATTGGCGGCTACAGACTCACACTACCTCCCTCAAGAAATGCTTGGTAATTTTTGTCCCCAGTGTCACCAATCCTCAAAGGCTTTCTTCTGAAAGGATTCCGTCAATAAATCACCTACATAAGAATTCCCATCTTAGGCTTTGCTTCTGAGACACTAACCTAAGAAAATTATTATTATTACTACAAATGTATTTTGGGCCTTTCACTAGCAACCAAAGATACTTCAAGTACTGAGCTGAAGACAATGCTAATCCATACTGGATCAAAATTCCCCCTTCCCAGTTCCATTTCTGGCATGACAATGTGAGAATCTCAATAGAAGGGGTCCTCCACAAAACTGGCAAAATTAATTTTAAAATAGCTAGTTAAAGTCTCTGGGAATAGCCTATGTGCATATAGCAAATGAGAAAACATTTATTCAAAAAAAATCTACTAAAACTCCATAAATCTGTGAGAGTCTGTGATATTTGGACCAAAATCCATACCCTCCTTCCCCACTCCCAGCTCAGTATGATGAAAACTCCACTCCAGACTGGTATAGCTAAGAACATAAGGTTTGGACTCCCATCCAGTTCCAAGTTGGAGGGCTACATTCACGGGAGGGACAGGGAGTCAGCCTTTCTCTGACTGCCCTCGGTTACTTGCTAAGGCATGTTTCTGGCAAGTACAACCAAGAGGTGAGCTCCATTCTCCCACCCAGCTCCCACTCATGGCATGAAGGCTGTACTTTGGGCACAGTGCCACTTAGAATACTAGGGTCCCAATTGCCCTTGCTCTGGTTCATGAAGTAGAGGTTCTATGCCAGAGAAAGAAGCCAAGGACACCTGCATCGCCTGAGCACTCAGCCTAGGTGTCACTCAGAGAGAAATGCACTATTATCCCTCCTCTGGCACCACAGCTATGACTCAGATATTTTACCTAAGAGGAGAAGCAGGCCATAGAACAGAGAGCTTGAAAACTCTCCCCAAAGAAATTGCCTTTCTTTGCAACAGAGTGTGAAGTTTAAGCCTAAACGTGCTCTCAAAATCGGTAGTTTTGGGAAAAGGCAATTGGGAGGAAATCGAAAATTGAAAAATTTATTGGAGGTATAGGCTAAACTGTAAGTACACTAATTGCTAGAGAAATTGAGGAAATAAACAGCTGGAATAGCCCTCCCAGAGTCTGAATAAACCTCCAACACTGATCATAGGAACTATCCCTTCAAAGGAGACTGAATTTGATTGGATTAGTGTGTGAAGCAATTTACACCACAAAGCATTATTGCAAACAATGTAGCAATTAGTCATCAATTAGTGGAGCTTCACAAATGGATGTGGTTAGGTAACTAGATACAGAGAGCCCTGACAAAAACCACTGTTATCCCAGAGTGACTGTGGGCATACCCAGGGACATGCCCCTGAGGAGCAGCCTAAGAGGCTCCATGTTCTGTGTGTGTATGTGTGTTCCTGGGGTTATGTGGGGTGGTGGATACACTTCACTAAAGTAATCCAACCAGTCACTAAACAAGATCAGTATAAAGCAATCATTTGTATTTTGCTGGGGCTCAGAGGACAATATCCCAAAGTATGGTACTTTGGCATGCTGAGCATTTTTAAATTAGAGGACACTGGAAGGCCTTGGAAGCTGCAACAGAACCAAAGACTTTCTAACCTTGTCTTATTTATCCCCGGCCCTGCCCCTAAGCACAGACAGGAGCTGTCTCTGGATGTTCCCTTATATGACTGAGAAAAACTTCCAAAAGAAATGCAATTGTCTTAAGATCTCCCCTCCACCCCAAGAATCTCATACTACAACCAGGGAAAATTCACCACTGGAAAGGAGAAAAGACTAAAAGTCTTCACCATACCCAAATAGACTTTCAGTCTATTCTTTTGTTGACAGCTTCGAGAGATTACCTGGGATATTTTATCTACATAATAACATAACTTTGGTTCACAGGGAAATTCTGCCCCTTACCTTCCTGACCTCCCTTAGAGCTCAGAGAAACTTTTTCCCAGGCCATTGTCTGTTCTTTGGGCTCATTCATTTCTTCTGAAAAGCATTTACTATACCTCAGAATTGCCAATGTATCATATTCCCCTCTCCCCTGTGAAGAGAGTGTTTGACCCTCAACAATCTGGCCCTCTTGGAGTCTCATGTTTTGTGTGGCTCCCATGCTTATGCATAATAATAAATTTGTATCCATATTCTCCAGTTAATTTGTCTCTTGTCAGTTCATTTAGCAGACCCAACCTTCAGAGGAGGAGGGAAAATTCTCTTCCCCTCTACAATTTCTGCACACTTGCAATGAACAATCTTAAAAGAAGTTAAGAAAGTGATCCCATTTAAAATAGAATAAAAAAGAACAAAATATTTAGGAATAAATTTAACAAAAGAAGTCTAAACCTTGTTCTCTGAAAACTGTAAATATTACTTAAAAAATTAAGCAGTATATCAATAAACCAGAAAATATCCCCTATTTATGGATGATAAAACTTAATATATTTAAGTTCTAGTGCTCCCCAAATTGATCTACATATCCAACAGAATCCCTGTCAGAAACTCAGCTGTCTTCTTTGCAGAAATTTCCAAGCTGATTCTAAAATTCATATGGGATTGCAAAGGACCCAGAATAGACAAAAACAATCTGGGAAAATAACAAAGTAGGAAGGTTCATACTTCCCAGTTACAAACTTACTATGAAGCAACAATAATGAAGGCAGGGTGTTATTAGCATATGTATAGATATATAGATCAATGGAATAGAATTGAGAGTCCAAAAATAAACCCATATCATCTATGGTCAACTGATACTTAAAAAGGATGTCAAGACATTCAATAGGGGAAAGAAGAGTCTTTTCAACAAAAAAGACTCTGAGATAAGTGGATAGCCAGATTTAAAAGAATTAAGTTGGACCTTACTTCACACCATATACAAAAATTAACTCAAACAGGATGAAATACTAAAAGAACTAAAACCGAAAATCTCTTAGAAGAAAACAGGTGTATATCTACATGACTTCAGATTTGTCAGTGGAGTCTTAGAGAATGACAAATACACGAACAAAAGAAAAAATAGATTGGACTTCATCAAAATCAAAATGTTCTATGCTTCAAAGGACACTATCAAGAAAGTGAGAAACAACCATAGAATAGGGGGAAATGTTTGAAAGCCATACATTTGATAAGAAACTTGTATCTAGATATATAAAGAACTCCTACAACTCAATTATAAAAGACAACTCAGATAGAAGATGAGTAAAAGAGATAAACTAACAAACAATAAGGACATCAAAAGATGCCCAACATTACTAATCATCAGGGAATGCAAACTAAAATGAAATATCACTTCACACTCAATAGGATTGCTAAAATTCTAAAAAGAGAGGGGGTAGAAATAGCAAGTGTTAGCAAGAATGTTGAGAAATTAGAACCTTCGTATTCTGCTGGTGGGGATGTAAAATGGTTCAGCCACTTTAGAAAGCACTTTGGCAGTTTCTCAAATGGTTAAATATAGCTTACCATAAGACCTAGCAATTCCACTTCCAGTTTTATACCCAAAGGAATGAAAACATATATCCATACAAAAACTTTCACACAAATGTTTATAGCAGGGTTTCTTTGAGGTGATGAAAATGTTCTAAAATTAACTGTGCTGATGGCTGCACATGGATTGTTGTACTTCAATGCATGAATTTATATGTGAATTATATTTCAATAAAACTGTTATACATAAGCCCCCAAATGCACAGTTGCGGAAAACTTGAAACAGGATTGATTCTTTCACACTTTTAATTGAAAAAAAATTAATATACTCAATAGTTCACCTGAAATAAAAGGCAAAAGTTTAAATTCAATAAAACTAAACAACCAGTTAAATTGCTTTTTTCACTTCTTAACCAGTTCTTTTATCTTTATACAAACACAATACCAGATTTTTTTTTTTTTTTTTTTTTTTAGTGGGGAAAAAGAAATCACTTGACAGACTTAACTCTCTAAAAGATTTTTATTTGGCAAAATTCAGGATCAAAAGATTTGTGAAAGCCTGAAACTTTATGCCTATGGCTAATGGAATTGGGTGGTTTTCGATATTGAGATGAAGTTCATAAACTATAAATTCACCTTTTTAAAATGTACAGCTCAGTGGCTTTTTAAAGCATATTCACAGTTATGCAGACATCACCACTATCCAATGTCAGAACATTTTCAACACTCCAAAAAGAAACCCTTTACCCATTAGCAGCTGGTCTCTATCCCTCTACCCGCAACCCCTGAGAACCACAAACCTACTTTCGATTTTTGTGAATTTTCCTAATTTGGAAATTTCTTATAAATGAAATCATACAATATGTGGCCTTTTGTGACTGGTGTCTTTCACTTAGCTTAATGTTTCCAAGGCTCTCATATTTTAGCACATATCAATATTTTATTGCTTTTATGGCTGAGAAATATTCCATTACATAGATATACCACAATTTGTTATTCATTTATCAGTTGATGGACATTTGGGCTCTTTTCATTTTTTTGGTTACTGTAAATAATGCTGCTATAAATATTCATGTACAGGTTTTTGCATGGCCATGTGTTTTTAATATTCTTGGAGATATATATAGGATTAGAACTCCTGAGTCCTATGATAACTCTATGTTCAACATTTTGGAAATTTGCTATTCTGTTTTCCAAAGTGGTTGCACCATCTTACAACCCCACTTGCAGTGGATAAGGGTTCCAATTTCTCCACATCCTCACTGAGACTTGTCATTGTCTTTTTATTTTAATCATTCTAATAAAATGGAAGTAGTATCTTGTTGTGGTTTTGATTTGCATTTCCTTAGTGACTAATGACATTGAGCAGAATCTTTTGCCTACTGTTTCCCCAATATTTTATTGTGGTAAAATACACATGACATAATATTTACCATCTTAATCATTTTGAAGTGTGCTTCAGTGGTATTAAGTATACTCACAATACTGTCCAACCATCTCCACCATCCACCTCCATAACTCTTCATTTTATAAAACTGAAACCTCATACTCATTAATCAATAAGTCCTTTTCCCCCATCTCTGTAGCTCCTGGCATCCACTATTCTACTTTGGGTCTCTATAATTTTGACTATGCTAAGTACCTTATATAAGGGAAATCATACATTATTTTCCTTTTTGTAACTAAATTATTTCACTTAGCACAATGTTCTCGAGTTTCATCCATATCATAGCATGTCTAAGAATTTCCTTTCTTTTTAGGCTGAATAATATTCCATTGTGTATATATATCACATTTTGCTCATCCATTCATCAATCAATAGACACTCGGTTTGCTTCCACATTTTAGCTATTGTGAACAATATTGCTATGAACATGGGTGTACAAATATCTCTTTGAGACCCTAGTTTCAATTCATTCTGGTATATACCCAGAAGTGGAATAGTTGGATCATATGGTAATTCTATTTTTAATTTTTTGAGGAACTGCCATATTGTTTTCCAAAGTGGTTCTATCATTTTACATTCCCACCAAGCGTGCACAAGAGTCCCAAATTCTCCACATCCTTGAAAACATTTGTTATTCATTTTTTTTTCATAGTAGTTATCCCAATGGACATGAGGTGGTATCCCGTAGTTTTGATTTGCATTTCCCTAATGATTTGTGATGTTGAACATATTTTCATGTGCTTATTGGCCATTTGTATATATTCTTTGGAGAAATGTCTATTCAAGTCCTTTGCCCATTTTGAATTGGTTTTTCTGTTTTTGTGATTTAGGAGTTCTCTATATACTGGGTATTAATCCCTCATCAGAGATGTAGTTTGCAAATATTTTCTCCCATTCTGTGTGGTACATTTTTAACTCTATTGATAGTGTATTTTTTTTGTTTATTTTTTGATAGTGTATTTTTGATGCATGAAATTACTTAATTTTTATGTGGTCCCATTTCTCTATTTATTATTTTGTTGCCTGTGCCATTGGTGTCATATCCAAGAAGTCACTGTCAAATAATAAGTCTTAAAGCTTTTACCCTATGTCTTCTTCTAAGAGTGGTGTAGTTTTAGGTTTTACATTTGCTTTTGTGATCCATTTTGAGTTAATTTTTATATATTGTGTTAGGGAAGGGTTCACCTTCATTCTCTTACATGTGGATATCCAATTTTCTTAGAACCATTTATTGAAAGGAAGGACCCCATTGAATGGTCTTAGCATCCTTGTTGAAAATTCTTTGACCATACATGTGAGGGTTTATTTATGGACCTTCTATTTTATTCCATTAGTCTATATGTCTGTCTTTATGCTAGTGTCACACTCTTTTGATTACTGTAGCTTTGTAGTAGGGTATGAGATCAGTGTGAGTTCTCCAGATTTTTCCTGTTTTTGCAAGATTGTTAATGATATTCAGGCTCCCTTGATATTCCATATAAATTTGAGGATAATATTTTTCTATTGCTGCAAAAAATTATTATAATTTAGATAGAGATTACATTGAATCTGTTGATCATTTTGAGTGATACTAACATCTTAAAAATATTATGTCTTCCAATCCCTGGACATGGGATATGTTTCTATTTATTTGTGTCTTGTTTAATTTCTTTTAGCAATGTTTTGAAGTTTTAATTGTGCAAGTCTTTCACCTCCTAGGCTACATTAATTCCTAAGTACTTTATTCTTTCTGATGGCATTTTAAATGAAATTGTTTTTATAATTTTCTTTTCAGGTTGTTTCATTTTTAGGGTATAGAATTGCACCTCATCTTTGTGTGTTTTGTATTCTGATTTTTATTAGCTATAATAATTTTTGTGGAATCTTTAGAGTTTTCCATATATAGGATCATATCATTTGAGAACAGAGAAAGTTTTCCTTTTTCCTTTTCCAATTTGGATTTTTAAATTTCATTTTCTTGCCCAATATTCTGGCTATAACTTACACACTTTGTAGAACTTAAGTAGTGATAACAGGTATCCTTGTTTGGGTCCTGATCTTCAGGGAAAAGCTTTCAGTCCTTCATTATTAAATGTGATGTTTACTGTGGGTTTTAATTTATGTCTTTCATTATAAAGAAATTTCCTTCTATTCCAATTTTAAGAATTTTTATCATAAAAATATGTTAAATTTTGTCAAATGATTTTATGCATCAATTGAGATGATGATGTGGGGAGTTTTTCTTTAGTTTGTTGCTATTATATATTATATTGATCAGTTTTCTTATGTTGAACCAACCTTGCACTCCAGAAATAAATTCTACTTGGTCCCGATATATAATCCTTTTAATATGTTGCTGAATTGGGGTTGCAACTATGTTGTTGAAGATATTTGCATCAATGTTGATAAAAAGGCATTGGTCTGTAGTTCTCTTCTCTTGTGGTATCTTTGGCTTTGGTATCAGGGTAATGTTGTCTTCACTGAAATGAGTTTTAAAGTGTTCTCTCCTATTCAATTTTTTGGAAAAGTTTCATAAAGATTGGCTTATTGTATTGTGCAAATTCTTTATTTCCTTATTCACTTTCCATCTGGTTGTTCTATCAATTACTGAGAGTGGGGGACTGAGTATCCAAAATTATTGTAGAATTATCTATTTTTTCCTTCAGTTCTGTCAGTTTTGCTTTATGTATTTGGGTGGTTTGCCATTAGGTATGTATGTAAATGTTTATAATTGTTATATCCTTTTTCTACAATATTTAATATTTTATTAATATACAATGTCCTTCTTTGTCTCTTGTTATCTTTTTTTTACTTAAAGTCTATTTGTCTTATATTGTAATAGGCACCCTGCTATATTTTTGTTACAATTTGCATGGATTATCTTTTTCCATCTTTCACTTTCAATCTACTTGTGTCTTTACATCTAAAGTGAATCTCATATAAACAGAGTACATTTGGATACTTTTTAAAATCTATTCTACCAATCTCAATGTTTCAATTAAAGATTGTATTTCATTTACATTTAAAGTAATTACTATTAATATTTAGGAAGGACTTATTTGTGTCATTTTGCTATTTGCTTTCTATATGCCTGATAGTGGTTTTTTTTTTCTATCATTTTCTGCATTACTGTCTTCTTGTGTATTTAGTTGATTTTTTTGTAGTGAAACATTAAATTTCTTTGTAGTTTTCTTTTACATATATTCTATAGCTATTTTCTTTGTAATTACCATGGGAATTACATTTAACTTCCTAAGGTTAGAACATTGTAATTTAAATTTAAAGTGGCACAATTTCAATAAAATACAAAACTCTGCTCCTTTAACAGCTCCATCCAATGATGCCACAAAATTACCAATTTCTACATTGTGTGCCCCAAAACATAAACTAATAATTTTTAAAAATATATTAGTCTCTTAACTCATATAGACAACAAAATGGGAAATTAAAACCAAGTTTACAATTATACCAGTTTTTTAGATCAATTTTTTTTAATGATACAGGGTTTTGCTATGTTGCCCAGGCTGGCATCACACTTTTGGGTTGAAGCAATTCTCCTGCCTCAGCCTTCTGAGTAGCTGGGACTATAGGCACATGCCATTACACTTGGCTTTAGACCAATAATTTTTTAAATATATTAATCTCTTATATCATGTAAAACCAAAAAGTCCAGTTATAAACCATAGTTATAATACTACTTGCTTATATAAAAGGCCATGTATTCACCTTTATTGAGGTCTTTATTTCTTTGTACAGCTTCAAGTTATTGTTTGATGAACTGTCATTTCACTCTCAGAGCTCCCTACATTTCTTGCAGGGCAGGTCTAGAAGTAACAAACTACCTTAACTGTTGTTTATCTCAGAGTGTTTTAATATCTCCCTCACGTTTTGAAGGACAGTTTTACCAGATATAGGATTCTTAATTGATAGGTTCTCTTTTTATTTTAACATTTTGAATATATCAGCCCATTGCCTCTGGCCTCCAAATTTTTGATGAAAAATCCCTCATAATCTTACTGATTATCCCTTGTATGTGAAGAGTCACTTCTCTCTTGCTGCTTTAAATATTCTCTATCTTTCACTTTTGAAAGTTTGATTATAATGTGTCTCAGTGTGGGTCTCTTTGAGTTCATCTGACTTGGAATTCATTCATCATCTTGAATGTTTATATTTATATTTTTATTTCAAATTCAGGAGATTTTTAGCCATTACTTCTTCAGATATTCTAGCTGTTCTTTCTCTCTCTCTTATTATTATTATGGCACCCCCACAATGCATATGTTAGTTTGCTTGAGGTTGTCCCACAGGTCCATAGGCTGTGTTTACTTTTATTTAATTATTTTTCTTTCTGTTCTGCAGACTCAACATTTTCCATTG
Organism: Cheirogaleus medius; assembly: GCA_008086735.1. Lineage (NCBI taxonomy): Eukaryota > Metazoa > Chordata > Mammalia > Primates > Cheirogaleidae > Cheirogaleus > Cheirogaleus medius. The sequence goes on from VBSM01000529.1 coordinate 67,470,687, forward strand.
TCCTATCTTCAAGTTTGCTCGAATATGCCTTTAAATCCCTCTAGTTACTTTTTATTTTGGTTGTACTTTTCAGCTTCAGAATATTTTTTTGTTTCTTTCTAGTTATCCATCTCTTTATTAACATTTCCATTTTGTTCATACTTTGTTTTCTTGACTTTCTGCACATCTTCCTCTAGTTCTTTGAGCATCTGTAAGACAATTGTTTCAAAATCTTTGTCTAGTAGATCTGTCATCAGGTCTTTTTCAGGAACAGTTTTTGTTAATTTATTTTTTTCTTTGAATAGGCTATACTTTCCTGTTTCTGTGTATGCTTTGTGATTTTGTTTTTGTTGTTGAAAACTGAACATTCAAATCTAATAATATGGTCACTCTGGAAATCAGATTCTCCTCCTTCCCTAGCGTTTGTTTTGTTGTTGGTGGTGCTTTTGTTTCTGTGTTGTTTTATGCTGTTTTTATGACAAGGGTCATCCTGAGGTGTGACCCTTTAAAACCTTAAAAGGTTTTATCAGGTCTTTTCTGAGCATGCCTTTTTCCCTGGGCATAAGTGGTCATTTTCTAATTTCTAATTTTCCTTGTATATGTAGTTGCTTTTGAATGTTCTGGCCTTTCATGTCTGACTCCCAAAAGGGAGAAAGAAAAAAACGAGGGGGCAAAAAGGCACTGGCCCTTTAAAGTCCCTGCAATTCACTTCAGCTAGAGGGGGAGGGGCTAGAAACAATGGGGGAGATATAACATTAATGGAAACCCAACTCTTTGTCTACTCTTCTGTCATCAAAAGTATCAATCAGGGATCAGAGCACAGATCCTCAACATTTGGAGGGCAGAGTCCTTTTTTCCCACGTTGACTCCCACAAGCTGTGTGTAAGCTGCTCCCAGAAGAAATGCATAGCCGACTGCCATGGAGTGGGAAGGGTGGAGGAGGGTGTACTTGTTACTGTGCTAAGAGTTAAAATGACTGAAATTAATCGCAATTGATTGTCCAAGCCTTCCCTGGGAAGCTGCAAGCCTTCAATAGACTTCAGAGTTCCAGTATAGTTACATCAGAGAGATTCTGCCACTGCAATTATTGTCTATGTAGGAGACAGATTCCTGATGCTTCCTGCTCTGCCATCTTCCCAGAATCCTCTCCCTCTGGCCATTTTTAATTGGGTTATTTGTCTTTTTATTATTGAGTTGTGTTTTTATACATTCTGGATACAATGCCCTTATCAAATATATTATTTGCAAATATTTTCTATCATGTGGCTTATCTTTTTACTTATGTAATATTGATATTTTAATTAATGATCTCTCTTTATTTACCAAGAACAAGAAAGAACATCACATTTGTACAAATGTATATGTGCAAGGGATCTGAAGGAAAGGCAGAAATACAAGGCAAAGAAATGAGAATTGGCATATGAGGGCAAATAATGTCATCCTCAATGCCATAACACCAAATCTGCACTTGCAACACAGCAAAATGTTAATCTGCCATATCTTATTTTTAAAATCCAGAAATTCTAAACACAAATCAGAATCTGCCATCAAAAACCAATCAACTTGAATCTTTAGTTCATAGCCTCAAAAAAAATTTTTTTTTAAATCAACTAAGATTTCCTGCACTATGAACATCTCCAGTAGAGAGCACTAATGGTTTTAAAATATTTTGTGTTAGTATCTTTATACCTAGAAAAAGCTTAGAAAGCAGTTACCATACATTCCATTCCCCACACACCTGGGGAACATAAGACACAAAGGCATTTATTCTACAATAATTAACCCTTTATTGACCACCCACTATCCCCAGGTACCATGTTAGGCTTTTGAGAACCAAAGGGGGAAAGAGACATAATCAAGGAATTTAGAATCTAATGAAGAAGCTTGCCTCAATAGCCCAATAACCTGCTTTTTCCATAAATCAAAAAAAGAATTTAATATTAATAATTAATAATCCACTTCCCTATCTCTACCCATACATATATATGTAAAAAATATATGGATTGACTGTCCTAATTTGAAAATAGTAAATTCAGGACGGATGCTGTAGTTTGAATATTTGTCCCGCCAAACTTCATGTTGAAATTTGACCCCCAATATTGGAAATGAAGCCTAATGGGAGATGTTTGGGTCAAGAGTAGATCTCTCATAAATAGATTAAAAGCCTCCCTGGGGCGGGGCAGGTTAGTGAGTGAGTTCCTGTGATAGCCAGTCATTTAAAAAGAGCCCAGCAACTCCCTCCCCTCTCTCTTGCTTCCTCTCTTGCCATGCAATCTCTGCACATGCTGGCTCCACTTAAGCTTCTGCTATGAGTGGAAGTATCCTGAGGCTCTCAGCAGAAGTTGAGCTGATGCTGGCACCATGCTTCTTGTATAGTCTGCAGGACTGTGAGCTAAATAAACTTCTTTACAAATTACCTAGCCTCAGCCGGGCACAGTGGCTCACACCTGTAATCCAATCACTCTGGGAGGCCGAGGCGGGAGGATCGCTTGAGCTCAGGAATTCAAGACCAGCCCAAGCAAGAGTGAGACTCTGTCTCAACTAAAAGTAGAAAAATTTAGCCATGTATGGTGGCCCATGCCTGTAGTCCCAGGTACTAGAGAGGCTGAGACAAGAGGATCGCTTGTGCCCAGGAGTTTGAGGTTGCTGTGAGCTAGGCTCATGCCATGGTACTCTAGCTCAGGTGACATAGCAAGACTCTGTCTCAAAAATAATAATAATAAATAAATTACCTAGCTTCAGGTATTCCTTTGTAGCAAGACAAATGGACCAAGACAAGGACCTTAGAGACAATCTAATAAAAGCCTCTCACTTTATGGGTAGAAATTCTAAACACAGAGCAGGTATTTGACTTACCTGAGATCATCATGGGACTTGTTATGTGCCTGAAACTGCCCTAACCACATTATTAATTATATCCACACCACAACCCATTCCTCAAGTAGAAAAGTAAGGCACAGAGAAATTAAGTAACTTTATAAAGTTCAAACAGCTCATAAGGGCAAAGCCAAGATTTGAACCCAGGTAGTCTTGCTCCAGAATCTATGCTCTATTTAGGTAGCTATTTCTAAAGGTAGTCATGATTTTCTGATACATGTCCTTACATTGGCCTGTTATTTGATGCTAAGCATCATGGTTGACTCCAGTATCTACAAATCCAATCCTATGGTCAAGAATTATGCAGGAAATCTCAAGATGGTATGACACTTCAAAGTCACAAAACACCCAAGTTGGGGATAGTGGTCCATGCCAATGTGGATGTGGATACTACCAGATGGAGAAAATGAAGATATCCAAAACCATGACAAATATAATAAATAATTTTGTAATGAGTGATTTTTTTAGCTAACTTTGGAAAATGTTGCTACTTATATATCATTCCTTTGTCATCCCTAATTGCCCCATATACTCCTTCCTATATACTGGTCTTCTATATGTGTTGATTCTTTAATCAAGTAAAAACACATTAAACTGTGAGACCTAAAGTAGATGGAGCTGGGGGTTAAATCCTGAAATGACTCTGGAATATCCAAGACAAGACGCACGTTTTAGGAGTCTCAGCCCTCATTTCATTTTGTTCATTCATTCATCATTCAAAAAATATTTATTCTGTGCTTACTAGGCACAGAATGAGTAATTACTAGGCAGAATGTTGAACCAGTTGTTGGAGATACACTAGTCCACGTGATGAATGCAGCCTCTGCCCTTCTGACACATGTAGTTCCACAGCATTCCTCCAGAGGACGCGAGGGGTCTACAGTTAAGCAATCATCATCTGTCAACTTAGTGGGCCTCTGAATGATGTCTGAGCTGCATGAGGTTTAACAGTAACTCAGCAAGTCTAGGGACTGCTAATAGATTATATCACTTCTTGATGTCCTGGATTAAGGTTAACAAAAGTAGCATTGATATGGATGTCGGTTGTTAAAAGTTATTATTTCTCTGCCTAAAAATAAATCCCAAGAAGTACTCCACATCAGTTCGTATAGATAATCCTTGTTCTTTTTCTTATACATGCATAGTACTGTACTGTGTGTATGTATTGTAGTTTATTCAACCACTTTCCCATATCTGGGTATTTAGTATGTTTCCAATATTTTGTGATTATGAATCATGTTGCAATAAAGAATTTATGTATATGTTTAAAAAGAGTATATCACTTCTTAGGTATACAAAACATTGAGGTAAGAGCATATTGGCTAGAAATGGCTATAATACATTATTTGAGTGATTTCTATGAAATGTAAAGGAGTTTACAAATACAAATTATATGCTTTGTGGTTGTATTTGTCACAATACATATATCCTTTTTGTCCTTGGGGATCCTGAATAGCAAAATATTATATCTGCTTATTGAATTGATAAATAAAGCAAATCCAAAAATTCTGACAATTGAGTTCACTGAAAGATAAAAATGAAATAATTGTAAAATTTCCACCACCCACACATCTGTTTTCATCCTTCGGTACAATTCCCCCTCATCTTTCCTTGTTATCAAGCTATCTGTAACTTCCCCACCTACACTGAGATCTTTGTCAGCCACTAAAATCTGTTCTACTCACTAACACAGCATGCTTCCTTTGAAGTCCTAAGTCCTTTAATTCACTCATCAGGTGGTAATTTCTCTAAAATATTTTCCCCACTTTAATGAACTTTCTCCATTATCAATTTAACCCCAATTACCTTTGCCCCTCAATTTTGGAACAAGGTAAAGTAGACTTTATTATTTTACTACCCTTTCTCATAAGGTAACCAGGTTATATTCAGCTATTATAAAGCACATTGGAGTTGAAGGTTTCGAGCCATGTAAATAACCTGTCTTAGAAGATTCTGCTAGACCCCATATTTGCTCACATATTTGGCTACATAAACTTGTTCTCTATTTTTAAGTTTTAAAAATTTGAAGTGTCCTACTGCCCTTATATGTTCCAAAAACAAAAATGTGATGGATATAGTGAATTGGATGTAAAGAAGGATGCAGACATAAGTTAGTAGAAGAATACGCACATAATTGGAAGGCGTGTTTGTATTTAAGTACATAGGATTCAGGGACAAGGCCAGTGAGGATGGTATTGTGAAGCAGACTTGAAGTTTGGTTTGTTATAGTCCTTATCAATTCATTATGTCCAATACTCACACCCTCTGGAGGAAGCTGAGAGACTGTAGGCTGCATGAGGACAAAGGCCACATCAATCACATGGACTCATGTATCCCCACAAACCCCTATAGTATTCTGCATATACTGGGAACAGAATAAAATTTTGTTCTATGACAAATAAATGAATGAAATTAAATGAGGCCTGAGACTCTGAAACATAAACTATATCCATCTTCTTATATAGTCCAGGAAAGACAGAGTAAGCAAATTGGAAAAGAGGAACTCCTGCAGAGACTGTTAGTGGCTTGCCCTGGGTCTCATGGCCAGAAGAGCCACAGTAGAACCCAACAGAAGACTCCATGTCCAGTGCTCTTTCTAACACACATCTCTTTATACTTGAGCTCTAAAATATTCTGAGTCTCATTCTTTTACAGCTTACTTTGATTTATTTTCAAATTCTTAATAAACCACAGAGATATATCAGCTTCTACTCTCAGTTTAGTTGAGAATGAAGTCTAGTAATCAATGTGTATTATAATCAACAGATGGCCTTATATTAGGCCAAGAAAAAAAACACAGCTGCTTAGAAAAAAAGAGGAAATTAAAGTCTGGCTGGTGTTAGACCTGGGTTACTTCAAACCCAAGAAACGGAATGGTTCACCATGAGGAACTTCAGAAACCAGCCACTTTAACAGCACCAGGAAACCTCTTGCCCAGATTTCAGCAGGGCGAGGGAACACAGACTGAATCCTCCCAGGGATTCCAGCAAGTGTCCCAGTCACTAGCAGAACGCATCAGGGCTTTTTTTAGATCACTTCACTGGAGTAGAGGAGCTTTAATTTTGCTTTAATTTTGGACTTTTAGCCTGGCTTTGGGGCAAATATTTTCTTAAAAGTCACTTTCTTTTTATGGATAGGAAAAGGACAAGAGTCAGTAACTTCCTGGCTTCTCTATGGAGCATTCCCATATGTGACCCAGATGACAGCATATATTCTTTCTTTAAATGGGATGCATGAGAAATTTTCAAAGAAATTTTTGGACAACTTCCCAGAAGACAGATCAACTGAGGATGCCAGGCATCTTGCTGCAAGGATTGGTGTTTTCGTAGGAGAAAAGGCTCGAAGGTCACCTTCACAGCACTTGGCTGATAAGGCACAGGCACTGTATAGTTAAGGCAGAGGGGGCAGTCAGCAAAGTGGGTGGTGAGAAAACATAGTAACTAGTTGTGACTATTGCAATCTGGGACCATGACAGGGGATTGACTTAGAAGTGCTCCGCCGGCCTTGCACAATTGCAGTTTGGATTTCTAGGTCAAGCTACATTATTCCAAAAACGTGGACAATATCCAACTCATCCTGTCCTCAGAATTTTCACCACTGAGCTCATTCTCAGGGCTCATTCTCAGAATTTGTCCCAGGCTCAAGGAAAACTCATTTTAAATCTGTGCAACCAGGAGATTGAAAAGGTAAAAAAAAAACACACAAAAAAAAACATGGTGAACTTTTTGACCAAAAATAAATAAATAAATATCCTTCATCAGTAGCAACATGCTTAATCATACACAGCTGAACCAGGGGAATTTTGGCAAACTTCTTGAGAATGCAAAATTATAAGTAGCTTTCACTCACTGACTTTTGCTCTTTTCTTCTGATCTGATGCTTCTTTAGAACAAATTTGAACCATAAGGCTGAGACAAGCTGTAGAAGTTATATGTACCATTAGAGTAACATTCCAATTTAGAACCCTGAAGCTAGCTGAACTTCCTTAGTCCAGTGTTCAGTATGCTTCTCCCTACAATGTTCATTCACCAACCCCACCTCCCCTTTAGGAGGCTCTATGGGCTCTGGATATACCTTCCATGCCAGAGTACGATATCTTTAAGAAAAGGAATTATTATATTTATCTTGGTATTCTCTCTCACCTCTGTCAGATCTCTAGTGCTTTCTTTTATATGTTGTAGACTTTCAAAGCTTAATTAATTTGAAGAGATAGAGGATTTTTCATTTATCATAAAGGATTTTTCAAATACTGAATTGGAAAAGAACTGCTAATGTAGGATAATATTCTGTCTTCCATTAATCATAAAAATTTTCTCAAGACTGAGAGAAAACTAAACTCTTATCAAAGCAGCCACATGAAGCATAGCTTACTGCTGATGTCACTCAAAGAATTTTTTTTCTTTTTCTTTTTTCAGGGTTATCAGCCCAGAAAAGACCTGCCAAACTCAGGAGTTAGGTGATTACTTCATATGAGTCATAGAATTCAGCCACCAGATAACCAAATTGTAATAATTGTCTTATTTCTATTCTTTGTGACTTTGCTTGTGTCTCTGGATAGAGGAACTGGCTACACTTGCTGTTCATTCTCATCCCCTCTGTCACGTGAATGTAATGTAAAGACCCTACCACCAGCTGTTCTTGAGATGCTGTAGAAACAAAATATTTTCACTTTGGCTTCTTCTCTAAATTCTCAGCTTGCCAGAAAGAGCAATGGTGGTGAATTGGTTATTTTAAGACAATGTTTGGGGAAGATAAGGCAGTGGTATAGAATGTAGTCCTTCTAAATCCTCCTCCTGTTTCAAAACTTAATTTAAGTTCCTCATGAGGCATTTTCTGACTACTTCCACCCACATTGTTCTATCGCCTCTTCATTTGAGCATAAGAAGCCCTTGATTGTTTTCTGTCTTCATCTAAATTGTGGGCTTCTGAGATCAGGCACCAAGTTTCACACTTCTTTGGGATGGCCCATGATGTCTAGCACATTGCTAGACAGTGTTTAATATATATGATGGAATTTTTAATCACTATTGTAGACTTGGATGAATCTGGCTGTGAAAATGATGGATGAGTCTCTTAGAATTTTCTTTTACCAAAATAAATTGATCAAAGAGTCCCTTAGAGAATTTCAGATACTCCTATAAGCATTAAAAATATTTTAAGACTCTATGGAATCCTGTTTTCAAAGAGATTACAATGCAGTGGAAAACTTGGCACAGGGATAAAACATCCAATGGTATTTATATTTCTCATTACAAGGCCTACCTTGGGATGCCAAAAATTTCTAGTCACTAAATACTCTGTCTTTATGGGTCCATATCATCTGCGTAGTATTAAAAAATTCTCCAAGAACAACATTTGAGGTTATTTATCTTTCTCTTCACTATAATCCAAGCAGGAGCTTATATGTCCTGTCCTAGAAGGAAGAACAAGAGAAATATCTGTTTGATGCTCACATTCCAGAGAGGGATCCCTGGGTGCAATATCTCAAATTCAGAAGTCCTCTCTCTCCAGTGTCAGTTAAATGTTGCTATGATGGAGAACAATTTTGTTAACAAGAATCAGAAAAAAATAATGATAAGTACATTTATAAGCTACATAGCTGAGATTTGCCCACAGCTAATACAGTTTGAATGAACTTGATCATTCTAACTTCCTGCTAATGGTAACTTGGGTTACCAAGGATGGAAATCACTTTTTTATTCTTATCATCACTTTAATTGGAATCTTAACAGATCACCTAATTATTAATCCTTATTTTATAGATGAGAGACTGACTCCGAAGAAGTTAAGTAACTACCCTAAGTCACACAGGTAGTAATAACGCTGTAATAGAAAAATGAATTATCTGTTCGTGCATTTGGAAGGACAGAGAATATTCCTTTCCAAACATTCAAAGATACAGATGCAAAATTGGATATTTTCAAGGTTTAATGTCATGACTTTATAATCTGTATTTCCTATGGCACTCACTTTTTCCTTGTTTCATTATTATATATTTTCTTTCTCTCTCTCCAGGTGGCAAGCAGTTTGAGGACCAAACAAATCTAAATTAGACTGGTAGGTCTGTGCATACTCAGTGTCTCACACATATGAACTCACAAAAACTTGAATGACCAAATGAAGGAATGCTCTTTCAGCTTTTCTTCCAAGACTCAGTCCATTCTGAGATGGCAGCTGTCTTCTTTCTGAGTGGACAAGAAAAGAACAGAGCAGTGACACAAAGACAGCCTTTTGATTCTCTTTCAGGGTGACTCAAATTGTAATTCTGATCCGAACAGTCTTTGTGGGACACAACTCAGTGTCATATAATTCAGTGGTGCATTTTCCCATTTACACAAATTGATCAGATACCCCAAATGCTGAGTCTGTTATGGTTTTCATTTTATTCCTTTGGGAAGTGCCTGTACAAAGTTGTTTTTCTTTCTTTAATGGAAATGTGATCGTCATAGCAACTAAAAGATATAAATCTTGCCTAATTGAATCACTGCGCTGGACATAATAGCCAGGGCAGGGACTGAACTAAAGCTGGGATGAGGGTGAGAGTAGGGGAGTGGGTGAGGATGATAAAAATATTTGTGCCTCAGATTCTTGGGCTTGGATTAATTTTTTGTTTGTTTTGTAATGAACATTGTTGGTCTTCAAATGCAGGGCCACTTGGGAGGGAAGCAGGTGGAGCAGTATATGGGGTGGACCTGCAGTTGATTAGCAATAAAAGGTTGGTTATGTGTACGGGGACAGCCTCTTAACCATGTGGTCCCCTCCCTATCAGGAGGATAAGGACATTTGAGGGAAGTGGATGCTGTTGGAGGCCAGAATCCAACTTAAGCCGCTTAGTTGGTACAACTGTAAAGCCTCCCTCACAGGGGCTTGGGCCCTGCGATCTTTCTAAGCAAGCAGGGTAGAGAAAGGTAAACGGACTTTAGTGTGTAGGAGGCGGGGTCCTTCCCTTGGGGCCCAACACACGCAATATGAAGAACAAGTTACTGAGGGGCGCACACGGGAGAAGGCAGGGGCCCCACACACACGCAGTGTACTGCCAAAGTCACCAGCGTGGCGCGCCGGGGGAGCAGCCCTAAGCCCCTCTCCCTCTGGTCTCTGGAAAACAGCCCCAGCGCTCTCCAGCTTCCCCGGGAGCTGCGTGGCTGCGCGCTGCTGCCCGCGGACCCGCGGCTGAGCCAGGGCGCCGGGCGGCCACATGGCGCGCTCGGGGAGATGGCAGCTGCGCTTTGTTTCCAGCAGCGAGAGGTGAGTCACCGGCTCCCGCAGTCCCAAAGCTGGGCAAACACTCGGCCCAGGGAGCTGAAAGATTCACAGCAGGAGCAGCTACCGACGCGGTGGCAGCCTCTTCCTCCTCTTCCTCCTCCTCCTCCTCCTCCGCCGCCACCGCCGTGGCCGCCGCTTCCACCCGCTGCCTCCGCCCCGTCCCCTCCTCCTCCTCCCGCGAACTTAGTCAGCGGTTCGCGCCGCCGCGCGCCCATTGGCCGGCGGGACGCGCCGCGTCACAATGGAGCCGGTCGGAGGCGGCGAGCAGGGCAGCGCCGGGGCTTCCCGCTGAGCCCGCAGCCGCCGGCAGCCGGGAAAGTGCGGGCGCGGGGCCGGCCGCCCGGAGTGGCGCGGGAGCACGCCGCGGGGAGCGCCCGCGCCCGGCGCTGGAGTCGCGCAGGTAGGTCGGAGCGTGACACCCGGCTCCAGGAGGAGGAGCCGAGTCGACCGAGGGGGAGGAGGAGGAGGACAGGGTAAGGGGGCGCAGCAGGTGGGGTTGGCCGAGCAGGTGCGGTTACCTGTCCACGCCTCACCTGCGAACCAGGCTGCAGGCAGAGGCGGCTTGGCGGCTCCCTGTTGCCTCCGGGAGAGAGGGAGCGGTGCCACCGAGAAGACCTGTCCTGTGTGCTGGGCTCATCTGGGGCAGGGGGAGTGGGCGGCCGCGCCGAGGTGGTCCCTCTCTACCCCAGCCGTCTCGGCGCTGCACCTGAGTGTGAATCCTCGGGGTTGTGCGGGGAAAGGCTTCTGCTTTCCCACGCTGGAGTCGCGCTCCAGGTGAGCGGAACTCCCCGAGGGTGTCCACGTTTGTTTGCTCTTCTTCGCCCCCTGCCCTGGCGCTGTTTTTGTTGGGAAACATTTCATGCTCTTGGTTACTCATTCGCCTACAATTTGGTGGTAGTGTTGGGCGTTCATTTGTTTGAGGGAGAAGAGGGCAACCATTGCCCCATTTAAAGAGGAGACTCAAGAGGTTCTTCCTCCCGGGTTGCAGTTGAGCATGCAGGTGCTGAGAGGTCAGAAGGGAGAAGGCTCAGTGTTGGCTCATTAATCTGTGTCCTCAACTGACTTCCCAAAGTCCATAGGTTGCCTTCAGTCAGATGACATTTGTGGAAGACTTTTCTTTGTGGTCGAAAAGACCACCCCCAAAAGGACAAACCCAAATATAAAAACAAAACCAGTGTGGGAACTTCCTTGAATAAATTCACCTTGCCTAAAACCTTAAAAAAATACTCAACTGTAAAAAAGATATTGGTATGAAAATTTTAAATTGTAAATATGTAACCAAATTAAAATAGCAATTTTTCAGTGTATATTAAGACAACATTAATGGGTATTATCTTTATCAGACTGTTCCGATAACCTTAACCTAAGTGTAGGACTGAGCATGGAAAAGAAGTAAACTTGCAGTATAATTACTTAATTCCAGTAACCTCTGTGTGTGCAGGTTATACCTCCTGAGAACTGCAAATGCTCTTTGAGCCGTGGGTGCCTCGGTGACTTTCTTTTGCCTCTGGCTTTGCTAATCAGCAGCTTTATGAAAAAAATATAAAATGCCAGCTAAAGCATGGGTAATTGGGACTGTATGACTTACGAATATAAGCCCTAACACATCTGATATTTTGCTAAACTAAAAACAGGGCTTGTAGTTCAGGTAGAGAATGAGGGGAAAGTTGTCACTGAGCGCAAGGTTGGGTCATGGCACTTTTCTTAAACATAGAATTCAAAAATTTTTTAAATCTGCATGTTAGAAATAAGTTTACTGTTCCTTGAAACGTGTTCTGTTTTTCTTTAATTGGAAAGGTGTTCCAACATGTTCAGCCTAACGTGAATATTTTCACATTTTGAGTGATTTCGTTTGACTGGTTGAGATTTGCTTTTTCAAGCCTCTTCCCTACCTCTATCTCCATTCTCCATTGCTCTTTCAATTTTCGGAATCCTCAGAATGAAAACACCAACGTTCATGAAAATAAAAAGGGGCCCTAATCAATACAACTACCAGCTCCTCCAAGTTTTTTTAGACTAATCCATATGGGTATTTTCCTGCAGTGGCCTGAAATTTGTCGGTTTTTGCTTTGTTTTCTGAAGTTGAAGGGGGGAAATATTGTAAAATTTAGAGAATTCTTGCTTTAGCCAGCTTTATTTATAAATAGTTTTTTTTTTCAGTTTTCAAATCATTTCAATAGTATCTGAGTATTTTATGTTCCTTTTTGATTTTTTTACTATCCATACAAAAATAATGTGTTTAATCCAATCCCTGATTTTTCCAGCATCCTTCTACCATACACTGATATTATCAGAAACTAATGCATTCTGATTTGATCATATTCCTCCACACTTGGTGGAATGATTTGTGTTGCCTTGTGTATAGCATGTCCCTCACTGCTGTTCTCACTCACAGAGTACTGGATGCACCAGCAAACGATTTAGACCTGTGACTATTAAAAAGGAATTTGGGAGGCCCAATTATAGTGGAAATTTTATTTATCAATTGTGAAATGCCTTCTAATTTGTTTCATGTCTGTTTTCATATAGCTACCTCTTGTTTTATTGGTTTTGCCTACTTTCATTTTATTTCCCATTTGTATTTTCTAAACTACCTATGTGCCTTTATTATGACTTATATTCTCTGGTATTTAAAATAATGCCTTTAGCAGCATAATAACCTATTTTTTTTATTTCAGATTGATCTTAACACATTGACTGCCATGTAAGTTGTATTTAACTCAGGCCAGTTTTGAGCCCAGAGCCTCATGAAGCAAAACCCTGCAGTTGGTTTGTGAAAATCTTACTTGTTGATGTTCTTATTGTTACAGTTAATATTAATGGTTTAAAAATGTGGATTGTGTTACATATAACTCGTGCACAGAAAACAATAACAGATAACAAATTAGAAAGGATCATTTTGTTTTAATAAAACACCATGGCACCAGGGAAAAATTTTTTTTCCTAGTGTGGCAGTCAATGTGTTAAATAAATTCAGGCCTAACTGCAATCACTGATCTCTCTCCTAAGTTCTTATCACTGTTGTTCATTTAGAAATTGAACAAAGGGTAATAATAAACTCCCTGTTCTATGACTTGCCTTCATTTAGGATCCTACTCAATTGCAACACAATTTAAATTTACTCTTTTAATGTTGCTGTGAACCCAAGAAAAGGAAATGAATAAAAATGAGTTGTCAGGGCTTCAACCTTGACCTTTCCTTTTTGTCTCTTTGACCTTTATGCTGTTTTTGATATGGGTCACATGACTCTGTTCCTTTTCAGGCTATGTATGTTTGAACTTCATCTACTGCTTCTTTGATTTCAGAGTCCCTTTAAATTCTTCTTTTCATCCATAGCATTCTGTGGCCATTTCCGTGGCTTCATTCTGCAATGCCCACTCTTCCATTAACAGTCCAGCATCTTTCACAGAAGCTGCCAGGGCACAGCTTCCATTTCTTTTCTGTTTCTAGCTCCATGCAGGTGACTGAGATCTTCCTCGGCTCGTCTCTAATAAAGACCAAATTCTTCACTGGCAAGTAGAATATTCCTTTTGATTCTTTCTTAGGTATGCAGATTTGAGAGCATTTTGAACCTTCCTTATTTTCTTCTGTCAAGTTCATTTTCAGCATTTTGAAACACTTTTTTTTTTTTTTCAAAATCTATTGCAAATTATGAGTAAGAGTTCTTCAGGCTTTTACCTAAGAGCATGAAATTTGCAGACTAATGGGCCTGAGTTTGAACTCTACCATCTCTTTGTATGAGTTGCTGGATTAATTAAGATTAACTACCAGTTACAGAGACTGAAAGAACAATGGCTTAATTAAAGTGATATCTGTTTCTCTTTCACATTAAAAAAAAAAATTCCTAGACAATCCAGGGCTGGTGTGATAGTTCTACAGTTTTCTGAAAACTAGACTGATTCCACCTTTTGGATCTACCACATATAAGATGAGGCCCTCAACCTCATGATCCAAGTTGGAGCTTCAGCCATCACATCCAACTTACAATTAGTGGAAAGGAGGAAAGAAGGCAAAAAAAGGAGGAGGGGAAAGGCAAGAGCCCAGGGTCTCTTAAGGAAATTTCCAGGATGCCATCATATACTTCTTATTACATCTCATTGCCCAGAACTTAGTGGTATAACCTGACCTAGCTGGAATAGATCCTGGGAAATATTGTCCTTATTCCAGACAGTGTAGTGTGATTCCCAACTAAAAAAAAAAGGAGTGGGGGAGGTTTCACATCCATAGAAGAATAGGGGGAAATTAATTTGAGGGTATACAAATATTATTCTAAATGTCTTTTTACTTGACTCATATTAACTATTTCACAGGATTTTTAGGATTAAAAGAAGTATTATAAATTAAAGCATCTAATATAATATCTAGCATAAAACAAAATTTCAGTAAATGCTAGTTTATATTCTTGCTTATTCCTTTTCCTTGAATTGTCTAGTTTCTCTGCTATCACATCATTGGCCTCCAAATCCTATTTTAAATACTTGATCATTTGCCGCAATTGATGGGCAGTCTGCTGTGTTGGACCATGTTTTGGAAGAAAGATGGGGTGTTTGAGTGGCAGAGAGCAACACGTTATTACTCTATGTCAGCATTTATTTTCTAGCTTTAAGACGCAGCTTAGATTAAAAACATGGCTTGGAAAGACATGGATACGAATCTTGGCTCTGCCACTTAGTACATGACCGTAACCTCTCTCTCAATTTTCTTATCTGTAAACTGAAATAATAATCAGATATGAAGATTAAATGAAAAAAAAGAGTATAAAGTGCTTAATACTGTACCTGATAAAGCAAGTGGTAGCTTTTCTTTAATTTGGCCTGACCTGGGTGAGCTTTATTAAAAATCAATTCTTATTCTATTAAAAAAAAAAAGATGTTTTAAAATTGGTCATCTCCATACATATTCAAATGAATATTGTTAACTTGTTAAACTTTTTAGAATTGTCTCCAAAATAAGTTTATCACCCAAATAACCACAAAAATTTTCCTGTATCTTTTGATCAAAACCAGAATGGCTAAGCCTTAATCTTCCTCAGCATTAATTTGAATGATTTTAGGCTGATCCACTCTCAGAAGCTAAACATTACTATCATTTAATATATTTCATAGTATTTTTTCAACAGCTATTTATTAAGCACCTACTTTGTGCCAGGTACTATGCTAGGTTCTGGGGATGCAACAACAGTAAGCAAAAATGTTCATGGTCCCTGCCCTCATGGAAGTCTGGAACCTTACTGGGGGAAACAAGGGAATCAATCACTGAGAACAAATGAAAAATTGCCCTTGTGAAAGTTGTTAGAAAGGAGAGGCACAGGCTCTGTGAAAGCATGTGTAAAATTCTTCTAGCCAGAGGCTGAATGGTGACTTTAGGAACAAAAAGTTGGCCAGTGGACTGAAGTAAGGGAGGAGGAGGAGTGTGGTTTGAAATGAACTCAGACATGGGATGAGTCTGCCCCTAGGCAGGGACCAGAAGTTTCCAGCTCATTCCAAAGGAGGTGTTTCATAATATTTGGAGCCATCTTTAAAATAAGGGAATATAACATATTAATATAACTTCTTAGTGTGATACTCGGAAAGGGACTTCATAATTCAGGAATAATTTAATTCTTTTGCAGTTTATTTGGGCCATACTGGCAAACTTTAAATACAGATACTATTTTGATCCACCAAGCAGATGCATCTGAGAAAGGGAGCATAAAGTAGGATCTTTTCAGAAAGGGTTAGAGGGTTGATCTACATCATCCCTACCAAGTAGAAGTTGAAGCCATGTGGATGAATGGAGAAAGACTGTTGAAAGACTGTTGGCAAAAGAATTGGTAGCCCTTAAAGCATCAGTGGGAAAAAGACCACAGGATCAGAGGTGTGGGCAGTGTATTCTAGAGGGCTGTTTGGACAACTTTCCCAGGATGGCCTATCTCAGGGTCATTGGGCAGCTCCAACATCCAGTCCCTCCATGGCTTTTGGTTTTGTGTGGACAGGAACCCAGCTTGGTAAGGGGTACCATTTCTCCTTGCCCCATCCTGCCAAGCTACTGGGGCTTCCTGTGGGTTAATGTTGCCTCTCTAATCCCCGTAACAGCCTTGAGGGTGGCAGGGGAGGCTCTGCTTCCATGCCGCTTCCACATATCATGGCATGGCATGACTAAGCCATAAGTTACTGAACTGCAAGTTGTTTCTTGCTCTGAGGGGATAAATTTAAGCTGAATTCTGTTCATCTAAAGATTTTTAAGTTCATCTCTCTAGGCAATACTAAATGAATATGTTCTTGGCCCTATTTCAATGCCAAAATAGGCAGTCTTCAACTGAGTAATGACTTGTCTTCCAAAAGCATTTGTAGATCACGTAGGGAAGTTTAATTTTTTTCCCTTGAAATTTTGATAACTTGATTCTATAAAGTAAACTGATAAAAAGCTTAACAGGAAAAAAAGGCTGTACAAATTTTATTATGTGCACACGTATGCATGAGACTCATACAAAATGTAAAAAAAGACTCAAAGAATTGGCCAGATGGTTAATGCTTTTATACCATTGGAGCTTGGCCAAAAACAGGTCATGGTGGTAAATCAGGTTGTGGTGGCAAGACAGGTTATGGGGGGGAGAAAAGAGGAGGCTTGGCTAGTAAAAGTGGTCAAGTTATGTGAAACCTCACAGGTAGCAACCCTCAGAGAGACTAGATTGTAAATGCTTATTTCAGAACTTAAAAGGAGTCAGACTCTCAGTTAATCTTTCCTAGATTCAGACCAGGGAGGGCCTCAGAGAAAGCCATGCTGCATCAATGCAGATTTCCTCTAAAGACGCAAATCTCCCCTGACAAAAGACAGCTTTGCAGGGCTACTTCTGTTTGCAAGCTCTCTGAACAACCATCTCAAAATAATGTCATAGAAGTATATTTTGGGGTGGAATATTTTGATTTCCTTCAATCACAATGCAGTTTCTCAGAGGCAATGTGTTGTCCATGGTGCTCTGGTTCCTAGGCTATCCCAAAAGAGTTTGTGCTCTCCCAGTGATGCCCTAAGGTGCCAGAGTCTTTCACCTTCACCCTCCCAGGAATGCCCTTGTAATCTGGACTTCCTCTTGCTCCGCAGTTGCCTTGGTATTTGAAATTCCTCCCTCAGTAATAAACCAAGCTCCTTCCTACCTCTCAATGGCTCTTTTCTCTGCCTGGAATGCTCTTCCCTTATGAACTTGCATGACTACTTCCTTCTCCTCAGTGAAGTGTCAGCTCAAATGTGACCTCAGAAATACCTTCCCTGACTACCTTAGATAAAGCACTCATACCACCCTACTCACGCCCCCATCATAGTCTTTCATATGTTGGTTTGTTATTTGCTTGCTTTGTTATGTTCTGTTCCCCTCAGCCCCACCAGAATATATGTTTTGTGAAAGCAAGGACTTGATCTCCCTTGTTTAACTGCTTTTAAGCCTGGTATGTAGTAAGCTTCCCAAAACTGTTGCATGTGATAGCAAATAATATTACCCCATTGAGCATAAAATAGGGATA
>VBSM01000529.1:67488401-67574857 GCA_008086735.1 Cheirogaleus medius
AGAGACTAACTTCTATGTCTAATTTTCCTAATTTTTGTTTAAAGTAGCATTTTTAATGCTTAGAATTAGTTTTACCATGTTTCTATTAAGTAAAAGATGGCCACACTTTCCTTGAGTAGGTAAGTCAGAAATATACACACCCTATGCTCTGTTGCTTGCTGCAAATATCGTTGTTCTTGTATAATTGTGGAAGATTAATCTTAAGTTAGCTCTATGGCAGTGCTTTTGATTTTGACACAATGAATGATGAATTTGTACACTGTCTTAAATAGCACAATTTTCTAGTGTTGCGAATACACCGAATGTCTTAAAAGCGTCACGCAGCTCTGATCACATAGTCCAGGTGAATCAGTCATGAAAACAGGGGGTCTGTCACCTACTACATTCTGAACACTCTTCTTTTTAAGGATAAAGATAAAGGTCCTTTGGCTTTAGGGTATATCCACATTTCCATGCTGATTCATTGAACTAACTATAAATTTTTTAAAGCTGACAACAAATTTTGCCACTCCTCTACTTATGACCTTTCAGTGACTTTTCCACCACTCCTGAACTATTTATTATCCCAAATCTTTACCTTGGCTGCAGGCCCTTTGTCATTCCTCTACTCTCCTCAGGCTTCTGAAATTCCAGCCAGAGTGGCCTCCTTTCTGATCCTCACACATCTGAGCTTGTTGCTCCTTCTGCCTGGAATGCTCTGCCATTGCTGGCTCCTTTCTGCTCTCCATGCTAATGGTAGTCCCTCTAACGAGGCCTTTTCTGACTTTGTATTCTTTGTAGCATTTCTCATCTTTTTGTGTTTGTATACTTGATTATTGTTTCTCTTCTCTCACTATGTGGTAAAGCCCATGAGAGCACAGATCTTATTTGTCTTGCACACCTGTATTTCCCAAACATTTAGGACTCTACCTGGTACAGAGTAGGCATTCTAAATATTTGTTATGTGAACAGACTAAAATCCTGACCTTTCTTTAATAAGTGCTGCTGTTCAGTGATGTTTCACCCATCCTCTTTGGCCATTTTGTTTACACAGAACCACATGTAGTATTTATTTAGGTTTAGCCCATCATCCCACTCATGTGGACACAGACATGACATTATAAGATGGTGGTGCCAACTTTCAACTATGCATGTCTTCTCTCTACAATAGGATTGTAAATCCTGGGAAAGCAGAGACAAGGCCTTATATTTCCTGGGTATGCCTTTGTAGTACCTAGCCTCCATAATTGAATGTATATGAAGGTTAACTTTAGAGAAAGGATTAAGATTAGCATCTTACTCATATTTTTTAACTATTTGTAGAGTACACTGGTTTGTCCCAGAGCTAAAATATCTCTCTAATTTTGATTTATTGCTTAAAAAAGGAATTATACCATAGAAATATTCTAGGCTATATTTGCAACTTTATGTTTATTTTGTTAAGAAGGCCTATTATTAATTAGGGAAGGTGGCCAGAATCAGTGCTGCCAACCTTTCAGTTCTTTTCAAATTAGGACCCTTGGTTATAAGCCCATGTTTTATTACTTTTTGACCCTACAGATGCCACTTAAACTCCTCTGAACTTTAGTTTCCTGATTTACAAAGTAAAGAGTAGACTTCAATTTCCATGTTGTCTTCAATAGTTGTCTTAAATAGTCCACATGGTTCTGCTCTTGTGTAAGGTAGATCACCTGTGGAAGAAACAAGAAGCAAATGGAGTGACGATATCTGTTGTCATTTGAAAGGAGAATGTGTATGATTCACAAGGGATTACATAGGGACTGGGTTTGGCTCTTCAGTACTTTATCATGGCTTGCTTACTGTTGTGGGGAGGGGGGTGTTAGGAAAGTATTTTTGCAAACAACAAAAGGTGATGGAGAAGAATTTGAGGTTGCCTTCTGTTAACACCTTCTCTCCAAGAATTACCTAGCCACTGGTGGCCTATGCTCTAGTGTTAATATTACAATACTGTGTCTGTAACTTCTTTTATTTTAAATGGATTTTAGATAATATGGTAGCTTACTGACAAAGAATTGAGAGATCATTTCCTAAAGGGACAATTGCCATCCATATTAAATATATGATAGAGTCTATGACTATCAGAAATAAGGAAAAATAAAGCAATGTTCCTGAAAATTCAGAACAACTCAGATTTCATTAGGATTTCTAGAGTTATTTCCATGGTTTTAATTCACTTAATAACTTTAATTTATTTATTTTATTTAATATTTATAACTATGTATTTGGTTTCATTTATTCAATAACTTTCTCCTGGAGCTTCAGATGATTAAGATGACTTCCTATTATTTATAGTATTATCATTATCATTATCATTATTAAGACAGGGTCTTGCTCTGTCTCCCAGGCTAGAGTACAGTAGCATCATCATAGCTCACTGCAACCTCAAACTCCTGGGCTCAAGCAATCCTCCTACCTCAGTCTCTCAAGTAGATGGGACTACAGGCCTGTGCTATCATGTCTGGCAATTTTTTTTTTTTTTTTTAGTAAAGATGGGATCTTGTTCTTGCTTGAGCTGGTCTCAAATTCCTGGCCTCAAGCGATCCTCCCTCCTCAGCCTCCCAAAGTGCTAGGATTACAGGCGTGAGCCACCACGCCTGGCCTAGAGTATTATTGCTGATTGTTTCATAGACCCATTATTATTCTACAACTTTGTATAAACAGCTGTGGAATGGTAGTTTCATGTCTATGATGTCAGCTCTTTTCCTTATAACTCTGACTTTTGTGCTCTGGAAATACTCTGGGTTTTATCTCACTAATCTGGCTTCTCTGTCCTCTTTTATTCTTCCTCATCTAATAATCCTTCCTCATCTGATATTTTATCAAGGGCACAGAGATTCTGTTCTTCACTCCCTCACTTCTTTCTCTGAAAGAATTCATTTCTATGTGGCACTATCCGCTATTTACAAGCACGTGACTTCCCATGGTGGACTGAAGGTGGCCGCTAATACTTAGCAGCTCTTGCCATCAAGAGATGGAGTCCGTTCCTCTCCTTTTGAATCTGGCTGGTTCTGTTACCTCTTTTGATCAACAGAATGTGGCAGAAATGGTAGAGAGTTATTTCCAAGGCAGTGCCTTAAGAGATCTGTAGCTTCTGCTTTTGTAGGCTGGAAACATTCCTTCTTAGATCTTAGCCCCTTGCTGTGCGGAAGCCTAATCAGCCATGTGGAGGACTGACAAGGTCCCTGGTCAGCAGCCCAAGCCGGGCTCACAGCCAGCAGCCAGCCCAAGTACCAGCCCTGTGATTGAGGCACTTTGGACCTTCTAACCAGCCTGGCATTCCAGCCGACGCCACATGAACTGCCTCATCATTCCACAGAATCACAAGAAATCATGAAATGTTATTTTAGCCACTAAGTTTTGGTGTGCTTTGTTACACAGACTAAAGAACCAAAAGAAAAACTGGTACCCAGAAGTGAGGTGCCACCATAACACAAAACATGGCATTGGCTTTGGGACCAGGTGGCAGTGAAGTCCTGAGGGCAATAAGAATACTGTTGCTACTGGAGAATGTAAAATGGCACCCCTGCTTTATGTCGACAGGAAAATCAGTAAGACTATCACCTACAGTAACATGAGACATAGAAAATAAGCCTGATGACCCTGTGGATCTAGCTTAGGAGATTTTCCAGCAGAGTATCAGAAGCACCAATTGACTCCCTTTTTTAACCACCTATGAGCAAAGAATTGGAAGAAAGAGATGAATTAAAGAAGAAACTGTTCAGATTTTAAACCGACTCTAGAGGAAATAGTTCCAATCCATAATTTTCTAGGGTCATAAATAAAACTGTTTCTCATCCCCAGCTCCCCTATGCAGCTAAAGATACTCTAAGAAAGAAATGACCTCAGGTCCAAAGATCAGATCCGAGCACTACTGCCAGTAAAACTTGGTCTCGAGTGAAAATAAAGCAAAGGCACAGCTGTAAGACCTGGTGTTAAAACTTCCAAAAGATTTAAGGCAGTGAGCGCCTCCTGGATCCTTTCAGCTACAGGGAAGGGCTCCTAAGAATTTTGAGGGTGTTGCCCCACAGCATCCTGGACCTGATTTAATTGACAAGATCCTGGACTTCAGGCCCAAATTTGAGGCCATAATGGGATGAAACTTTTGAGTGACTTGCAAAAGGGTTAGTGTGCTTTGCATGTGAAAGAATGCAATCATTTGTGGCCAGAGAGTAGACTGTGGAGGATAAAGCCAGGCTACAAATTTGTTGCCATTCCTCTGCTGAGAGGTGAAGTTTGCTTCCCCTCCCCTCGAATCTGGCTGGCCCTGTGACTCCTTTGACCAGTAGATTTTGGTGGACCTGGCACTGTGTAGCTTCAACAATCTGCAGCTTTCACTTCTGTGCCTGGAATGCACCATCTTAGAACCCAGCCACCATGCTAAGTGGGGACTCAAAATGCCACACGTGAGTCTCACACAAAGGAGTTACCAGCCAGCAGCTAGTGCCAACTACCAGCCTAAGGAACGAGGACATTTTGGACCTTCCAGTCATCTTTGTGCCAGCCAACACCATGAAGTGAAGAACCTCCCACTGAATCTTGAGAAATAACACTTATTTTTTTAAAGCTATCAAGGTTGGGAATATGCAGAATAGTTAGTGAAAACCTTTCCATCTATATGCTGCTGAGTTCTTGCTTCCCCCAGGGAAAGGCTCTGTCACCTTGAATACACCCTGCCTAGACATCTGAATGGCTGGATTTTTTTCCTGCCTTTGTATTTTTGTATATTTAGTTATTATATAAATATTTATTGTGCATCATGTGCTAGAAGCTCTAAGACACTATAATAGCATAGGATCAAAATCTGAGTCCATTTGACTCCTGCTTTTCTCCATGGATCTTTCTATCTGATGTTGCTGGGTGATGTTTAGTTTTAACGTACAATGACTTTCATCTTTGGTTTCTTTTCAAACATATTGTAAAATTTTTCCTTATTATTTCTCACTCACATAATTGAAATAGCCTTTCAGCTGGGCCCCCTTTTTTCTAATCCATCCTACAAATCTCTGTGGCTCAGTGACTCACTGTTCTCCTGCCTTGAGTACCTAAATCTCTGAAGTGTTCATGTGGGAGAGGGGAGCTGTTACTTTGTAGTCTATGGAGGGGAGGAAGCATCCTAGACATCTAGTGCAACTTCCAAGAAGACCCAAAAGGTAGTAGGCAGTTTCCCAGATATTTTGTTGCCAGCCTATCTTATGTGCTTTTTCCTCCTGGGGAGATTTGGAAAAAAAAAAAAAATCTGGCCTCACCCCAGACCAATTAAATTGCTGTGTGGGAGGGGGCACCTTGGTTTAGGTTTCTTTTAAAAGTGCCCCAGGAGTTTTATGTGAAGTCAAGACTGAAAATCACTATCTTAGATTTATGATTCTCCAAAAGTGATCCCTGGACCAGCAACATCAACATGAACTAGGAATTTGTCAGAAATGCACATTCTGGAGATGTGCTTCCCACCTAATGAATCAGAAACTCTGAGGGTGGGACTTATCCCTTTGTGTTTTAATAAGCTCTCAGTGATTTTTTTTTTTTTTTTGAGACAGAGTCTCACTCTGTTGCCCAGGCTAGAGTGCCGTGCCGTCAGCCTAGCTCACAGCAACCTCAAACTCCTGGGCTCAAGCGATCCTCCTGCCTCAGCCTCCCGAGTAGCTGGGACTACAGGCACGTGCCATCATGCCCAGCTAATTTATATATATATAATTTTTTTTTTTTTTTTTAGTTGTCCAGCTGATTTCTTTCTGTTTTTTTAGTAGAGACAGGGTCTTGTTCTTGCTCAGGCTGGTCTCGAATTCCTGAGCTCAAATGATCCACCCGCCTCGGCCTCCCAGAGTGCTAAGATTACAGGCGTGAGCCACCACTCCCGGCCCTGATTTTTAAGAACATTAATGTTAGAGAAACACTATTAGATAAATCTTAGTTTCTTTCTAGGTCTCAAAACTACAACTAAGTTTAGGAAGTATGTTTATTATTTGAAAATCACTGCACTGACAAGATACGAAAGAACTGGTAAGGAGGATACAGACACTGGTATATTAAATGTTATTGCTGGTGATGATTTAAGTACTTGAGAAATGTTAAATGCTTGTCATCAGATCTCTGAAGAGTGGTTAAAGGGGTTATTTAGTATAAAGGTGCAAATTAATCAGAGGTACTGATGCATTGTTTCCTAGGGAACTCAAAGAGGTGAATTTAAATTTCAATTAAATATCTGTTAGACTCAAGAAACATCTTGATGGGAAGTAGCACTAAACATTTTGAAGGAATATAAGGTGATTTTAAAATCAATGAGGGGGAGGAGGGGATGGATATATTTACACCTAATGGGTGCGGTGTGTACTCTCTGGGGGATGGACATGCTTGAAGCTCTGACTTGGGTGGGGCAAAGGCAATATATGCAATCTAAACATGTGTACCCCCATAATATGCTGAAATTTAAAAAAGGAAAAAATAAAATAAAGTCAATTTTCAGTTGAGCGTAGTGTAGAGAACTGCTGTTATGATTGTTTGGCTATAATCCCTGCCTGGGGTCAGAGACACATCTTTGAAGTAGCATCTAGTTCTCAGCATATAATGACTCTAAATACCCTCTGATCATCATTTGTTTATTTTTTCAGTGGTTATTTTGGAAATGCTTTGAAAGTAAAATAAGAAGTACTGGGAAGTAAAGATGCCTAACTTGAGTGTTGATGTTACAGTCTTAGAGACTTTGGAGTGAGATTGGCAAGTGAATTCATGTGTTTTGAAAAGGTTTTATGACTTTTTAATGAGGTTTAAAAGCTAAAGGAATGGATTAGAACCATAAAATCATTGCTCTTAACATTATTTCCTTGAACTGATTTAGTACATTTGTATATTAGAAATAGAAAATGCATTTGGATTGAATCCTCATCATTTGCTAAAATATGGTCTGGAAAAAATTTCCTGGGCACACACACAGTACTAAATGGCTTAATGACAAAGGACAGCTCTGGTCAAACTCTCCAGTGAAATGTGTCAATTAGAAAAATTAGCATAATTTAATATATAGGAATGCTTGAGACTTTTCATGTATCCTTAAATCCAGATGCTGTACATTTAAATATTAAGGCTTAGATAGTTCAGTAAAAAATATTTGTACTGGGAGGCCGAGGCAGGCAGATCACTCAAGGTCAAGGTCAGGAGTTCGAAACCAGCCTGAGCAAGAGCGAGACCCCGTCTCTACTAAAAATAGAAAGAAATTAATTGGCCAACTAAAAATATACAGAAAAAATTAGCCGGGCGTGGTGGTGCATGCTTGTAGTCCCAGCTACTAGGAGGCTGAGGCAGAAGGATTGCTGGAGCCCAAGAGTTTGAGGTTGCTGTGAGCTAGGCTGACGCCACGGCACTCTAGCCTGGGCAACAGAAGTGAGACTCTGTCTAAAAAAAAAAAAAAAAAAAATTTGTAGAAAAATGTTTAGCTGAGAAAGTAAATTATATAATATTGCAAGCAAAGACCTGGCAGAAAGCAACATTTGCATCCTATTCAAAATTTATAATAGAACCCAGCAATAATTCAGATATTGGGGTAAATTGGGGGCAAAAGCTAAATAACTTTTTCTTCAACTTTTGAGAGAACTGAGACTGTAGCATGGTTAATTGGGTTAACTGAAGCCATGTAGTCTGGAATGGATGAAGTTGGGATTTGAGTCTGAAGACCCAGGTTCCAGTTGTAACTTTATTTCTTGCCAGTTTTGTCACCTTGGACAAGATAAATACTTTGGGCTTGCCTCATTTTCCATGTTTATAAAATGTGAAGAATAATTCTATTTTTCGCAATGGTTTGTTGTAAGTATAAAACAAATTAATGTAAATGAAACATGCTTTGAAAGTAGAAAAACAAATATTAAATTATTAATAATAAAATAGAAAATGTATCTGTAATAGTTAAGGGAAACTATTGTATAAGGAGGATGGTGATGGCTGAGTAGCTTTCTGGAATTATGCAATAAATTATTTCCTGGCATGTTATAGACGCAGTGCTATGGAAGAATATGTAAAATGTTTCACACATCAGATGTCTTTAACATACTCAATGCACATAAATGCAGTCATGTATTATATGCTGTAAGCTTTTTATAAAGGCTTGTGAATCATGAGTGAGACACTTATACTCCACTAGTGTCATATAATCATGAATTAGTGCACAGCGAGGGTGTTATACATACCAACTGTGCTTTCTAACCTGCAAAACCATTTGACACTGGATGGTGATTAATTATAAAATAGGCTTTTCACATGACTTGGTAAACCCAAAGTAAATTTCAGGACATGCCCAACTTTTTGATATTTGAAATGACAAGGGGACAAGGTTATTGCTAAAAATATCTTAAATACAGTTTGAGGTCAGTTTTTAGCTGGACTTCAAGTACTTAATAAATTAATAAATGGATTGTATCTTCAGAGAAAATGTAAAAACCTTCCCAGCAACTTTTTTGAAGTTCCATAGGCATTAAAAAATATAATTTTCATATTCAATTTAAAAAAATTCTAGTGTTTCAGAATTTTCTCACAATTCAAATTTAACTATCACAAATGATTGAAGCATATATGCTAAGAATGGCTTTTATTAACCTACAAAGTAAAAAAAAAATCTAATATAAAGGCTAGCTATATTTAATGATATCAGAATTTCAGGGGATTTCAGCCATGTTTCTGAGCTGTGACTGAAAAAATATATTAACTTGTGACTTTTTCCAATGAAATTGGTAGACTCAATTTTAGGAGCACTGAGAGTTTTTATGTGGATAGATGTGTGGTTTTAAATAAGGGTGCAGAAATCACATGGCTTGACAAGCCATCTGATATATGCAAATAAGAACAACTGTGTATGAGGACTGAGTGAGAGAAATTAACATATGTAGATTACTTGGAAAAAGCTAAGTGTTATAGATACAGAATTTTAAAATATGTTGTATCTAAATTTCTGTAGAAACATCTCTGTAATCGAAAGAGAGTTCAGAGGAGTGAGTATGGTTTGATGAATGTGGATGAGGTCCTGTAGATACAGCTTTGCCACAGTGTGCCCCAGTGTGAAAAGGAAACTGAGCTATGAAAATCTATTTGCCTTATCATGTCTTATGATGGAGAGAGTCTCTGAAGACAGTATCTCCAATTTTTTCTGTTTGTAGCTATTTCAAGGTATTTATGCTTTCTCACAGAATGAAGACAAACACAGAGATGGTGTGTCTAAGAAATTTCAAAAGGTGTAGACCTCCTGACTGAAGCATAGCTGATTTGTTTGATTCATTTTTCTCATTATAGTAAGTATAAATATTTAAACTACATTATTTTGGTCAATATTGACTTGTACTTTTTGTTGAATAAATAGCAATATTCACTCTCTGTTAAATATCCTTACCATTGTTAGAGCTATTGATGTTTTCATTCTTCTGCAATTTCTAATTGCCTATCATAAGTGAATTTGACTCTCAGGGCCTTTGAGAGGGCAGATAAAATCATGAACTTAGAACTTAAAGAGCCTATACAGATTTTCTGGTTGTTCATTCTCTTTATATAAGAAATTCCTTTGCAACATCCCTGATGTATGGTCATTTTATTTGTCTAGACCTTGCTCAAGACAGGGAGAGGAACTGTTTCACAGAGCAGCTGGTTCGATGATGTTTCACCAGAGACTGAATCAAAATATGACTTTCTAAAACTTCCACTCACCTACTTCTATCTCTGGAACAAATTTATTCTTTCATCCATGAGATAGTTGCACAAAAATGTGAAGATAAATTCTCAGGTTCACCTAGTCATCTTTTATCTCAGCTGCATTTCATTAATTACCTATGTTCCTCCATACCAAATGGTTTGTAGACAGTAGCTCCTAATTATTTTGTTGCCCATTTCATCTTTAACCTAAAACTGAGCATTGGATTCCAGTTGTGATCTCACCAGGCAGGCACAGAAGGACTGTTGCCCCATTATCTGGGCCCACTTATTAATATGGCCAAAGGTTGTAATCAGTATTTTAGCATAATAGCTGTCATATGATCAGCTGAAAGTATGCATACACATCAAGTAAAATCTCTAGGAGTTTTTCACACGTTCTTTCATCCAGCAATGTTTTATGCCAGGCCCTCTCCCATCATGTTTATGGTATTTTGAGATCTAAGTCCAGGACTATTTGTCTCATATAATCCTCTCATTTTGGTTTTTGTCTTGCCTTGACAAACAATTATGAGAGGCTGTAGTCCCAGCCATTTGAGAGGCTGAGGCAGGAGGTGAGGCACGATGAGAGGAATTGAGAGTTAGAAATAGACCCACTAAAATAAAGGAGAGATGCCCTGGAGAGTTATATAATCAAGCCTCAGGTCCTAGGAGGAAGTTGAATCTATATAATAGGATTTGATGCCCAGAAAGGCTATAGGCAATAAGTGGTACTCCAGTCCAGCAATTAAAATCAGGGATTATGGGATGCCCTAACAGGTGGGAGAGCATGAAGCTGTAGGGTTCAGGGTCAGATGGTCAGGAATATTCAGAAGATGACCAGCAAAAGAGAATGTACTTACTAGCAGGGAGCAAGACCTCTTTAGTGGGATGCTAGGGTTCAAGGCAGGATACCAGTCTCCACAAGGAGAACTAATGAGAGCAAAGCAGGCTTCCCTGGGGGTGCTGCCAGTGCTAGGGTATCCAGAGAGAAACTCAGGCCCAGGATAGATGATAAGACTGCAGACTCAAGAAAGTCCAGAAAAAGCCTTTGGGCACAGGTTAGATGTTGATGACCAATAAAAGGTGACCATGATACCATGATTTTTTTTTTCTTTTTCTTATCAGATATTATTACAATCTATATATTTCTTTTTCTCTTGCTCTGTGCCATTGTATAGCTGGTCTGGATTTTTCTAATTAGCAATTTTTTTTTTTTTTGAGACAGAGTCTCGCTGTGTTACCTGGGTTAGAGTGCCGTGGCGTCAGCCTAGCTCACAGCAACTTCAAACTCCTAGGCTCAAGCGATCCTCCTGCCTCAGCCTCTCAAGTAGCTGGGACTAGAGGCGCATGCCACCCTGCCTGGCTGATTTTTCTATTTTTAGTAGAGATAGAGTCTCGCTCTTGCTCAGGCTGGTCTCAAACTCCTGACCTCAAGCAATCTTCCCACCTCAATCTCCCAGAGTGCCAGGATTATAGGTGTGAGCCACCACGCCTGGCCCAATTTTTTAAATAATTGATGTATATAAGGCTAAACAGAGAAATTCTCAGGAATGCTTTCTGAATACTTTTCAGTATGAAAATACAAAATCCTCTTGCTTTTCTGAAGGTGATAATAATTTAATAATAGAACATGCCTTCATCATTTATACTTTTCACCATAGCATTAAACATGAGAGGGAGTTCCCCACGATAGGGTATTCTAACAGGGTTTTTCTTCCCTACCCTTTTTTAGGCCATTACTGTTGTTTCCCCAACTTTTAAATACCCTAAGTTTTTAAATAGTCATGGACTTGAATTACAGAGCGAGAGCTTGGAGGAAAGGAGATAATGCATTCACTGACAGTTTATTTTGGGCATAGAATCAGTAGATCCCTCTAAGCCTAAGGGATAATTTTATAAAGCAGAGCTTGCTCCAAAGAGGCTCCTTGTGATTGAAACAACTCTCAGGCTGCAACTGATGCTCCAGACTTGGACAGGACAGGAAAAGGAGCTTATTCAGATATTTTGAAGAGTATAAATGACTTAGAAATTAGCAGCATAAGAACACATTTTTTCCAATGTCAGTTGAAGAAAAATTAGTTCCTGGTTTTTAATAGCTCAGCCTGGAGTTGAGATCCAAGAGGTAACTAGATAATTGCCTTGAAGGTGACCTGCAAATTTCTTTACAGATCCAGCCCAACTGCCACCAAATGGCCTCCCATCTAAGAGACGTTACAGTGCCAGGTTCAGATGGCCCATGAAGACTTATGTGCCCTTGATCAGCCTGCCTCTTAGGTTTTACCCCTGAGCTAAATCCTACTTAGGGAGGGTGTATATGTACAAGCACTAGAGTTAAATGCTTATGTGAGTACTGGCTTTGGTAGTGTGTCTTTTATTTTCTTCTTCCAGGTTTGTATTCCTACAAGAGAAAGTCATGATTACACTAACAGAGCTAAAATGCTTAGCAGATGCCCAGTCATCTTATCACATCTTAAAACCATGGTGGGACGTCTTCTGGTATTATATCACCCTGATCATGCTGCTGGTGGCCGTGCTGGCCGGAGCTCTCCAGCTGACACAGAGCAGGGTTCTGTGCTGTCTTCCATGCAAAGTGGAATTTGACAATCACTGTGCTGTGCCTTGGGACATCCTGAAAGCCAGCGTGAATGCATCTTCTAATCCTGATACGCCGCTTCCGCTCCCCCTCCGAATCCAGAACGACCTTCACCGCCAGCAGTACTCCTACATCGATGCTGTCTGTTACGAGAAACAGCTCCATTGGTTTGCAAAGTTTTTCCCCTACCTGGTGCTCTTGCACACGCTCATCTTTGCAGCCTGCAGCAACTTTTGGCTTCACTACCCCAGTACCAGTTCCAGGCTCGAGCATTTTGTGGCCATCCTTCACAAGTGCTTCGATTCTCCATGGACCACGCGCGCCCTGTCAGAAACAGTGGCCGAGCAGTCAGTGAGGCCCCTGAAACTCTCCAAGTCCAAGATTTTGCTTTCAGCCTCAGGGTGTTCAGCTGATGTTGATCCCAGCAAGCAGTCATTGCCCTACCCGCAGCCGGGCTTGGAGTCAGCTAGCATAGAAAGCCCAACTTCCAGTGTCCTGGACAAGAAGGAGGGCGAACAGGCCAAAGCCATCTTTGAAAAGGTGAAACGATTCCGCCTACATGTGGAGCAGAAAGACATCATTTATCGGGTGTATCTGAAGCAGATAATCGTCAAAGTCATTTTGTTTGTCCTCATCATAACTTACGTTCCCTATTTTTTAACCTACATCTCTCTTGAAATCGACTGTTCCATTGATGTGCAGGCTTTTACAGGCTATAAGCGCTACCAGTGCGTCTATTCCTTAGCAGAAATATTTAAGGTCCTGGCGTCATTTTATGTCATTTTGGTTATACTCTATGGTCTCACCTCCTCCTATAGCTTGTGGTGGATGCTGAGGAGCTCCCTGAAGCAATATTCCTTTGAGGCGTTAAGAGAAAAAAGCAATTACAGTGACATCCCTGACGTCAAGAATGACTTTGCCTTCATCCTTCACCTGGCCGACCAGTACGACCCCCTGTATTCCAAGCGCTTCTCCATATTCCTGTCGGAGGTCAGTGAGAACAAACTGAAACAGATCAACCTCAATAACGAGTGGACAGTTGAGAAACTGAAAAGTAAGCTTGTGAAAAATTCCCAGGACAAGATAGAACTGCACCTTTTTATGCTCAACGGGCTTCCGGACAACGTCTTTGAGTTAACGGAAATGGAAGTGCTGAGCCTGGAGCTCATCCCTGAGGTGAAGCTGCCTTCTGCAGTCTCGCAGCTGGTCAACCTCAGGGAACTGCGAGTGTACCATTCTTCCCTGGTGGTGGACCATCCCGCACTGGCCTTCCTGGAGGAGAACTTAAAAATCCTCCGCCTGAAATTTACTGAAATGGGAAAAATCCCACGCTGGGTATTTCACCTGAAGAACCTCAAGGAACTTTATCTATCCGGCTGTGTCCTACCTGAACAGTTGAGTACCATGCAGTTGGAGGGCTTTCAGGACTTGAAAAATCTGAGGACCCTCTACTTGAAGAGCAGCCTGTCCCGGATCCCGCAAGTTGTTACAGACCTCTTGCCTTCACTGCAGAAGTTGTCCCTTGATAACGAGGGGAGCAAGCTAGTTGTGTTGAACAACTTGAAAAAGATGGTCAATCTGAAAAGCCTAGAACTGATCAGCTGTGACCTGGAGCGCATCCCACACTCTATTTTCAGCCTCAACAATTTGCATGAATTAGATCTAAAAGAAAATAACCTTAAAACTGTGGAAGAGATCATTAGCTTTCAGCATCTTCAGAATCTGTCCTGCTTAAAGTTATGGCACAATAACATTGCTTATATTCCTGCACAGATTGGGGCATTATCCAACCTAGAGCAGCTCTTTTTGGACCATAATAATATAGAGAATCTGCCCTTACAGCTTTTCCTATGCACCAAACTCCATTATTTGGATCTAAGCTATAACCACCTGACCTTCATTCCAGAAGAAATCCAATATCTGGGTAATTTGCAGTACTTTGCTGTGACCAACAACAACGTGAGTAAATCCATTCTTCCCTCTATTCAGCTAGTCTTTTGAACATCTGCCATGCTTGTAGCATGTAATGTAGGGAAAGAAAATGGACTTTAAGTCATATTATATGTTCTCTGAGCCAAGCCCAATTCCATGTAATCTTGGAAAAATTACCAAAACACTGAGCATCAGGTTTTAATGTAACTTACAAGTTGCCGTGGAGATTTTATGAAAAAATATCTAAGCATCTGGCACATAATAGTTGCTTAACAAATGTTAGTTCTCTTTATTCTCTTTCCACATTTTCTACATAAACATCACAGTCAAAGTATTTTAAACTAGTATGGTGGAGATTACATTTTGTTTTAGAAAGGTGTTAGGTACTTAGAAAGTTTGGTTAAACTTTTCAGTTTTTCAAGTCTGTCATAATATAATAACTCTTTATTTTAAAATGCTGGGATTATGAATTATTCATAAATCCTTTTTGTGATGCAGTAAAACGAATTTGAAATCTGCATATATGTCTAGAAACAGTTCAAAATGAAAGGCCTGCCTCTATAATGCAACACTAGGGCTTCTTAGAAGCTTTTTCCAGCATCCATGCTTAAAAATGAACCATAATTTGCAACAGTAAAGCCAAGTTAAGGAAAACTTAACTTCACAGAAACATGAAAAAACAAAATAAATGAGTAGTTTCCTAGGTTAAAATGTGAAGGAGGAGGAAAAAGAAAATTAAAAAAAAAACATGCTCATTTAAAGGACAAGAGAGTGAGGGTAATGTCCCTATGGAAAGAAGGGGTGGGAGGAACTGTCAGAAATCAAGTCTGCCAAGGGATGAAACTGATCTTTCTCTACTCGAAACAGGCGCTGCTTTTACCTCATCCAAAAATGTATTATCTCCTAGACTTTTGTTATTCATATTTCATACTAAATATAGCTATGAACATGATGTTGGCTAATAAACATGTTAATCATCAGACATTATTTTTGAAAACTGCAGATGTTAGAGAAATACCAGAAAATTAGGGGATGAGAGCAAAACTCATCCTGATTTTTAAAATTCTGAGAAATGTATGTAAACGGAGAGAGCCCATTCTAAGAAAAATGAGAAATCTTCCAGGTCTTAAAGGATTGCAATATTTTAAAACTACTTTACGATCTGTCTAGACTTCTCCAGGTAAAGCTGATGATCCTGGCCTAGTGACTGCACTTTGAAAACCACAGGTCTAGAGGTTTATCATTAGTGCCATTTAATTGTGCTGTTGATTAATATTAATATTTTGGCCATATTTTCTTCCATTGTTAAATGTATAATAAAATGTATAAATAATTATTTTGAAAGGCATAGGTTCCACCAAGCTGTTATATAGTTAAATCACTACATGGATTTTTGAAAGTTGCAGCTGATTAAATTTGAAGTTGGTGATACGTTATTTAAATGTATGAGCAGGTTAATATTTTCTGCTAGGTTAATGTAATGAAACCTTAAGGCCATTGGTGCTTCTGACACCAAGTTTATTGACTTCTTGACCATATCTGAAAGAGAGACTAGATGTGACTATCAGACACATCCTTTCTTGAATAAGGGAGGATACTTTGTAGCCCATGAAAGTCTTTTGCTGAACATACTTTATGGCTAAAGTAGAATGATATCTTTGAGTGGATTCTCTCATAAACTTGAAGAAAGGCAGTTGCTGAACATCCTCAGAGCCAAAAACTGATAAACATGACACCTTTGAATGGGTGAGGAACACTCTCCTCAGAACATGGGGTCAAAGAAGCACTGTGAAGAGACTATGTAACAAGAATATGAAGAAACTGAATTCACTCACAGGACAGCCACCAAGGAGATGAAAACTTCCTCTCTGATGGGACAGTTTAGCCATATGATGGGAAGTGTGGTATGTCGGGCAGAGAGAATAGTCCACAATATGGGTCTTCAAATATCTGAAATATTTACGTGGAAAGTAAACCTTGTTGGGAGTAGCCACAGTCTTAGAATTAGGACAAGCAGAGGAAGATTTCTCATCTTTCCCGCATAGCTTTCCAAACATTGAATGAGCATTTGAGGAGGAGGAAATGATTTTCTTATCAATAAAGCTGTCCATAGACTGCCAGCCACTTGATGGGAATGTTATTAAAGGGAGTCAAGGATTCATGTTTCACGTGGGATTTATTTTTAACTAATTTCAAGGTTCTTTCTAACTTTGAGATCTCATGATTCTGAGCTAGACCAAAATATTTATAAAAATTATAAAATAAAGCATCAAATTGGATGCATAAATATTTAGTTATGCATATACTCAGAACTCAAGCCAATGAGTCCATTTGGAAAGGTAGTTGCTAATGATTTCTAAAAGAAGTGCTTTAAACGTCTGTTCTCAAGACTGGGGCAGTGTATCAGGTTTGTAGATGGAGGCAACAAACACTAACTCTTGAGTTGAGCAGAAAAGACATTTTCTAATAATAATGGGTATCTTGTGTTACCACTGAAAAGGCTATAAAACCAAACTTAGAAAACAGGCACGAAGCAAGTCAGGCAGCAGCATAGCCAAAATCATAGTGCAAAAGCAGGGTGGTAAGGACACCCTGCCTCAGACTGTACCAGCACCGGGCACCAATCCTGCCCCTGAAAACTTGGCATTACTGCTGCTGCAGCCCTTGCCCTCTCACAAAATAGGTTCTTCATGGTTTCCACTTCTTTGTGACATTAGCCCCAACTCGAAGTCCAAGTCTGAGCACCTGATTGGCACAGCTCATAAATGCCCACACTGTAGCTATAAGGGGGCTGGGAACACCAGAATCTGGTAGTGGTAGTTTCTCTAGTTGGCAGTGAGCTCTGCTACCTACCATGAGTCATAAGGTAGAAAATTCCCTAGATATAAGAAGGTGTTGGGCAGTCCCCCCAGGTGACAGACATTCACTGACAGGGTACTTCAGAGTTTCTTCCAAAGGATGCTAATGTGTCATCATGAAAAACATTAAATAAATGTTTCTTTTGATCATATTTTTGATGCAGGATTCCTCAGAGCCTTTAATGTATGAATACACATTGTGCTTCTCCAAGAGGGAGATATGGTATGCAATGTTTGCTGAATGTATTTGAGCAAGACACCTTGTGTTCCGTGAAGCACACTGGATTAGGGGAGCGTAACAAGGTAGAGGTCATGCACAGAGGATTGCAATAGGTATACCCAGATGTGATAAGAGATGATAGCATTTAGCAAGGTGGGCCAGAAGGAGAAGTGCCTGGGAGTCTGCCAGTCAAGTTCATGTTTGATTCGTGGGGCAGGGGCTGGGATGAGACTTCAGCTTGACCGTGCTAGTTAGCCTGAACTGGGACCTCCAAAGGAGACTCTGACTGCAGCACATAGAAAGGTTGGAAAAGGTTTAATCAGTCATGATTTCGAAGTAGGAATATAGATGAAAAACAGAGTAAAAGGCTCTCATAGCTAAAAGGAATACTACGAGTCATCTAGTCCAGAGGTTGGCAGACTCTGTCCACCCACAGCCTGTTTTTATACGGCCCAAACTAAGAGTGTTTTTTATATTATTAAATAGTTGGGGGGACAAATCAAAAGAATATTTTTTGACACATGAAAATTATATAAGATTCAAATTTCAGTGTCCATGAATAAATTCCATTCTTTTCATTAGTGAGCCAAATGAAACAAAAAGTTATACTTAATCATTGTTATATTTTGAATTCCATCACTTAAAAATGTATGGAATTTTTTCTCTCGTTATGTACATAATATTTTCAGTTTTTCCTCTTGGCCCATAAAGCCTAAAATATTTATTCTTCCAGTCGTTTAGAGAAAAATTTGCCAACCCTTACTCTAGTCCACTGCCCTCATTTTACCAATACTGAAACTGAGGCTCAGAGTAACTCATCTGAAGTCCGAAGCTTCCTGGTGATGGAGCTAGGATGGAACCCAAGTATTCTGGCTCTTCCTCTGCTGCTTTCCTATCACATCTCCAGTGCGTCGACCCAGTGGTGGTACATGGGAAACACTGGTGTGTGTGGATGGGTATGGAAGGTGGGAAAAGAAGAGGCAGGATCCATCCCCATCCCAGTGCCAAAAGGTAATTGGGTTAGGGCGGCACTGATTGTGATGGAGAAGCAAAAGGTATGGGCAAGGATTTAACTACATTTACTCAAATCTTACAAACCACTCCAATTTACACCCAGGTCTTCCAACTTCCACACGTATGTATTTATTTCTTTTATTAACTCAAAGACTTCTAGCCAGAAAGTGAATAATGTAGAAATTTCTTCTGAATAGCATTGATGTGACAGTGCTTGTTGTTTTTGGCATCACTACCTAGAAATGGAAATATTTAGCTTCATTCTTGAAATGATCAGGCTTCATGGGTTTGGTTATAGTACCTGAGATAGCATGTGTCATTGGCCAGAAACAAAAAGAACATCTGACATTGAGATGGATTCTGAACTTAGGTCCCAGACCCTGGGAACAGTGGGGTATTTAATTATCAATGATACTTGATAATAGATACAAAAGAGAACCATCCTGTTCTGGGGGCTCCAATCTATTTTGCTGAAAACATTTGGTTGCCAGAGAATTCTAGGATGTAGTGATTATATAGCCCATGGTTTTTCTTCTCTTTTCAGTTTATTTAATAGTTTATTATGTAGTGTGTTTTATATATGTATATATTACACATTATAGTTTATTCTGTAAAACCATTCTGTTTATGAAGTGTATCATGTCCCTCATAATCTGTAAACTTTTCCATTGATTTTTGAGAAGAAATCAGCGGTGCACTAAGGTGGTTGTTTTTGTTCTCTGGTTTATGTTTCTTGCGGTCTAAGAAAGGGTATGCTAAATGAATTAGTTCTAAATAAATGTTAGCTAACATTTTTATAAAATTTGTCGACCCAGGCAAAATGTGTTTGGTGTTCTTGTAAGCTTCAAGGCAAACTGTTTTTAAAGTTGTAAGTAGATTCTTCAGGAAAAAATTGCTGCATTGAAGGAAAGTCTTGCATCTCTAACAAAACTCCTGAGGCTCCTTTAGGAAAATTGAATTAGAGTAGGTGAGTTAAGGTCCTGCGCCTTAGCTGGGCACTGACATGGGGAGAAAGACCCTGAGATGGAGCTTGGCACACAGGAAGGGCTACTGCCAACCACAGCCTTTGCCTCGCCTTCACAGCAGCGGGACTGAGGGGCTGCCCCAGGGGCTCACTCCCCCTGCCTTGGGAAATCTCTCTCCTTTATTGGAAGCTGTGAAATTCACTAAAATCACAAATTTAGAGATTTGAGAGGACTGTTGGGAGCCCAGTAGTACTGACAGCCAGACAGGAGAATGGGGGCAATGTCTTCAGGATAATTGCCCAGCAGAAAGTCAGTCCAATTAAGCAAGGTGTATAAGTGAGCTGGAATGTGAATCAGTGGATGAAGGGGATGTGGGACTCTCTGGTGCAGCTCAGACTAGGGCACTTTTCTTCTTTGCACCCATTACAGACTATGTAATTGTCTAATGTTTCTCACTTCCATTAGACCAGTGCTTCCCAACTGGGGATGATTTTGCCCTGGGGGACATTTGTCTGGAGCTGATTTTGGTTGTCACAACTGGGAAGAGGAGTGGCACTGGCAGCTGGTGGATAGAGGCCAAGGATGCTGCTGAACATCCTACAATACACACGATAGCCCCACAGCCAGAATTTTCCCACCCAAAGTGTCAACAGTGCCGAGGCTGAGATATTCATGGTAGCCTGCGTTAGACTAAAGTTCTGGAATGGCATCTGTTTTGCTCAGCACTTTACCCTCAGCACCTAGCAGGGGGCCTGGCACATCAGGAGGCATTCAGCACATGTTTCCTGAACACAAAGGAGGCAAGCCTGCTTCCTCTCCAGCCAGTTTGCCTAAGTCATTGCTAAGTCACCAGCAGGCACTCTTAACACTGAGCACACTACCCAGGGCTGATTTTTCCCTCCACTTGGACATCACTCACCTTGGTTCTGAGCTACGGATGTCTCTGAGCAGAATGGGTTGCTTTAGAAAGGGGTTGTATTTCTTCTCTTTTGTATCTTCTGCCTCAACTCTCAATATTGAAGTTTCCATATGTATGGGTTTGCATCCGCTCTAAGAAGGGAATGAAATTAAAGGGTAGATATTTTTCCTTTGCTTATACCTAGTATTTTGGTGTACAGCGATGATCTGTATTGAGTGTTGGTCTTAGCAATGGTGATCGTTACATTTATTTTCAAGGATATCCAGCACTGAATGTGGGATAGTTGGGGTGCGTGACAGAGGAGAAGGAAGTTTCTAACCTCAGGAGCATGTTTGAATGCAATTTGGTCATTTTTTAGTTTATTTAAAGAATATTTATCCTTTTGAGGAGAGACAGTTCTGGATGGCCCTGGAAGCTCATTTCCCATTAGGTCTGCATTGGCCCATCAGAGGATGCAGGCCGAGCCCCTGGGTGCCCCTTTCATCCCGGTTCCTAACTAAGCCACGTCCTGAACCGAGGATCCTGTGTTATTTTATAGGTTCATAGATGTTCCCTGTCCCCAACATGTAGAGTATTACAGGATGGAGTGTGTACCGTCCAACTGTGCTTGGCCCAAACTTATCCGTCAGTGGGGCGATGAGTTGAAGGGATTGTGTGTGCTCAACTGCTCCGGAGGATTTTCCCAACACACCCTATTTCCTATATGCACTGTGGCTCCCTTAGGAAGTCACACGAAACCTCTGCACCATATAGGGATGCAGTTGAGCAAGCAGCTTTAGGAGTTGTCCTAATTTGCAGACTATTTATTATATTTAAAATTATTTTTCTGTGTTATATGAATGATTTAACTGAAACCATTCCAGAAAGAAGGAAAAGGGTAAATACTCAGGTATATCTGTATGTATGTAGAAGGGAATGAAATGTACCTGTATGTATTATCATATCTTTTTGTCTCTGCTTCAGTAGACTTTTTTAAAAAAAAATAAAATAAAATTTTCAGTTCCAAAAAGCAGTGTAAGAAATAGCCTTGTGACTGTTGTCAGAATGTTTTTAAGGATGTTGTTCATTACATTACACAGTAAGCTCTTTATGAGGACTCTTGAGAGTAATTTATTTCTGATCCAGGACTCAAGAATAATTATGGTTCTCCTGAATTACTGCTTTGTTTTTTATCTTAGGGACAAGGAGTATGTCAACTACGTTCTCTTTAAGAATTGCATGTTGGCGTGTTCAGAGCCACGTGTGTTGCCCACCCAGGGTTTAGGTGTGCATGGTAGCCTCAGGCTGACTCCCTGTGATATTCCTATCATTATTTTTCCTCTGTCTTTTTCATCTACTTGAAATTTATCATCATTGTTATATGAATGCCTGTAAATCCCCCGAAATGTTTTTGGGAAAAGGTAGCTAGCAGTATAAATAAGTAAATGTATTATCCAGCCCCGGTTTTACTAGCTTCTTTCTTTTCCCCCTTTCCAGATTGAGGTGTTACCAGATGGGCTGTTTCAGTGCAAAAAGCTGCAGTGTTTACTCTTGGGGAAAAATAGCTTGATGAATTTGTCTCCTCACGTGGGTGAGCTGTCGAACCTTACTCATCTGGAGCTCATTGGTAATTACCTGGAAACGCTTCCTCCTGAACTAGAAGGGTGTCAGTCCCTGAAACGAAGCTGTCTGATTGTCGAGGAGAATTTG
The DNA here is from genome assembly GCA_008086735.1 of Cheirogaleus medius. Taxonomy (NCBI): domain Eukaryota; kingdom Metazoa; phylum Chordata; class Mammalia; order Primates; family Cheirogaleidae; genus Cheirogaleus; species Cheirogaleus medius. Next base: position 67,510,255 of record VBSM01000529.1, read on the forward strand.
CTCAATACTCTTCCTCCCCCTGTGACAGAACGTTTGCAGACGTGCTTAGACAAATGCTGACCGGAAAAAAAGAGACCCATGTCTCAAAATCATTTTTAAAAGTATGTTCCAGGGCTTTAAATGAGAAGTAAAATTTTCTAAGTTATAGAGATGAGAAATGAGTGATGATTATGATGAACTATAATTAAATGTCTTATTAAAGCAACCCAGTGTCTATCCCTAAATCCAACAGGTAAAAAATGTTAACACTAACCTAAAGTTGTGTGAATAATTGGTCTTTAATTTATTGAGATGTCATAAGAAGTACACATCAAAAGTGGAAAGGAGGTTATGAAATTACTGAATTCCTACGTTACAGTTTTTACCTTGAAGACTGTATAGGTATTTCCTCCTCTTCCTCCCCCAGTCTCCATTACTTATTTGCACACTTGTTTGAACTGACTTCCTGTTTTGATATTTATCACCAAGGCCATAAGCTCATCAATATAAATTTTCTTGTGCTCACCACTGTCTTTGATTTATGTTCTTAAATTTTTTTAAACAGGGTGTATTGTGCTTGGCAGAATTCCTATTTTGGCTTCATTTTTACTTCCTTTCCCAGCTTGCTTGAATTTTCCTTAATCTGATTACCTCTTAACAATGATGAACCCTGAGAAAATGTCTGCCTTTGGCGTTCGCCTAGAACAGGAGCAGGACACTTAAGACGTGTTAGGGGCATCCTGAAAATTAATGTCTTCTGTAAGATTTCTTGTCTGTCATTAGAGCCTTTTTTTATTAATAATTTTTACAGTAAATGTAAAACATAAATATTTTCTATTGTATAATCTTGGATTCAACATCTGTGAGAATAATTTTTCGTGAGGTACATAGAACATATGCGTTTCTTTAAGAACTTCCTGTTAGCGTACTTGGTTTTGGCTATTTGTGATCCTCATGTTTGTGTACATTCTGCTCCAAAATGTTTCTGTGCTCTGCAGCTAATTACTATTGGATAACAAAAGCCTTGTGCTTAATGTCTTCAAGTATTTGGGGGTTTCCTTGTGAGAGGGTGGCCAAGTCATCTACCTCTCTCTTCCCTAGTCGCTGTGCAATCGTACGGGTACAAGTCTTCATTACTTACAAAAACTGTGATGGAGGGGAGAGGTACAAACTTGCTTTTTAAATTGATTTTAAAATGCTTTGTAGAAATTTAGTATGAGTTAAAGCAAAACACTTTTTTTCTCCATCTGCATAATCTGTAGCTATGATTATAATGCAAAACCCTCAGCCTCTATTCGGTGTCTAAGATAAGTTCTCAAAGCTCACAAAGAAATAGATCTATTTAACTGAAATTCATCTCATGCCTTTATCTAACTCTTCTGGAATATATATTTGCTCCTTTTTATAAAGAGCTTTGTGTTTGGCCTTTTATTATCATGCATATTGTTACATGAATAAAATTGACTCGTTTTGGGGAAATGTACATTTTTAATGTGTTTTTCTGTAATGGATCTAAGCATTATGATGCCACTTCCTCATTTTGGATATAACTATGAAGAAATCTATTAACTGCACCTAGACAAAACTGGAAAACACCATGGGTAAAGAGTACTGTGTATATGGAATTGTTCTGTGTGGTATTTTTTTTTTCTTGCTTTGCTCCAGAAAGATGAAAGTGAGTCTTTAAAGTACAGCAAATATAGCTTCCCTCACCTACCACATACCCCTGAAGTTCAGAAAAAAGAACTATTCAGATAAAATGAAATTTGAATAATATTAGCTATAAAGAATATAGAACACCAAAAGCTGCCTAAAATATTGTTTATTCTGAATGGGAAGGAACAGTGTCAACATACACTTTTTACCAAAACTTGCCTTTTAGTCAGAACATTCAAGTTCTCAGGGAACTAGGCATAACTGATGAAACTTTCTCCTAGGACTTCAGAAAACAGATTCGGATTATATCCATAGTTTTTTGTTATTTTCATTTTTTAAAATGTAAGTTGATGGTTATTTTAGTTTTTCACAATAGAATTGTCATGTGTACTAATTCCAGTATTTTATAGGATTACATTTTGGACGTGAATGTGATACATGGAGAGGTATTTAAATGTTTTGGCCCAAATAATTAGCCAGAATTTATATAAAAAGTCCTACCCTCTTTTATAGGAAGACTTTTCAAATCAAAATTCAGATTTGCTACCATCCTCCTGACAGGCTAGAACTTCTCCATGCCTAGTCACTGATTTGGTTCAACTGCAAAATTATTGGCTAAATTTTCCTTATCACCTATATAAATTTCTAGAGGTAATTTACTAGCAGAATTAATAATGAATATTGCAAGCTGCTTTCCACACACCAGGGTATAATTAGTGGTGCAAATTATATGATCCTCGATGCCATAGTTTTTAAATTTTTTTATTGAAATCTTCTACACCAGTGTTTAGATAGCTTTCGAAACAACATAACACTGACATGAGGAAAAATGAGACCACCGCTTGACGTACAAAATGTGGTGTCAATACCATCTTTACTGCACTGTTGGAGCAGATCTTTATTTTACAAGTATTTGTATTCATTTAAATGAAGAAAATGAAGTTTGTAAAATTATAATTATGAGATATTAGTTGGCATTTGATTTCCAAGAATGTACATATACATTTTCCAAAAAATAAATGTGAAGGTTATTCAGAGCAAAGTTTATGGCTTATGCTAGCAATGACATGGGTTCCTTTTATTTGTAAGCACATATAAACATGCACAGATGCACACAGACACACATAGACACATACTTCATGTATGCAAATTATAACATTAGTTTTTTATATGTTTAGTATTTTTTCCAAAATTGCAAGAGATTATAGATTAATACTAGGATAGTGATTTTTTTTATTCATTGCAATCATGGAGTATTTTATTCCCTTAGTTATGACATTTAAAAGAAAACCAAATGCTTAACATTGATTTGAAAACCTAAGTGTTTTTGAGCATTCTTGCAGAAGTGTAGCATTCTTTCCTTAACTTATATCAGGGTACATCTGCATGACACACAGATACTGCATTTTCATTCTTTACCCTCAGTCTTAATTTTTTCCCCTGTATGTCATATTTCACTGTCACTTAACAAACATTTATGTTAAACAGGGTAAATAGAGATCCTCAGGATCTCGGTGCAATAGGTGTGCTGGGGTGCACTGCAGTGATTAATTTGTATAACATTGTTTGATAGTGAAATTTTTTTTTCTGTTTTTCAAGTGTTTCATGATTCAAATGTTGTGTTTGATTAAAATATTGCATAATATTGATGGGTTCAGAAACCATTAAAATAATCAAACAATTATTCTGTGAACTTAACATTTTTTTTCTTGTGTTTTCAGCAATGTATTCTTTCCATATTTACATTCACATAGCATTGTCCTATCCACATAAGGTATTTTGTTTTCCTTCTCCACTCACCTACCCCGTTAAATTTGATCAGCACTTATATAGTAACAATATATTTGTGCTAGAGGATTTGCAGTGATACTTGAGCATGTATTTATTTCGGGGAAGCCAGTTCCTATAATTATGACTAACTGAGTAGTTCAGCTTCACCCATCCCTGCAGTATTTAGACTTGATCCTATGACCCTTCGTCACCACAAAAGCATGAGTATATAACTGCAGGTCCACTTTGCTTTCAGTAACTGTATATTGCATTAGAATCTGTATTTCTTCCTTTCTGGAAACAAGAAAGACTGGTGGGAGAGGGGAGGAGTTATTTTGCATCCTGGCTTGTATAATGAATGCATTACATATATAGAGAATGGTATAAACTAATAGCTGTTGCAAAATGCCCTGGATATAATTATTGTCTTCAGCTGGATGTGAAAAGTTGCAGTAAAAAAACCACAGCCCTATTTAATTGGTTTCTTCCTGTTTCTTATCCATCACTTCTACATCCAAGGGGAGCTATCTACTACGTACCTTTGGTAACGGACTAAATTCTCTTCAATGTTTTGTATATGAACAATTTCATCAGCACTAAAGCATTATCATAGAATACATGAGCCAAAGTACTAAGTTAAGATGGCTTTCAATTGAACATAATTTCATATTTAACTTTTGCATTTGACTTGTATAATACACTACTGCTGAGAAAAATAACTATGAATGCCTTCTGCATGTTGTACATTATCTCTAACAGAGATGGTGCAATTTAAAAATACAAAGGGGTATAGAGTTAGAATGGATGTGTTTGTGCATATATATGTTATGTATAAGCCTAAATATTAACATTTACAAGATTTTTTAAATTCTTCAAATGTTTCACTCTCAGTGAAATAATGGGCCAATCTTGAATAGAGACATTTTCTTTTGTTAGCTCACAGTGACGGCTGGCATTTGTTATTTTATCTTTGTCACCTATTTGGAAACGTATACAATTAGTTTTTGCTTCTGGTAATGAATTATTTAAAAATGTAAGATTTCGTTCGATGTTTTTGGCCCTCAGGTTTACCATGTAAATCTGCATTTTGGTGGTAAATCCCTTTGCCTCAGATTCAGTAGCTTTTGGTAAACTTTACTGTTTTTAAAGTACCTTTTGTGTAAAATAAAGATTAAATTTTTTATAATAAATGGCAAATAAAAACATTAAATGCTGGAAGAAGTTGACTGTATTAATTTTTACCTGTGTTCATTTATCAACGCCCAGGGTCCAGAAGTGATTCCCTTCGTCTTCCCATGTTTCCTTGTACAGCTGTATTATTCACCAAATGATAAATTTTGGATTTACATGTGAATCTCTTAATGGTAGTATGAGTTTTCAAAATATGCTTCCACGGTCACAAAATAGCAAGCACCTGAAAAGAGCTGGATTGATTCTAGAATAAACTGTGTGGAGCGGGGGACCGAATCTCTCACAACAAGCCTGTATATCCAACAGTGTTCCTCCTTGGAATTATTCAGGAACAGATGTTCACACACCAACTCATCTCTCCCTCCCTTCTTCCTGGTGCCTGTTCCTCCGTTTACTGTTAGTTTAACACTGAATAGTGGACCAGATAAACAACAACTAAAGAAGTGTAAGACAGGCAATTCTGAGAAGGTTTAGTAAAGGGAGAAAAATGAATTTTGGGGTAAAATGCACATGATAGACCTTTTGGAAAGAAAACTTAATATCTCTCTGTCTCTCTCACACACACACGCAGAACCAGCTTATGAAGGAAAGTAATTTTAATTGTCCTCTGGCCATATTCTCTGAAAATGCAGTAGTTCAAGAAAGGTTTTCCCCCATCTTTAAGTGCCTCAGGAATGGGGAGTACATTGAGGAAGTGAAGTGAGTACCTGCCTTTAAGCATTAGTAGCCTTTCAGGAACTGCAGATGCTTTGAGACTCCAGAGTTTTATGTTAATGGTCTGCAGGGCAATGGCATGCCCCCGTGAACGTGACAATAATTGTGGCTTCATGTACTTCAGCATTCACATCCACAGTTTAAAATGGCTTTTCAAAACTATGACAAAGGGCTTGACTATGGGAGAGGGAGGCTGAGTCAGTGCTGTTGAAAGAAGGGCTCCATTCTCCGGAACTGCAGCTTTTGTTCTGGTTTCTGCTTCCTTCTCCTCTGTTCCTACCTGGTGTTCTCTGTCCCCTCATCTCTGAGGTCTAGAGAAAAGCAATTTATCCAAAGGGCTCAAAGCCAGACCTCAAACTCAAGTCACATATTTACATAATATCATATAGCTACATGCCAAAGAAGGATTAGAATAAGTGTCCTTTTTTAACATGTAGTATTTTTATAAAAAATAAAAATCTTTCTTCACCCCACGTTGCCTCATCTTCCCCGAACTCGAATAAGTCTTCCTGCCTCCTAAATAGCAAAGAATCTGTAGAGCTGCCTGTCTGCTATGAGGTTTTCAGTATATCTCCTGTGATAAATACCCTGAATTGTGTATGCTTTTTTACACGTGCCTATTGTTCAGGAAGGGCTCGACTCACATCATTTTTTACTCTCTACCTCCCTCTGCTGCTAAGAGGAGAAAAAGTCAAATAGAAGCGTCCCCAGCAGCACCCACTATTAACTAAATGTAACTCCAGTTTCTTTCTTTTGGAAAAATGACATTCATGCTATCTTACCTACCAGAGAAGCCAACACAGATCCTCTCTGCTTTTCTTTAACACCAAACCTCCCGGCCCGCCCCATTTCCTGACTATTCACTTCTCCCACTTCTATCCCACTCCCTGCATGTCCCAGGTTCTGCTCCTCCTGGTAATTTCTCTTATACAGATTGCCCATTGCTTATTTGCCAGGTACAGTCTCAGTCCTGGCCTCTACAGGCAGAGGGGAAATGCTTTGTATGGCTTATCAACATGTGCGATTGTCTTGACCAACCTTTTTACCCATGGAGTGAAGGCCTCACAACTCTACAAGTAAAAGATTTACAAAGTCATGAAGAAGCAACCCTGACACTAGAATAGTTGTTTTGGAGCCCAGCCTCCCCTTCTGGATACAGTCCTTAAACCACAACATCCGGTTCCCTACTTGCCTTGCCTTTATCAAACGCAGCCCCCAAGGCAAGATCTTGAGGATTAATTGGCCCTTCCTTAGTCTCAGTGACTGTATTTCAAATGAGATGCACACGAGAAAGCCCCATGCAGTGCCTGGCACCCGTACCAGATCATACTGTGGATGTCCTGGGTAGGTCAGAATTCTGTACCCCTTTTAAAAAAAACAAACATGTGTTGAATATTTATTCAACAAGTTTTTAGTGGAGATGGAAAAACTGGTTTTCTATTAGAAAAAAGTCATGAACCTTTATGTCAACTGTCTTCTTACCCCCCTCTCCAAAAACTAGACTCTAGTAAGAGTGAGGAGGAGTTTAAAGATGATTTAGCAGAAGGACAGGTGGGGCTGGGGACTGTAGGGAGTATAAGAGTTCTCAAAGCTCATGGCGTTTCTGTCAAATATTCCCAATTGACAATCTCTTCTCCCAGGCCTTTCGAGCAGGCCCGTCAGCTGCTGGGTCTCCCTCCTTCCCCCTTTTTTTCTCTACTCTCTTAGCCCTCACCCTCTCCTTCCCAAATCGCACACCTCCTCCCTCTCTCTCTCTCTCTCTCTCTCTCTCTCTCTCTCTCTCTCTCTCTCATTGTGCTATTCAGCATTGCCCAACCACAAACTCCAAGCTTATATATCCTCACCTATTACTAAATCCCATCTTCAAGAATACTAAATACCTATTAAAGACCTATTATTCCAGGATGATGCATTAGTCTGTGCTTACCAAAATAAATATTTTTCTGTTGTCAAGATTCTCTCTTCCTAGAGGCAGTTTCTTGCCACGGTTTCAAATTCAAAATAAGAGACTTATTCCATATGCTGAATGGGAGCCAGGCCAATTTCATTCCTTAGGCTGGTAACATAAGAAATTGCATGTGGAAACCTGAGTTCACTGGCCCCATATTTCCAATTAGTCTCATGACATGTGGTGCTCCTTGTGAATTAATACCCCAGGCACCTGCTTAAATGCACTTACCCTTAGCTCAGCTCAGCCTGGCTTGCAGGTGCCTTGTATACGGCCATGACCATTTTCTTCTCAACAGGAATCAATGAGTTACCATTGTGGTGTAAAAAACTGTTTCCCTCTTGAAAAGCTTCTCAGTCATTAAAGAGTAGGTGGGAAGGAAGGTTTCCCTCTAGTTTCTGGAACTGCACCACTCGGGAGAACCAACTGCCACCTGTATGAAAGGAGTTTCCATCTAGTCTTTCCCTGAACTGGGACTGATTCACACCCTCGTGTAGAGTAATGCATAGTAATGCATAGAGAAACTTCTCACATCCTCAAGGGGAGAAAAGGACTGTTCTCTGTCACTTTTCCAAGCCCATCAAGCCACCATTTTTGTAATAAATCAAGCCTTTCTCAAGCAGTTGCTCTGTGAAAAGGAAAAGCCTAACAAAGTAGCCAAGCGAAGAATTGATTCGGTCTGCATTAAGAGGCCCAAGGAAAATTTGCTGGGCTTGTGATATCAGGGCAGAATGATGCACATCACAAACTTCATTGATTGCTTCAAATTGAGAAAAGATAAAAATCTAAGCATTTAGTTCCTGCTCCTTTAGCTTGGAGACCACAACTGTGAGAAGAAGTAACATAGTGAGGATACAACAATAACTTTACTTAGCACCTACTACATGCCAGGGACTCTACCAGGTTTTTTATGTGTGCTGTCTCAAGCCAACCCACAATCCTGTTTGGTGTGTTGTTCCAATTTTACAGGCGAGAAACCAAACTTAAAAGTTATAACCATCCCAAAATCTCCCAATTGTTCAGAGGAGGGACCATATTCAACCTAGAGGTCTGAACAGCCTGCTTCTACAGAGATTTAGCTGAACATTCAACATCAGAACTTTATCTTCTCATACTCACCTTGGTGTTTGGAAAACTCTGGTTTTCGGAGCTCAGTGCTGTCTTCTAGTCTGCCTTAAGCCTTGTGCTTCCTCTTGCTCCATATGTATCCTAGCTTCTGTCTTCCCCTGAGCCAGTGAGTCACTTCCTACATTTTACTTTCCTCCTCATCCTCTAATGAAATTCTGGATTCATAGACTTTTCCAATGAGAAGGAACCATGAGGATTTTCTGAGATGGGTGGGTTAGGCGGCTTGTTGGAGATCATAACTCCACTGACTGAGGGAGACGGTCTCTAGGTCTGTGCATCTCCCTGTTGAGTGTTCCTTTTGCCCTGCTGGGCTGGCTCTGTGGAGCACAGATAATCTACATTGAACCAAAGCCTGGTGGAAGAGCCAGACTAGCAATCATGTCTCCTACCTAGCTCCAGACCCTGTACACTCTCTAACAAGCTGCATTCATTTTAGCTTCAACCTATTCCTGTGCACAGTGCATCACTGTGTCTAGAGCACTTTAGGCCATTGTCCTTATTTGACATGTAAGCAAACTAGACTCTGAAAGAGACACCTTCCATAGTTACCATTATTGAGAACTACTAAAGCATCTACCATGGGCTTTATAAGCATCACCAATGCTTAAAGCATTTTAAGTAGACATTAACTCCATTTTATAGATGAAAAATAGGTTTAGGCAGGTTAGCATACTAGGCTCTATATTAGATTAGATATAGCTTGTGCGTGGCAGAGCCAGGTTTTTAACTGGAGACTCTGTAGCACCAAATCTGCTTTTTCTATACAGTACACTGCCAAGGTCATATGGCTAGTAAGTGATAGAGGACAGCCTAAAATTTTGACATCTAATTCAGCATTTTATTCTTTGTAATGTGCAGGTACTAAATAGTCTGAATATTGAAAAGGATTGATACACATGTAAACACATCACACCTGCACACACACATAGTTTTAAATATTGTAGTATAAATATAATTGCATCCAAATGACCCTGTTATTTTTAAGCTTTGTGATTATCTTTGAAAATGCATAGTTTTTTAGTGTTTTAACCCAAATCTATGAGCACACGTGCTCTCATTAGAAGAATGGAGTGTCATGGTATATTTCTGACCCTGTGGGTGATGTTGGATAAGGACCACAACCTATCAAAAAGAGTTGTTAACATTTTGTGGGGGTTTTTTGTTTGTTTCAAGTTTGCAGATGAGGCTCACAGTCAGTTTGAGCTTCTTTAGAGAATTGAAGTTCCAGTTTAACTCCCCGAGAGTCCTGATTTATTATAGGAAAATGCTGGCAGATATTTTAGACTTGCAAAATGACTTCCAATCACAGTCCATGCTAAATTCATTCTTCTGCTGCTGATTTAAACTGTTGGAAAGTGAGGAGAGCGAGGAGGAGGGAAGAGTTATGCTGTCCTTACTAAATTCATGCCGTGTTCCAGATAAGAAGCTGTGTTCCTCACCCAAGATAATGCCATGACCCTCCCTTTGCCTTTTGGCTGAACACGTTACTAAGCACGAAGAAAGCATCATCTAAAGCTCTAAAGCCTTGTAGCTCTGGTTAACTTGGCATTTCCCCCGGGGTTCTTTGAAATGCCAACCCTTCAAGACATGGCATATCAGGCCCATGTGAGTTACCAGGCTCAGCTGTCTTCGAGCTCCACTCACCCAGTAGGACTGCAGCACTCGGGTCCCCAGTCCCCTCCACTGAGCTCCACTAATGAAAGGAAGATGACTTACCACGCGACTTTGCTGGGACTTTACACAATCACATCAGCTAATTTCTTTTTTTTTTTTTTTAATTTTCTTCTAGAAGATGAAAGAAATGGGCTCTTCTCCCTTTTTCTTTCTTTCTGGTGGTGAGTATAATTTCTCCAGCTTAGCAGAAAGCGTCCAAAGAGAATTTTTTTTGCAATGCTGGAAATAAACCAAATGGTTTGGGTGTTGTCTCAGATAATCAGAGAAGGCCCCAGATGAGACAATGACTGGAAGGGCCTGCAAGAAATTAACAAGCTTCTCGGGGTAAGCTGTGGCTCAGGGAATTTGGCCATGTTGAGGATGCTGGAGGCTGTCTCATAGAGCAAGAGCAAATGGGGTTCTTGAAACTTCTGGGATTCAGCGCCAGCCCTCGTGATCCTGCCATTTCCAGTGTGATCTGCCTTATGCTGGCGTGTACAAGGTCCAAGCCTAACGGAGCCTGGTGAGCGGGTGGGCCTAGATAGCCCCCAGGATGCCTTCCAACTCCAATATTCTGCTCTATGTAAAATGCTGAGTGGGAAGTGTTGATCAGGTTTAATACCGAGTAATTTTCTTAGGAGCTTGAACATGTCATACGTTTCTTTTTTCAGCTTTTGAAATGATTCACTTTTATGACACATGAACAAGATAAGACTTTTATTCACTAAATAACCTAAAGCATAATAGCAAGTGAGGAGGATGGAATTATCTTTAAGGGCTGTTCTGCAGTGCCGCCCTGTCAGCAAAGCCAGGTACACAGTGAGAAGAAGCTATTTAGGGCAGAACAGATAGGAACACTCCCAGCAGGGCCTTCACAATGCTCAGGTTACAGTTCCTAGTTAGGAGAAATGTCCTGAGGTTGCATAGGTGAAAAGGTGACCTGAAGATTCTCGGCCCTCTTGAGCTTTAACGCCAAACCTTGAAAGCTGAGGCTGACCCTTTACCGCTGGTATCCAGCCCCGAGTCTGACCTGGGGCAAACAGATGCCTGCCAGTTTTAAGCTCTCCCGTTTTTGTTCCATGGGCCTCTGGGCCTGAATGTCAGGTCACTAACAGGCTCCCAGCTGGAGAAACATGTCTCTAGGCTTGGGTGCTCCAAGAGGTATCGGCTTCTGCATGGACTTGGGGTGCAGCCCCACCTGGGTGCCAGCGCAAAGGCAGACTGTACACCCCTCAGGCTCATCCGATATGCGGTGGGCTGTTCTGCAGCTGTGTGCTGTGCACCTCCTCTGTGCTCTGTGCCCAGCCCAGGACTGCCTGAGGCCTAGGCTCAGACTGCTCTATCCATCGTCCCAGACAGAGCCAGCTGTCATCTGCCTGCCCAGAAGTTGCTCATCTCCAACCTGGGTCAGAGTCCTATTTTCTCCAGGAACTCTTAAGTAACCTATCTCTGAGCCCCAGTTTCTGCTTCTATAAAATGTAGACTTTATTCTATAAATATTGAGTGCCTGCTACTACCTAGATGTTGCTGAAGGCATTGTGGATACAGGGGGGACAATGGGGACAAACAGGACCCTCCCCCATAAGGTCCTAGGAGGATTCCCTGAGATAATGTATGCAAAATGCTCAGCATCTTGTCTGACCCTAGTAGGTACTCACTACGTGTTAGCTCTAATGAGTTTTCCTCCAAAGATGCTAAGAACTCTCTAAAAGCATGCCCTTTCCTACCGTGGTCTGTGCACATGCATTTCTCTCTGCCTAGAAGGCCCTTCCTCACTCTTTGTCTAGCTAACTCTGTGCATCCGGTTCTTGGTATAAATGGTCACTTTTTCAGGGTGGGCTCTTTCTGACCTGGTCAGGCGTAGGTCCCCCTGTTGTGTGTTCCCAGGGCAACTGGCACAATACTTTGAGGTATTCATCACTGTGGTAACCACTACTTATTTAATGTCTGTTTTCCCGACTGGATATAAACCTGGTGTCAACGGCATCCATGTCTACCTGAAGTCTCGGTGCACAGCTTTGAGATTCTCTATAAATCTCTCACCAAGTGGATCTTCCCCTTCAAATGCAAAAATTGCACTGGACCAGAAATGGAGAATCTGGCCCACTAGGAGCACATGGGCCCTTTCTTCACTCTTCCTTTTCTCTCTCCCACCATGAAGATGAGAGATGTCCAAGAAATGGCTGAAAGAAGGCCATGCCCTGAGGGGCACCCACATCTCCCTGGAAGCAGCAGGTGGTCAGGAAACAAAGGATGGTGAGCTGGGTTTCCAGTTAGCAAGCTCTTGGCACCCACTCGGGAGCCTGCTGGGAACAGGGCACCATGTTCCATCGTCACACCTTCCTCTGTTCTCACCACAGCCAAGCAGTGTGACTTAAGGAGGACATTTGTCTCTTGTAACTGTAGATAGTAGAAGCTTGAATAAATGAAAGTAAAGCCTCAAGAGTAGAATGGTGTCAGCAGTACAAATGTCACCGTGTTGACGTTTCACTCTATTGCTGAGTGTGAAAGATGCCTCCAGCCTCAGTACTTCGCGGAGAACTTGGCAAACATACAGCCATTTATGTGTGACTCACTAGAAATGTGAATGCTCTTGCCCTTTTGTGCCCTGTAAGTCTTAACAAAGCAGCAATGTGGCCTGACCCTAGTGGTTTTCTTTTGGCCAGAATCCAAACCCTCCGGGCAGTGCTGGACTTTCCACACGCATTCCTGTCGGCCCACCGTATAGAACGACAGGGCAGCCCTCTGTGCCAAGCCGCTCCAGCTTCCACGACTCTGGCCAGGCTGTTTCCTCAACCAGAAGTCCCTTCCCTCCATGTGTACACACACATGCCACACACACAGTATATTTAATGCCGAACCTCACTCAATTCATTCTTCAAGACTAAGATGAAATATCACCTTATCTGTAACTCCTCTGACCACCTGCCTTCTCCAAGTTGAAATTAGGTGCTTTTATTCCTAATCCTTATAACAAAGTAGTGAGGTTATTTATGGATTTCCCCCCTCACTAAACTGATGACAGAAACCAAATCTCATTCACATTTCATCCCCTTCAACTAGCATAATGCTTAGCACACCGTAGGTGCCGAATGAATGAGGGCAGGAAGTTCAGCGTTGGCAAGGTGTGCCCCAGCCAGTGGGTCAGCCAGAATCCTAAGGGCAATGGATGTGTCAGAAACCACAAGCACATACTTGTGTGGACAGACTGTTGAAACAATGAGGAGTCATTAAAGGCTTGTGGGCAAGAAAACGGCATGAGGAAGTAGTAATTTGGGTACATCTCTGAGGACATAGTGGGTATGATGAGGTTAAAGAAAAAATCTTATACCCCTTCTACAGATGAGGAAACTGAGGCTTGGAGGAGTTAAATGACTTGCCAAAGCACACACAGCTAGTAAGCAAATGAATCTGATTTAGAATCTAGATCTGATTTCAAAGTGTGTGTTCTTAAATATTATATAAAAATTCAACCAAATCTGCAAACACCTCCTTGAACCAGGGTCCTTTAGATCTTCAAGGAATGTTATCCCAGCTGTATTAAGTTTGACTCCAGAATGTTATTACCTCAGTTTTCTCTTCAGTAAAATGAGGAGAATTGAACTAGTTGACTCTAAGTCCACTTTTAAGCTCTGAAATGCTATAATTCTCTGTAGAATACAAATTGAATTTGCTAATCTGGAAATCAGCTCAGTCAAAATATTGTATATTGTATAATATTGTATATAGGATATTGTATATCCTTTTCAGGGGTTGCAATCATGACTCCAACACACACACACAAAGCTGTGAAATATTATCTTAGAGAATTAACTGTTCTTCTCAAATGAATATTTAAAATATGCTCAGGCATTAAAGTGTTAACTTTTCCAAAGTCACAGAAAGTTTATGTTTATCTGAATTGTTTACTTGAGTCACAGCAAAGTTGCCACTCGCTCATCATGCTCTCCATGTAATTCTGAACATCACTGAAATAAAGTTCAGCATTGCTTTCCCCATATCTGTAGCACCAAATCCCATGCCCCTAACTCAGCCCATCACATCAGTCTCAATCAGACGTACATGTAATTCTCTGACTTCAGACTGACTCTTAGGGTGGAACACATCTGAAAATGTCTGTGTGGTTCAGAATGAACTCTGAAATGAAAAGTTTCCACCCATACCACTGAATAACATCCTGTTGTTTTGGTTTGTTGGGTTTTTTTCTCCCCATTAAATCTGTGCAATAACTCCTTTGATTTGGCTTTCATTTGGAATGATCTGCCTGATGCCATTTTTCTGAAACATTCGGAACAAGATACAATCTTATTATAGTCAGCTACATAGAGTGGACCTTTCAGAGCATAAAGAAACATCTGTCCTCCATCTGTGGTGCCTGAAAAAGAGGACTTTCAATAGAATACTTTGTAGGACACTAATGCTTTTAAAGGGCAAGAAATCCATTTCTGACTTTAAAATCTCAATAAATATGTCTAAAAGAATGTTTTTATCTTACATATTGTTTTCCAAGAGCATTTCAAAGGCCACTGTAGCAGAGTGGTTTAATAAAAACATAATCTCCAGATTCAGCCAGGCATGATTTAGATACTTGCTCTGTGATGTGTGATACTGGCTGTGCGATCTTGGACAGTTATTTAACTCTAATACTTTTAGGTTTTCTCAGGGATGTAAAATAAGGAGAATACTAGTATCTACCCCAAGAGATAATATTTTTAAAAGGACTGGTACATAGTACAGCTTGCCTAGACAGAAGAAAAGAAACCTTGGAAATGGAGGCTCACTCATTGCAATTTTCAAACAAAGGGTTGGAGACCAAGTCCCAGCCACCACAGAAACACGGAGGGAAAGTGATCAACATGGAATGTAATTTAGTTCTGTATTTTTCCTTATGAACCCTGCTAACCCTATCCTATATGGGTCAGCCCTTATTACAGAGAAACTCACTACAAAAGGGACTATCTGATGCATGGTTGGTTTAATAAACACACAAAAAATTCCCTTAAAATTGTGTTAATAACATGAGCTATTAATTATAAATCCTGCTTTCCATTTGAAAGCTTGCAAAGCAAACTCTACCTTGATTTATGAATAGTGCTTTTAGAAGGTGAAATAAATAAACATCAGTTGTTGCTCCTGTTTTGTTATTGTTGCTGTTAATATTAGGAGCGGGATGGCCTGATTACTGATGCTGCTGAATAGACACAGGATTTGGAAAGAGAAGAACTGAATTTGCACTTCCCCACTGCCATTTGCTAGTCAGGTGACCCTGGGGAAATCACTGAACGCTTCTCAACTTAGCTTCCTTGTCTATAAAATAGGGAAAGTAAAAATAGCCAACTCACAGATAAAACCATGAGTTTCAAATAAGGTGATTTATGTGAATTTACTTTGCCAACTACTAAACTCTTCATATATGTGCATTATTTTGTAATTGCTAATGTTATAGAATAAATGTTTGTGTACCCTGAAATTTATACATTGAAACCTTAACCCTAATGTGATGGTATTAGGAGGTGGGGTCTTAGGGGGTAATTAGGTTTAGATAAGGTCACAAGATAGCAGCCGCATGTTAGAATTAGCATTCTTGTAAGAAGTGATCAACAGCTCTTTCTCGGACACATGAGGATACAGCAAGTAATCAGCCATCTACAAACCAGAAAGAGGGCCCTCACTAAAAACCGAATCTGCCAGCACCTTGATCTTGGACTTCTCAGCCTCTGGAACTGTGAGAAACAAGCGTCTGTTCTTTAAGCCACCCTGTCTATAATATTATCACAGCTCAAACTGAATGAGACCATTAATGACAACACCAGACCTGAAGAACATATTTAATTATTTTTACCCAGAAATTTTCATTTACAAAAATATGAGCAATATGTTCAAGTGATTATAACTGATTTCCACTTAGCCACAGAAGGGAGGATTATGTGGATGGGCTAAGGTAACACCGAGTGTAGAATGGCTGCCAACAGAACACCATCTTGCCTATGTGCTCATCTTAGACGTGGCCTCTGTGAACATTTAAAACGTGTCCTGGTCAAGAGCCAATATGTCTGAAGAGGTGCTGAGACAGAAAAGGGCTGTCAACTTGCCCCTTGGGTGCTGTAAATGTTAGTTTTTCAGATTGTATCCCCCCTCTCTTCCTAGAGCATTCAAAACAACTGGCAATTCAGCTGCTCTCTGCCCTTCTGCGTACCTGCTCCCCTTTGTTCGTCCCACAGGGTGGAAGTCACTGGGCTCGGGATTTTGGCAACACTCAGACTTAAATTAGAATCCTGTCTTCTTAGCTTTCCAGCTGTCTTGTCTTGAGCAAGTTAGGTAACCTTTCCACACCTCAGTTTTCTCATCTGCAAAATGGAGAATAATAATAGCCATCTTCCGGAGTGGCTGAGAAACTTAAGACAGTACATTTAAAATTATTAGTCATATCTGACACCCGATAGGTACTCATCACCTTACCTTTCTTTCCTTGAATCTTCTTCTTATTCACTTCTTGATCCCTGTACCTGATTATTGATCCTTCTCTGAGGCCTTTGGTGAGATGATCACTAACAGAGTCAGTGGCTAATGTGAGCCTGTAAGAAAGTGTCCTTGTGGAAACATTAATCAATATTCCTAAACTAAAACTCTTGCACCAGGTCTTTACAAACCTCGGTAAAAGCAATAGACTCTTACAGAGTATATTTGCTAATTGAATATTTGAAGAGGTGTGTGTGTGTGTGTGTGTGTGTGCACGCACGCATGCACATGTATGAGCTTGGATATTCACAGAATATCTCCAGTGGTTGCCCAAAAATCTGGCAATGCTGTTTACATTTTTTCTGCATAACTTTTTGTATTTTGTGTCATATGCACATATTTCTACTCACAAAACAATTATTGATACTTTAAAAATGTTAGTGATGTTGGAGTAAGTTCTTGCTCTAGGCATTCTAATAAGAGTTCCCTAATGCCTTGAATATCAATATAGGCTCCAAAATTTTCTAATATATAGACAGGGGAAATTGTGGTTCTTGAAGCTGAAAACCATGGTCTGAGCCAGAGAAGGAGGTTCTGTGGCCTCCTTGCCATAGAATGTTTGTAACCTCTTCCCCCAAAATTTTCAAAGTAACTATTTTTCATCAATAACAGTAATGATGTATGTCAAGAACTTACTACTACATGTCAAGCACTGTTCTGTGTAGCTTCACAATTAACTCAAGTTAATTTTCACAACAATCTTATGAGGTAAGTCATATTATCATCTATATTTTACATATTAAAAAAATTGAGTCTCAGAAAGTTTCCTAACCATCAGTGAGAGAGCTAAGATTGAAACCTGTTACATTATCAGTTTATTACAAGAGGCATAGGACTGTTATAAGGATTACATAAACTAAGACATATAAAGTGCTTAAAGCATTATTGGTTGTAGTAGCATTCCCCTTTAAGTGCCAGCATTAACATCCTATAGTCAGGGAGGAATGTTGTAAGTTAGAAACATGATAGAGTCAAAAAAAGCACATGAAGTTATCTTAATAAACTGAAATGCAAGTTAAGGTCCATTTATTCCGTGACTAAAAGCTACACATTTTTGAAGATAATTTTTCATTTGTTTTTATTTTCTATGTTTGCCACATCCTTGAAAACCCGTTGCTACCAATTCCAAGTTATTTGTGTCCCACTTCCAATGTTTTATTATGCTCTTTCCTCACAGGGCAATTTTTAACATAAAAATCAGAGTAAGATAACATTTTTAAATGTAGCCATTAGGATGACTACCCACATAAGCAAAAGTTTATGGATATAAAATTCTTGGTATTACTAGATCTTTCCTTTGTGCTTTTTACTGAGTGATGTTTCTACCTGTGGGAGGAGAGAGCAGGTAGAGCACAAAGAAAGTCTGAGATCATCTGTCTCCAACATGTACAGGAATAGCAGCCACATAATTGCTTGCTATATAAAGCAAAAGAACAAGTAATATCTAAGCCTGACTGATAGAAAACACACCCATGTTTTTGCAGTCGAATGTCAGGCTCACAACAATATAAAGCAAGAGAGGAAAATACTTCCCTATTGCCTCTAGAACTGCCCCGTCCAATGTGATCACCACTAGCCACATGTGACTACTGAGGTCTTGAAATGTGGCTTGTTTGAATGAAGATGTTCTGTAGGTATAAACCATACACTAGATTTCAAAGAACTAGTTAAAAATGGAACAAAATATATCAATTTTTATATCAATTACATGCTGAAAGGATATTTTGGTTATATTGGATTAAATAGTATGTATTATTAAAATTAGGTACATCTATTGCTGATAGAAGAAGATGGCCATGATGGCGGACTAGAAGGAGCCTGCACAATGCTGCTCTCATGGAGAGGTTCAAAAGTGGTGGATAGATACCTACCTTTGGATGTATCCTCTGAGTGAAAGCACGGAGAATCCACAGAGAGAGGGAAGGAGTGAAAAGCAGAAGATAGAAGTGGGACAAGCTGTTCAGCAGGACTGGAGGTAACTAGGGGAGGTGCCCACACATGGGAAAGAGATAAGGGAGAAAACCCTGGGCTCCACACTTCCCCTAACGACCCTGTAACCAGAGCAGCAGGAGGACCCCTCCACCACAGCAGGCCACTGGACTGATACAGAGACCTGATAGGAGGCTGTGCAGCTGTGTTGTTCCAGAGAGAAAGGAGGGCTGGTTTATGAGCTGTGGGCACTATGGCTGGTGCCATTGTAGTATCCCAATCCTGGAACACTTCTTTTGCACAGGCATCAGACTGTAACAGCTGCCTTCCCTTTGCCCCTGCCAGGCAGGGAGGGAACAGGGAATCCCAGTGCTCACATAAGCCCCCTGGGCAAGTGAAGTGCATCCCCACCACTGCTACCTCCAGGGGCTCTGGGAAGAGCAGGAGACCACAGGCCCTGTGCCTGCTGCTGAGGCCTGGGCAGTCCCACTCAACCACACTTCCTGTGGGCCCCTAGTGGAACAAAAGCCAGGATAGCCACAGCCTTTGGATCTAGGCAGACTGTATTCCACTGACCTGTTCCATCCAGCTTAGGTGCCCTGAGTGCTGCACCCTGCGCGCACCCTGCCCCACAGCCACCCTGACCCATACGCACGAGCACCACACCTTACAGACCAGCTCCATCCCATGTAGGCACCCTACCCTGTAGGTCTGCTCTGTCCTGGGTCCCCACTCCACTCCACACATGAGCTATGACCTGCTGGACTACTCTGCACTAGGGGTCCACTTCACCCCACACCACATGTGCCTGCAGGGTCAGTATGCCCTGCACACCTACTACACCCTGCATCACACCCTGCACTGACTTCACCATGCTCATACACCTAGCACCTTGTATACCAGGGCTACATGTGTGTGTGGCATGACTAGCAGACTTCCTTTATACCATGCATGTGCCCTTTCCTGCTGGCCAGCCCCACCATGCATGCACACCTGGCACCAGAGACTGGCCCTGCCACAGCAGCCTAATGACAACCACAGGGGAATAGGGGAGATGAAGCAGAACAGCAACATTAAAGGCTCGTAGTGCATCCATCCCTCTCCTGCCTGGTCAACCTTCCAGAGTAAGACCCAAGCACACAATCCAAGGACACATACCTATCTTTACTGAGCAACAGAGGTCCTAGAAAAGAACAGGTGTACCATATCTGCTATCTGTTTCAAGCTGAGAGAAGAGGCCCAAGATGAGAAGGAACCACCA
The DNA here is from genome assembly GCA_008086735.1 of Cheirogaleus medius. Taxonomy (NCBI): domain Eukaryota; kingdom Metazoa; phylum Chordata; class Mammalia; order Primates; family Cheirogaleidae; genus Cheirogaleus; species Cheirogaleus medius. The sequence goes on from VBSM01000529.1 coordinate 67,530,003, forward strand.
TAAAAACTCTGGCAACATGAAAAAACAGACTGTCTCAGCACCCTCAAAGGATCACAACAGCTCTCCAATAATGAACTGCAACCAAAGGAAATTGTTGAAATGACAGATATGGAATTCAGATTATGGATGAGAAGTAAGATGGATGGAATTGAGTAAAGTGGTAGAAACTCATCTCAAAGAAACCAAAAAAATAATTCAGGACATGAACAAAAAATTCACTAAAGAGATAGATAACATTTAGAAAAGAGATAACAGAACTTAAAGAAATGAAAAAGTCATTTAGAGAATTTTAAAATAAGACAGAAAGCATTAACAACAGGCTAGGCCAGGCAGAAGAAAGAATTTTAGAGCTTGAAGACAAGGATTTCAAAGTCACCCAGTTAACAAAATGTACAACAAAAAATAAACAATCACTGAGAAATATGGGATTATGCAAAATGAACAAATATAATAATTACAGGTATCCCTGAGGGAGAAGAAGAAAAATAAGCCTCAAAAACCTACTTGAGAGAATAATAAAGGAAAACTTCCCTGGTATCACAGATATAAGATGTTCATTGAAGAAGATTGTCATTGAAGATTCATAGCAAATAGGACATCAGCAAGACACACAGTCATCAGCCTGACCAAAGTCAAAGTGAAGGAGAAAATCCTACCAGCCACGGGATGAAAGCAACAAGTTATTTTAAAAGGAAAACCCATCAGACTAACAGCAGACCTCTCAGCAGAGACCTTTCAAACCAGAAGGGATAGGAGTCCTATTTTCAGTCTTCTTAAACAGAATAACTACCAGCCAAAAATTTTGTTTCCTGTAAAATTAAATTCCATAAATGAAGGAGAAGTAAGACCCTTCCCAGAGAAGCAAACACTAAGGGAGTCTGTCACCACTAGACCTGTCTTACAGGAAATGCTTAAAAGTACTTTGTGTATGAAAAAGAATAATCAGTACCCACCAATATAAAAACATCTGAAAGTTAAAGCTCACAACTTTTATTAAAAAGTAACATATGGAAGAAAACAAAGCAACTAGGTATTATTCAACATGATGAACAGAGCAGTACCTTACATATCAATGCTAGCATTGAATGTCAATGGACTTATTGCTCCTTTTAAAAGATATAAACTGGCTGAATTGACGATAAAACACACCCCAAGTATCTGCTGTCTCCAGGAAACTCATCTCACTCACAAGGATACTCATAGAATCAAGGAAAAGGGATGGAAAAAAATTATGCCATGCAAATGGAAACCCAAAGCAAACAGGAGTAGCTATTCTTATAGAGATAAAATAGACTTTAAATCAACAATGGTTAAAAAAAACCCAAAATCATCATTATATAATGATAAAGGGAACAATTGAGCAGGAAGATGTAACAATCCTAAATATATATGCACCTAACACAGGAGCTCCCAGATTCATAAATCAAATACTACTTTATCTAAGCAAAAATATAAAAAGCAACATCCTAATTGTTGGGGACTTCAACACTCCACTGACAGAACTGGACAGATTGTTCAAGCAGAAGATCAACAAAGAAACATTGACCTTAATCAGGACTCTAGAACAAATGGACCTAATAGACATCTGCAGAACATTCGACCTAAAAACTGCAGAATATACATTCCTCTCAGCACATGGGACATTTGCCAAGATAGATCATATGTTAACCCACAAAAGTCAAAAAACAATAGATGGTTGTGTGGATGCAGACAGAAAGGAATGCTTTTATACTGTTGGTAAGACTACAAATTAGTACAACCTCTATGGAAAACAGAATGGAGATTCCTCAAAGAATAAATATAGACTTATCATTCAATCCAGTAATCCCACTACTGGGTATCTACCTGAAGGAAAAGAAGTAATTTTATCAAAAAGACACTTGCACTCGAATGTTTATCACAGCACAATTCACAATTACAAAGATGTGGAATCAACCTAAGTGCCCATCAATTCACGAGTGGATAAAGAAAATGTGGTACATAGTATGGAGTACTACTCACCAATAAAAAGGAATGAAATAATGTCTTTTACAGCAACTTGGATGGAACTGGAGATCATTATCCTAAGTGAAGTATTCTCAGGAATGGAAAAACAAACACCATGTGTACTCTCTAATAATTGGAAACTCAATCATGGGTGCACATGGGCACAAAAAGATGTAAAGGACATTGGAAACCAAGAATAGGGGAGGGCATGAGGGTGGGTGTGGGATAAAAACTTGCCTATCAGGTACAATGAACACTGTTCTGGTGATAGGCACACCTCAAGCCCTGACTTAAGCATAGTATGATGTATCCCACGTAACAAAAACATTTGTACCCCCTTAATACTAATTCAAAAGAATAATAAACTGTAGCAGAAAGAAAAAAATAAAATTAATTTCATTGATTTCTTTTTACTTTTTAAAATGTGGATGCTAGAAAATTGAAAATTACCTCACATTATAATTCTACCAGGCATTGCTGCTCTAAAATAAACTCTAAACTTTACCTTAACCTGACCTTTAAGTCTCCAGTACCTTAGAAACACTGGTACATAAAATAACAAAATTCAAGTCCAGGAATAGGTACATTTATTATGTACCTACTAAGAGAATGAAGATTAATAATGCAGAGTTCCTGTCCTTAAGAAAAAGAAAGTAAACTAAAATTCAGTGAGCCCTATTGTGGGCCAGGCCCTGGGAATCCCTGCAAGCTAGTACTGTAATTTCTGCCACAAAACTCACCTCCAGCCTTCAGAGCCTCCTCTATTTGGGGCCCAGAATCTTCTCCAAACTGATATGAACAGCATTCTCTTCCCCATGGTCTTCTCTACACGCTTAGTCATAAGCACCCTCTTTCCAACTCTAGCCTAGAACTATCCCGAAAAAAACCAAGTAAGTAGGCAAATAGATGTGTGCTTCCCATATTGTATAGTCCAGAGCAGGGACTTTTTTTTACTTGTACATTTGTGAACCTTTGAAATCCCATTAGGTAATCAAGTGCAAGGAGATAACAGGGCCCATGCTAGGAAAGCACAGAAACTGAGTTATTTACTTCTCGATCAGTTAAGTTTCTCACCATATAACATCAGAAGAGATTACTCTTATTTTTCTTGAAGACAAAAGCATTCATCATCTTAGATTTATTGCATTTTGTAAGTTCTGTTGTTTGATGGGTGACATGTTTTCATTTTATCCATCCGGATTTCTAACTGGCACCTCAAACTTAGTATGTCCAAAAGGAAATTCCAGATTTCCTGCTCTCTCACCTGTTCCTCTTACACTATTCCCCATCCCAGAAAATGGACACTCCATTCTTCTCAGAAACCAAGCTAAAAACCTTGGTGTCATCCTTGACTCCACTGTCTTTCACACCCCCACATCCAATCTGTCAGCATATCCTTTCAGCTCTACCTTCAACATAATGTATTAACCAGAATCAGCCCCTTCTCACCACCTGACACTGATTATCCTGGTGCAAACCATGGGGTCTCCCTCAGATTACTGTGATGTGTTCTAACTTTGTCCCCTTCAGTTGACTCTCAGCACAGCAGCCAACGTAACCGTGACACAACTGAGATCACATCGCCTCTCTGTGCAAAACCCTGCAGTATGAGAGTGACCGCAGCCAAATCCTCTTTGGTGGTGCTCAAAGTCCCACATTCACTGACTCCAGCGGTATTGGACTCCCTGCAGCTGTTCCTCAAAACCACCAGGTAGTTTCCAGCCCCAGGGCCTCCAACCAAAATGCTCGTCTTCCACATGGCTCACTCTCACCTCTTTCAGGCCTTTCCTCAACTGTCTCTTGTCTCTGCCCTGCCCCCATACTCCCTTCCTCTGCTGTAGGATTCTTCATAACACCTATCCCCAGCTGGCATATTATGTCTTCCACTCATTTTTTATTATTTATATCCCCCAAACAGAATATAAACTCCACAAAAGTGACGATTCTGCTTTGTTCCTTGCTCTCTCCCCAGTTCCTAAAATAATGTCTGGCACAAAATATATGTTCAATAAATATTTGTTAAATAAATGAATGAAATTTTCAGATGAGGAAGTTCAGTTTTAGCCCAAGTCAAAGGCCTTGTAAGGTCCAGAGTCAGGAATAGAACTCAGGTCTGTCTGACCGCTGAGCTCGTGCTCATTCTACTCTCTCCATCTGGCTTGGGAGATTAAGAGCAGGACTCTGAGATCCAACCACAAGAGCTGGCGAGTTGGGATGTGCCATGGGGCAAGCACACACCAAGGTTCAAATGTGAATCCTGCCAGAAGTACTGAGCTAAAACAGAAACAAGACTTTTGGCAGCATTGTTGACAGTCTCTGAGATCAAGGAAAGTAATTTGAAGACATCTGCTGAAGCTTTCCAGTTTTAAGACTAGCTTTAACTATTTTTCTTTCAGCTATAGCTTTCTGGGATAATGAATATACCATATGTCTCTATCTCCAGGTTCCCATACAAATTAGGAAACTAAAAATGCCAGATGATTAAAACAGACTTCTGCTTGTTTCCATGGGAAATCAACTGCTGTGAACTCTCAGGAAATAAGAGGGAGAGTATGTTCAGCTGGAGTTGTTCTCTGGTGAGTGACTACATGCTGCCTGCAACCCAGGTCCCAGGTCCCAGGTCCCAGGTCCCAGTTCACAGGCTATTCAAAATTTTGTCCCAGTTGAGATACTATCTTGGTCTGCCCAGCCTGAAGGTGGCCAAGTGAGACTACAGAGATTCCTGTGCCTTGTCCTACTCCTTTGAGCCTCCACCACCAGAGGGCTGGGCACTATACCCCAGGCCCTCCATGTTAGGTCCCTGGCCAACCATGTGGGGAAAATTTACTAATAACAAATAGCCACTTAGTAATTAATGCCAGACCCCCAGCCTCATCCTCCATGTGGTTTCAGAATATTTTGAGCCCTGTTAGCAGGTCTTCTGGAGGATAGAGGGGATGCACCATCCAGGATTCTTGTGGCTACTCAGCACTGGGCAGAGTTAATTCAGACAAGTGGGGAGAGCATTCTGTGAAGCACAGCCACGTGGGCCCTGGGCCACTACAAGGATGTCTCTAGGAGACTGTGATGATTACTTGTTCCTGACTGCCATAGAATCTGCACCAATTTGCCTAAAAGAGATGATGTTGAGGAAGGAGGCTGCAAAAGGATTTCATTCTTGTCTTGATAGTGAAAATCTCAAACTTGTCTGAGGAAAATCAGATTAGGAGCTGATTCTAGCGTATCCTAACGTGAGGGTTGTTAAATTTCACCCATCCCCCTCCTGCAAGTCGAGGGGGAAAAGATAACCTTTCTTTACTTTCTTAAACCAGACTGTGACTCGGGCATACCATGGTTAGGTTCAAAGCTGGAAACTAGGCAGTAAAGGACAGTGTAGAGTTTAAATTTGGATTCAGACAACCCTGAATGCTAATGCTTATTCTCTAACTTACTGACTATGAGACCTCAGGGAATTCTGAGCCACAGTTTGAGAGTCTACAAAGTGGACATAGTAATAACTACTCCTCAGGGAGGTTATGAAGATTAAATAAGCTAACGTAAGTAAAAGCACTCATCCCGAGCCTGGTAGGCAGCAGACACTCAATGCCCTGTGACTTCTCTTTTCTTTCCCTCTGTTGCTATGTTTTACTGCCAGAATTGGAAACAGCTTAGTGAGCAGTAAATAGACAGTGCCCTCCCTCCCCCACATGCCACTATCACCAGTACCAGCAACCTGATTCTTCTCAGAACTGCTATCTAGGATGTAGACAGAGCAGCGGAATCTAAATCTTCCCACACAGCCTCCCCATTTACTTGTAACTTAATAGCCAGGCTTGGTTGTCTTGCCTAGGTAGACTATTTTCCAGAGAAACTAAGTGGCAAATGACACTCATGTTGTCTTCTGCCAAAATAAACCGTTAGTAGGACCCCAGGGAATTAAGATCGCAATCATTCCAAATGCTTTGCCCTAGGCTAGTCAAAATATTTTTACTCCTCTAGTCTTCAAATGACTCATGGACATGATTTCTTCACATGAGGCCATGCTAACAGGTTCTATGTAAACCAGATTAGAGGAAGCAGTATCAACATTTTGTGGTCCTGGGAAAGCCCTTAATAAGTTAGTTTTTCCATTACAGCTATGCTATACAAAATAATGCTCTAGTGACTTCATCTAGTTCTATAGATTCCAGTAATAGCTACTTAATACTGCCTCAGTTCTGTTTTCACCCTAACCCAATTCTGACACAAACTACCAGAGCTGGCACAGACTCCACAGTTTAAGAGCAAAGTCTTCCATGAAACAGCCCTCAATTCCAATGCCAGCCACAAGTCTCAGGGGGTCCCCAGGCCATCTGCACTTCTGCCCAACTAGCTACAAATTCAGGGATTCCTATGACCCTGCCAGGCTCAACAATTCATTAGAACAACTCACAGAACTCAAGAAAGCACCATACTCATGATTACAGACTTATCTGTAAGGCTACATCTTACTTATCTGTAAGGCTACATCTCAAGAACAGCCAAATGAAGAGACACACAGGCAAGGTCAGGGAGAGAACAAAGAGCTTCCAGACCCTCACCCTGTGGACTCAGGGCATGACACTCTCTTGGCGTGTCTATGTGTTCACCAGCCAGGAAGCTCCACTGAGGTTTGATAGTCAGGGTTTTTATTAGGGCTCCGTTACCTCACATGACTGATTAAATCATTGGTCAAATGATTGAGCTCAGTCCCCAGTCCCCTTTTCTTTCTGATTAGTTAAGTTTTCAACCCAGGTTAGGATGGCCCAAAGTTTGAACACTCTGATCACATGGTTGGTCTTTCTGGTGACCAGCTGCTATCCTGAAATTATCCAGGAGCCCAAAAGGAGTCATTCTTTAGCATAACAAAGACACTCCTATCACTCAGGGAATTATGAACATTTTAGGAGCTCAGTACTTTAGGAACCAAGGAGGAAGACCAAATATAGTCTTTATTATACCACAGTCTCCCATTAAGATTTACAAACTATGCAGGATTTGGGTTTAAACTTTTTCCTTTGGGTAGTGAGGAGTTACTTAAAGCAAGTGGAAATTGTGCATTGAGAAGCTACTATGGACCAGCCATTCATAATCGATGTGCTGAAAGCAGTACTTTTGGAAGATAAATCAGGCAACTATATGGAGGATGCTCTGAATGAAGCTAAGATGGGAAGACTGGGAAGGAGGCAGTGGCCACTCTGTAGGCATAGAGAGATGAGAGCTAAACGAGGCAAGAGAAGTGGAAATGGAAAGGGAGGAAAGGAAGGCTTTGAGAGAGATTTCAACTTACTTAAAGTTTTGTCTCTATTACAAAATACTGCATAATAGAGGAGCTAAAACTGCTTGAAGAGTTCAAACTACTTTTTAAAAATATCTAAGTAATAATGATAAATATAAAGTAGTTTCTCTATGATTTATAAGATCTCAGTATTATACCTCTTGAACAAATTTCAGGACCCCTGTCTTGATCTTTCGTACCACACTTCCACTGGTTCTTCCGAACAAAACTATTGACACCCTTTCCCTTCAAATGGCTGAACTGTTTCTGTTTTAAAATTAATGTTGTCCATTTTTACCTTTCCAACAGTCCTTTCAAGTTTGTTCACTTCAGAGTTCAAGGTCCTCCCTCCCCTGTAGATCACAAATTTATGAAGATTCTCATCCTAAGATCCCAGGGGTTCTTGGGATGTACTCCTGTGTAAACCATGTGTAAAAAAGACCATGTAACATTAATGGGTTAAAACTAGCTATTTCTTCCTGCATACAGATTTCACTAAACAATAAAAGTCGTATTTCAAAATTCTTGATGTATAGTCTTTTTTCTATAACAGTAACTGAGACACGGAATCACTCCTATCCACAAAATTTCTACAGTATGACAGTTCTGCAATATGACAGATATTTTAAATAAGAATTTCTCAAAAAAATGATTTCATGGGTTTAAATTTTGGGTGCTGGAAATAATGATTTTAATGTATCATAGGTGATATGTTAAATTGAAATAAAAACAAAATATTTTAAAATTATATACATAGTTAATTCAGTTAATAAGTACTCATTCTATTTACTTACTTTAAAAGTTTATGTATTGAGCTACAAGATTTTTACTTTAAGAAGACCGACAACTGGCAACTCTTTTTATTATTTCAAAATATTAAAGGAGTACAAACATTTTTGGTTACATGTATCAATTTTTTTATGCTTGAGTTAGGGTTATAAGTGTGCCGGTCAACTAGATAGTGTTCACTGTACCCATTAGGTAGGTTTTTACCCACCCCCTCATTGCCGCTGCTTGATTTCTGCTGAGTTTTACCTCCCTCTGTGCACATGTGTGCTCATCGATTAATTCCAATTTAATAGTGAGTACATGTGGTGTTTTTTGTTCCATTCTTGTGATACTTCACTTACAAGAATGGTCTCCAGTTCCATCCAGGTTGTTACAAAATTAGTTCACTATTTTTAATGTCTGAGTAGTACTTCATGGTATACATATATACCATGTATGGCTTAGTAGTATTCCATGGTATACATACATACCATATTTTATTAATCCACACATGGATTGACAGGTACTTGGTTGATTCCACATCTTTGCAATTGTGAATTGTGCTGCAAAAAATACTTGAGTGCCAATGCTTTTTTGATAAAATGACTTTTTTCCCTTTAGGTAAACACCCAATAGTGGAATTGGTTAATCAAATGGTAGGTCTACTTTTAGTTCTTTGTGCTAACTCCATGCTAATTTCCATTGAAGTTGTACTAGTCTGCAGTCCCACCAACAGTGTATAAGTCTTCCTTTTCATTCCAGGATCTGTTCTTTTGGGACTTTTTGATAAAAGCCATTCTTGGCCGAGAGCAGTGGCTCACACCTGTAATCCTAGCACCCTGGGAGGCCGAGGAGGGCAGATCGTTTGAGCTCAGGAGTTCGAGACCAGCCTGAGCAAGAGCAAGACCCCGTCTCTACTAAAAATAGAAAGAAATTACTTGGACAGCTAAAAATATATAGAAAAAATTAGCCAGGCATGGTGGTGCATGCCTGTAGTCCCAGCTACTTGGAAGACTGAGGCAGGAAGATCACTTGATTACGGGAGTTTGAGGTTGCTGTGAGCTAGGCTGACGCCATGGCACTCTAGCACAGGCAACAGAGCAAGACTCTGTCTCGAAAAAAAAAAAAACCATTCTCACTGGAGTTAGGTAATATTTCATTGCGCTCTTGATTTGCATTTCCCTGAGCATATTTTCATATTTTAGAGACGCTGATTAGAGACGCTGAGCATATTTTCATATGCTTATTGGCCATTAGTCTATCTTCTTTGGAAAAGCTTCTGTTTATGTCTTTTCTCCACTTTTCTATGGCATTGTTTGATGTTTTCTTGCTGATTTGCTTGAGTTCTTTGTAGATTCTTGTTATTAGCCCTTATCAGATATATAGCATGCAAATATTTTTTCCCATTCCGTAAGTTGTCTATTCGCTTTATTGATTGATTCCTTGGCTGTGTGGAGGCTTTTTTATTTAATACAGATCCATTTATTAATTTTTGTTGTTGTTGTGATTGCCTTTGAGGTCTTCTTCATAAATTCTTTGCCTAGGCCAATATCTGTAAGAGTTTTTCTAACATTTTCTTTCAGAATTCTTATAGTTTCATGCCTTAGGTTTAAGTGTGCTATCCATAGTGAGCTAATTTTTGTAAGTGGCGAGACATGCAGATTCCGTTTCAGTCTTCTACATGTGACTATCCAGTTTTTCCAGCACCATTTATTGAATTGGGATTCTTTTCCCCAATGTATGTTTTTCTCTGCTTTGTCAAAGATCAGATGGCAATATGAGGATGGTTTTATATCTGGATTCTCTGTTCTGATCCATTGGTCTGTATCTCTGTTCTTGTGCTAGTACCCTGCTGTTTTGGTTACCATAGCCTTGCAGCATAGTTTGAAGTCTGATAAAGTGATGCCTCCCAATTTGTTCTTTTTGCTTAAGGTTTCTTTGGCTATTCAGCCTCTTTTTTGGTTCCATAAGAAGCATAGAATTATTTCTTCTAGATCTGTGAAATGTTTACATCCTCTACAATTTCCTTCCTCAGTGATTCATAGTTCTCCCTGTAGAGGTCTTTCACCTCCTTCGTTAAATATATTCCTAGCTATTTTATTTTCTTTGTTGCTATTGTGAAAGTTGTTGAGTCTTTGATTTGATTCTCAGTTTGACTGTTATTGGCATATAGCAATGCTAGTGATTTGTGTACATTGATTTTGTAACCTGAGACTTTACTGTACTTGTTTATCAATTCCAGGAGTCTCTTGGCAGAATCTTTGGGGTCTTCTAGATATAAGATCATATCGTCAGCAAAGAGCGATAGTTTGACCTCCTCTTGCCCCATTTGGATACCCTTGATTTCCTTCTCTTGCCAGATTGCTCTTGCTAGGACTTCTAGCACTATATTTAATAGAAGTGGTGACAGTGTGTAACCTTCTCTAGTTCCATTTCTAAGCCAGAATGCTTTCAGTTTTTCCTTGTTCATGATGATGCTGGCTGTGGGTTTGTCATATATGGCTTTCACAATTTTGCAGTATGTGCCATTTCTGCCTATTTTGTTAAGTGTTATTATCAAAAACAGCTGTTGAATTTTGTTAAATTCTCTTTGTCTATTGGAATGATCATATGGTCTTTGTTTTTGCTTCTATTTATGTGGTGAATAACATTTATAGATTTCCATACATTGAACCATCCTTGCATCTCTGAGAGGAAGCCCACTTGGTAATGATGGATAATTTTTTTATGTGCACCTGAATTTGGTTTGCTAGGATTTTATTGAGAATCTTCACATCTATATTCATAACGGATATTGGTCTGCAGTTTTCTTTTTTTGTTGTGTCCTTTCTTGGTTTTAGTATCAAGGTGACATTGGCTTCATAGAATGAGTTAGGGAGGATTCCTTCCTTCTCCATATTATAAAATAACTGTATAGGTACTAGTTCTTCTTTTTAGGCCTGGTAAAATTTGACTGTGAAACCATCTGGTTCTGGATTTTTTGTTGTTGTTGTTGGAAGATTTTTTATTGTTGCTTCAATTTCATTACTTGATATTTGTCTGTTCAGAAGTTCTATTCCTTCCTGGTTTAGTCTTGGAGGTTTTGTGTTTCCAAGAATTTTTCCATTTCCTCAACATTTTTGAGTTTATGTGCATAGAGATTTTTATAGTATGTAGAGATGATATTTTGTATTTCCATGGTATCTGTTGTAATATCTTTTCTTTCATTTCTGATTCAGCTTATTAGAGTATTTTCTGTTTATGGTTAATCTAGTGAGAGGCCTTTTGATTTTGTTTATCTTTTCAAAGAACCAAATGTTTGTTTCATTAATCTTCTGTAAAATTCTTTTGTTATTGATTTCACTTAGTTCTGCTTTGATCTTGGTTATTTCTTTTCTTCTGTTGAGTTTGTGATTGGTTTGCTCTTCATTTTTTAATTCCTTGAGACCATTCATTAAATTATTGATATGTGATCTTTCTGTATTTTGGATGTCAGCATTTAGGGCCATGAATTTTCATCTCAGGACTGCTTTTGCTGAATTCCACAGATTTTGATAACTTGTGTCCCTTTTATCATTTAGTTAGAAGAATTTTTTAACTGCCATCTTATTAATAATCTCCCCATCGATAAAGCTATCACTTAACAGTGGGTTTAATTTTGATGACTTTCTGTAGAGTTGAGTGTTTCTATTGGAATTGATTACTAATTTTATTCCACTGTGGTCTGGAAAGATCTATGGTATAATTTCTATTTTTTAAAATTTGTTGAGACATGTTTTGTGGCCTAGGGTGTTATCACTCTTAGAGAATGTTCCAAGTGCTGATGAGAAGAACATATATTCAGTAGTTTTTGGGTAGAATGTTCTGTAAATGTCTGGTTAGGCCCATTTGTTCTAGAATTCTGTTTAAGTCCATTATTTGTTTATATTCTGCTTGGATAATCTGTCTCATTCTGTCAGTTGGATGTTAAAGTCCCCAGCTATTAAGATGCTGCTATTTATCACTTTGTATAGATCAAGAAGAATTTTCTTTATGAATCTGAGCACACCTGTGTTAGGTGCATAAATATTTAGGATTGTTATGTCTTCTTGTTGAATTTTCCCTTCACCATTATATAATGACCATCTTTGTCTTTCTTTACTTTTGCTGATTTGAAGTCTATGCTATTTGATATGAGAAAAGCTACACCAGCTTTCTTTTGGTTTCCATTTGCATGGAATATTGTTTTCCATCTCTTCATTTTGAGTCTGTATGAGACCTTGTGGGTTAGATGTGTTTCCTGGAGATAGCAGATACTCAGCTTATATTTTTTTATCCATTCATCCAGCCTATGTCTCTTGAGTGGGAAGTTCAAGTCATTCACATTTATTGAAAGAATTGATAAGTAGAGTGGGTTTCTTTTCATCCTGTTGAGTAGAACTTTATTGCTTTGTTTTGCCTCTTAAGCCATTGTGGTGTCAGGGCTCCAACCATTAGCTATAGGGTGATTTACCACTGGTGGGTGTCTCTTGTGCTGATCAGTATATAAGGCAGAACTGAGAACTTCCTGCAGGGAAGGTCTGGTCCTGACAAATTCTCTCAGTGTTTGCTTGTCTGAGGAAGTCTCTATTTCTCCCTGATACGAGACATTTAGTTTTGCAGGATACAAAATTCTAGGCTGGCCATTATTCTGTTTGAGAAGACTGAGAATGGGGCCACAATCACTTCTGGCTTGTACCATCACAGTTGAGAAGTCTACAGTCATTCTAATAGGTATGTGGGAAATAAGAAAAAATTGCAAGCTTTTAAAAAGAGGATGTAATTTGCTGTTAAATATTACTAAAAATTAACATTTATCACATGCTTACATGTTGGGCTCTGTTCTAACACTTCGTATGTATTAAATCATCTAATCCTCACAACCACACAGCAAAATAGGCACTATAACTATCTATGGGGAAATTGAAGCTCAGAGAGGTTAAGTAATTTGTCCAAGTTCTCATAGATATGGAAGGTAACGAGAAGATTAATCACTACAGAATATCTTAGTCCCTTCAAGCTGCTATGACAAATATCTGAGATTGAGCAATTTATAAACAAAGACATTTACTGCTCATAGTTCTGGAGGCTACAAGGCAGATTTGGTAGCTGGTAGGGGCTTATTCTCTGCTTTATAGATGGCACCTTCTTACCACATTCTCATGTGGCAAAAGGCAGGTACAACCTTCCTTAGACCTCTTTTATAAGGGCAATAATCCATTCAGGACAGTGGAGACCTCAGAGCCTGATCACCTCCCAAAGGCCTTACCTCTTAGTATCACTACAATGGAGATTAGATTTGTTTATATACATATACATACATGTACACATACACACACACATATATATTTAAAATACTATTTATTTGTGATTTAACATTTAGCATTACATCTAAGAGCAATTTAAGATAACATTTATACATTTTCCCACAGGACACAGAGGTTCATTGGCTCACTCTTTACGCCAAAGCGAGTAAATAGAGGCATTAGCAAAAGGTACAACAAACAGTTCACTCTTGCATTTAAAAAAATATCTGTGCACATTGCATTCATTTAGATATATATTTTTTAGAAGTTATGGAAAAGCATATTTCAAAGGTTATTGTTTCTATATACATTGTAATACAACATAAATGATATCAACCATTAAAAAAATCCTCAAATACAGATACAAATAATTAAGCAACTGAAAGTTTCCACTAAAACATTGATTCTAGTAGTTAGTTTGAGATCTAGAATGACATTTCCAGGCTCTGTTTCAAATTTGCATTGTCATACACACAGTCAGACAGAACCAGCCCCAGAACACACTGTAATCAATGTAAGTTTTTGCATGCCAACTCACCCTCTTTTAATACTCTGGATTATTTTTATCCATGGATCATTTTGGATTATTGATTTTACACTGATATAGGACATCACTTGGGTGAAGGGGGGAAAGCCTATATTATGCCTAGGTTTGAATTTGTATTTACATTAGAAAGAGAATTAACTAAAAAGATTTTTAAAAAATCTATAAAAATGAAGAAGTGGTAGTTTTCTCCTTGGTAGGATTAGACCTACTAATTTCTTCTATTGCTGCCCTCTAATGATATACAAGTTAGAAGGAAATGACCCTTTTAAAACTCAAATATCAACCAAGAAAATATCATTGATTCTGGCAGAGAAACAGAATTTTAGAAATCTGGGACGTTTCAAATAAATCACACATTTATATTGTATTGTGAATATGAGTTATTATCAAACTAGAATTCTTCTTTTCGCATTCCACTTTTTGTTCTCTTTTCATTTTCCCTGTCATTCTTTTTCATTTGGTTATCATATGATGTTTGTTTTTCATTAGCAGTACTAAGAGAAAAATAAAGTATAAGATTCAAATAAAAACCTAGATGTACCTTTATATGCTTTAATCCCCTTTTGATACCAAGTCCCTGGATTCTTGAATTATATTTAAGTATACTCAGTACCAAGCAGCCTTAAATATTCTGTACTATTGAATGATTGGCTAATATGCTTAGGACACTTTTATACTCGATGGTATACAAACATCTTAACACAAAAAAATTGTTTTTACCAGAGTTAAACTAAATAACCCATGTTATGTGTACAAAATCCCCTTTGTTGAAAAATAAGGAGCTTTCTAAACTAAGAAAAAAGGAAGTTTTCAAAAATTATAGTTTACTAAAATTCTGTTTTTGGCAAACAAGGTTACTTCAGGTGAGGAAATTTTATACTGTGAATAAAATTCCAAATGAATCTTTTCTTAAAACTTTTAAAAAAAATATGTGCCAGTGTATCCTAATGCTATAGATTCTCGTCTTAGAAGCTTTTTAAGCATTTAGTTAATGCCCATTGAAACAATGAGGACCCAAGAGATACAATCAAATGTTATGATAAAAATTATGGGTGAAACAGGTGTTAGAGAAATAAAAATTCTCACTTGTTCACTGGTAATTTCTTTCCAACAGATATTATGGAGAACACTCGAAGAGATGCAGATAGATACCTGTTTGTGGCGACATCTCCCAGGATGAGGGACACTTGAGAAAGTGGAAGGATCCTGCACTTCATGGAGCATACAGCTGCTGTTGCAAGGGTATGGATGTGTGCCACACACTTAACATCAGAATGTGTTGAATAGATCACAGCATGAGGACTGAATCCTGTATGGTCAATTTCCAAATTAGTACTTCCTTGGTCAACCATTTCTTCTATTACATTGACTTTCACCAAATTGGAGGCTGTAGCTTCAGAAAAAGACAGGCCTCCAGGAATTATAATAATGTGGTCTTGCTCCTTACTTATTCTTACTGAGATATGTGTATTTGCCAGGGGTGCCCACCCAAACAAGTCTGCAAGTTTGTATAGGCTGGCAAGTTTACAGCCGGTAAGTGTTTCTCCCTTCACATATGAAGATGTCTCTGCACCAAGAAGGTCGCTGATAGGTGTGTTCACACCAAGGCTGAGGGGAAGTGAAGAAAAGCCTGAGAAACAATTGACCATGATGTAATCTGTAATCTGTCGTAATGCTAGTAATTCAGTTGTGGCGTTGCCTTTCTTCATCTGTTCTTGAATAAGGCATTTTGGGTCTTCCTGAGAGGCAAGACTTCGCAGGATCTGAGTAACTCACTTCCTCTGCTCCATCATATTAAGACTTGTCGAAGATCAGGAAACATATTCTTCTCTCTAATGCATTCTGGGTCATTTTTATTGATGCAGTCAAAATATCTTTCTTTGTGAGGCATGCTGGGAGGAAGATGAGGGGGAGTGGTAGTGACACTTGGCTGGCATCTGAACTCATGGTTCAAGTCTGTGGATTACCCTCGTTATCTTGCAGCATGCAGCTGGCGGTGTGTTTCCCTCCCTTCCTCCTTCTCTGCAGCCGCTGATTGCCACCGCCACTGCCTCTTAAGTGCCTAGGTTTCAACATATGAATTTTGAGGGAACACAAACATTCAGACCATAGGAAAGAGTATACAGAAAAGAAAGGGCTAGAAAAACTTTATGGAGATAATATTTGAAGTATACATTTCATGGAATTTGGAGAGGAAAAAAGTGGGCAGGAGAGGAAAAGGAAGAAAGAGAATTTAGAAGGTGGTATAAAGACAAGTACAGAATCAAGGAGATAGTACAGAACTATAAACCCACCAAAGCCATGTGCAAATTTCTCAGAGTAAACAATTAGAAAGTTTAGGAAGGCGATTTTGCCAAAAAAAACATTGGGTCTATAGGAATTCGGGCATCATATATAAGTTATAAAAACATGCCAATGCAGGTTAACATCCAGATAAATTCAAGTATTTTCAGTTAAGAAATTTCAATACTCCCTTTCAGCTTCTTGAGGTCTCACAAAGAGCAGAAGAGAGATTCATACTTCCTTCTCTTAAACCTTTAGGTTCGCTCTAGATTAGAGAAACAGAAAGACTATTCTACTCAGCTCTGTTCTTCAAGGTCTTAACAGAAAGAAAGAAAAAAAGTATCCCCCAATCTCCACAAAGATTGTTCAGCCAAGACGGTGATGTGTCCTTCATTTTCTTGGGAAGATGGTGGCGAGGGGGCCTAGAAGTGCATCTTGCTTTTGCTTCTGAAATTCGTACCATACTATTTGTCTTCAGCCAGAACACTGAATAGATCTAACATTTCAGAGAATTTTGCATGAAATCTTCTTATCACTAGTTTTTAGAAATCATTTTGGAGTTTCAGAGGCTGGGCAGCAATCTATAAATGCTGTATATTAAATGATTTTTTCACATCCTAAGAAATCATCATCTAAGATTTTAAAAATTCCTTTCCCCTTAAAGCACTCAGAAGTCCCCTACTCTTCCCTACCTCACCCTCTTGGAGACTGGATGGGCTGAGCTGCCAGTCTGATCTGAGCAAAAGCATTGTGATGTGACTGCTAGTCTAGGCTGCGTCACAATGTGCCCATTTGGGGACTGTAGAAATTTGGGCAATTTGGGAGCTGGCAGTAACACCACTCCTAATCATGAAAAAAGGAAACTTGCCCAGGTAAAAAATTAGTAACTTTAAAAATATTGTTGCTTATTCCTCCCTCTCTGGATGTAGACTAAAAGACACTCAATGTCTATTGTATATTTATTTTAGGTTATTAAAAGATTTTTCAAATGCATCTTATGTTTGGAGTTTGGAATATATCAAAACCTCATGACACATTTCAAGGTAGCTTAACTAGAATATCAGCCTATTCAAAATGGGCTATACAATATCTTCCTTTTTCATCAACATGGACTGATGATGGATACTAATTCACCCTTAATGGCCCTAAAACATATTTATTTTACAGAAATGAAGAGCAAAATGTTATATCTGGGAAGATAATAATCCAAGGTCTAAAACTCCAGAAAAGCCAGATAATTTATATTTATTTCTCTTTAGCATTCTAGGAAAAAAATGACATTTTCCAGCAGTTTAAAATATTCTGATGTTAAAAGGCAGAAAGTATGTGATAAGAGCTTGGGCTTTAGAGTCTGTCTGGGGTCCACTCCTGGCTCTGCCACTTACTGGGCAAATGACATTACCTATCTGTGCCACAGGCTCCCTGTCTGTGAAATGGGGTTATTAATATTACCTCTGTCATTGTGTTGTTACATGGATGAAATTATATAATACATGTAAAATGTTGAAGACCAGTCCTCAACAAATGTTAATTGGCCACCCTGTTTGTGTCGTCCAAATCACCTCAGCAAGTTGTCAGCCTAACTCACAAATTTCCAGGTCCAGTGGCTCCCAAACCAATTATTGTATCTTAACGTCCCTGAAAATTTTTCAACCAGAAAATGTTTATTTCAAAACAAGTGATCAAAAACATTATTATAGAAGGTACAATTTTGAGTTCTGGTTTAATGAAATTAACAGTTAATATGAAATGATATCAAATCAGACGTAAATAGCTACTATCTACAGCATTTCACAAGCTGAAAATTTTGAAGACTGAAGATATTTTAAGAGATCAGGGATGTTTTCAGTCTCCTAAAAGAGACTACAATCTGTTTCCATGCTGTGGTAAAATGCTCCTCCCTTTGGTCCTAGGAAGCAGTTCATTTTATCTGAGCTCTAGCCTTTTACTCTTTTTATATTTCTTTTGGAAGCCATCAGTGTAATTAACTCAGGAGCATACACATACACACACACACATACACACACACATATCAATTCTTCAACATGGTACTTCCTTTTCACTGAGGATTAATTTTTCAATCATTTTAAAAATTAACTAGAATATAAAATATTTTATAATCATTTTAATGAAATGTTATCTTGCTAGACATAAATTCATGATGCCTTTTCTTTGAAATCCCATAATCAAAGTGCATCACTTCTAATAGTCCTCTATTGACTCTTCTCAGAAACAAGGATGGAGAACTATAAATGCTATAACTATAAGGCCTAGAAGAGCTTTCACAGGAGAGAATATTCACAAGACCAAGAATGATTCAGGGAGGGAGAACACATAAGGATGTCAAGTTATCTTACCAATGTTCAAGTAGAAGAGGGGAAAAAGCTATTTATTGTTAGAAATGTGAAGGGTCTGAGACTATATTACTCTTAGAAACTAAAAAATTAGCCTACCACATTTGGATGCAGGTAGAAGGCACGAGCTTCCTAAATCAGAGACAAAATTAAGTTTACCACTCACATGACTAGCTAAATCTGAAGCATCAGCATTTTTGTATCAGTTCTTAGAGTCCAGATTCCCACAGGAAGATGCAAAGAAGGCCAGAAAGCATATTCACACACAGTGGGTTGTATTATAGGAGAAAAACCCTGACCTTATGGAACGTGAACCTTTTATAATGAATAGTAAGCATGCCCAGTCTTTGCTCTGGAGAGAACATTACCTTTACTATACAGGACAGTAAACGTGCCTGACTTTTGCTGCAGAGAGAGTCATTATCTCTATCTTTCAAAGCTATACACTATAGAAATATCCTGTCTGGAAGAAAGAGCTGTGACTGCCTGGCTCCCAAGGTGTACAGAAACACTAGAGACCCATGGAGAATTGTCTCCTAACACTCATCAATAAATAAGCTATTCTATGTCATCCCTTTCTGTGCTCAGAATATGTGTTTTCCCTATATCAGTTTCAATTAGCTCTAAAAGGATGCCAGAGAAACCAGAGTCTAACAAGAATATGTAAAAGCCAGGGAACTATTCCTCAGTGCAGAGAAACAAGGCTACACTATTACCAATGAGAATGGGTGCATTTGTGCTATTAAAAATGACAAAAACTCTATTATGGCTGATGTTTGCAAGGAAAATAGTTGAAGAAAACATCTACCAAGAGGGCTTATCTCAACAGACATTCATTAAATGAGTTATAGAGCCTATAATTCCCCTCTCTTTACAAAATGAAAAGTCTTATGAAGGCTTTGCCGTCTTTAACTCTAAAATAACAACATATTCTATCTGGAGCAATTTTGTTCTTCTAGGAATGATAGGTGTGATAAAGGAAATAGTTCCATGGTCAATGAAGTTAAAGAAATGCTAGGTTCAGCAAAGTTAAATATGTATTTTAATGTAGGATGTCTCAGAACCCTAAGCATATTAATATGCATTATGAATCTCCAAGAGGGATATAGTATTTCCAAAATGAACTTGACCACAGGCTTCTATTTCTCAGGATATCTCAAGGGGTAGAGTTTTACAGACAGCTGCTTAGAAATGCCTCACTAGAGGAATGGCTCTTTCTCTCTCTCTCTGGCAATGGGTGGTAAAGAACAAAAGTGCTATGGGAAGATATTGGCTGACTGGTCTGCCCTACCTCTAAACATATTTCCCATATATAAGCAGCTAGTAGCTGCTTCTTTGACCAAATGTTGGTGATAATATCTACCACTGACTGAAATCTAAGGAGGATTAATACATATAATTTTAAGATCTATGTGTAAAACTTTAGCACAGAATAAGCCCTAAGAAATCATCTATACCAGCCCCTACATTTTCAGATGGGGCTGAGGATACAAAAATATAAAAAGATTTGTCCTAAGTCACAAAGTTAGTCAATGAAAGAGCCACGACTAGAATCCAGATCTTATTAATCCCAGTTTATGCTCTTTTCACTAACAGCAATAAAAGTGATCATTAGTAATCACCGTCACTGATACTGAAAAGGCAAACCAGGCTTTCTTGTTGTTGTTGTTGTTGTTTCCTAGAGAGACAAAAAACATGAGTGAATTCAGGAAATTAAGAATAAATTCCAAAAAGGCTCACAAAATACACTGTGTGTCAGTGTGGGCTTTAATGGTGAGAGCATTTGGGAATGGCAACAGTATTTTCTGAACATACAAAGCACCATCCCTGATAATTTTGCAAACAGAGAATCATGTTTATGTGAGTCACAAGAGCATCTTCAATTTCACTACTTGGATAAGGTTTCTTGGGCCATTGCTCTTCATGCCTCAGAGAGAGAGCAGCTTCTTGGTCAAAAGAAAGAAAGAATTTCTTGGATCTTAAAATTAGGTGCTTTGTCAGGGCTGATGCCACTGAAATTTGAAGCAATTCAGTGTTAAGCTGTAATTTGAGAAGTTCTATCGTACATTGTATGTGCGTAATAAGATACTGCATTAGGAAACAACTGAAGATTTTCAGTCCTGGGAAAAATGACTTACCTTCTTTAGGAGGTATTTATAATGTATTTTTTAATAAATAAGAAAGTTCTAAACCCTTTAAGACTACTTCATTGTTTTTCAAACAATTCACTTCATGGATAGAACCAATCATTTGTCAATTTAATTAATGAGTTAATACATTCAAAGTTCTTAGAACAGTGGCTGTAGGTGCTTAATAAATAACAGCAAGCAACTATTACTTAGTAATGTAGTTACAGCAGTGATATTTAGGTGAAAAAAAGTCACTCTTGAGAATGTCAAACTGATTTTTTACTTTAAACTGATACTACATATGTACATAGGAAAAAACAACTGTTTTCTCTCTACTACTCACATCAACACTTCTAGCTAGTGGGTTTTTCCTTACAATTATTCAATTTTCCAGCAAACAGCAACTGGGCATCCTATAATTTAGCTCAATTCTGACACTATCCACCTGAAGATAGCATTAGACCCATTAGGTTAAGAGCTCAGTCCCATAGGACTGCTCCCACCCTCCAACTTCAGCCACCAATCACAGGTGGTGGGTCTCAGGTTACTCACTATTTGTGTCTGACTTGGCTATAAATTAGAGGTCCCCATGACCCCACCCCACCAAGACCAATCATTTGCTTGAAAAGCTCAGGAAAACAGTTTATTTTCTAGATTACTGGTTTACTACAAAGGACATATTAAAGAATACAAATGAAGAGCCAGATGAAGGAGATGCATAGGGCAAGATCCAGAAGGGTCCTGGGTACAGAAGCTTCTGTCCTCGCGGAGGAGTTTAAGGGTATGCCACCTTCACAGCAAGTGGTTGTGTTCTTGTTCACCAACCTGTAAACTCTCTGAACTCCATCCTTTTAGGTTTCTATGGAGGAGCCATTACACAGGCATGATGGATTGAATCATTAGCACCGGTAATTAAGTCAGTCTCCAGTCCCTCACCCCCTTCTTCCCTCCCCTAAGCAGGGACAGGGCTGAAAGTTAAAACTCTCTAATCACATGATCAGTTTCTATGGCAACCAGCCCCCACCCTGTGGTTGGCTAGGAGCTTTCCAAACCTTACATCATTAACATAAACCCAGGTATGGTTGAAAGGGGTGTCTTATGAGTAATTAAAGCCACTTCTTTCACCTTTATAGCTCTGGAACTGAAGACAAAATCCAAGTATTATAACAAAGGATGCTTTAATAGCTCTTAATCACTTAGAAAATTACAAGAGTTTTAGGAGCTGTGAGCCAAGAACCATAGAAAAAGACCAAAAAATACATATTTTTATCATATCACAGTATAACAATATTTCTCATGTGAAAGTTACTTATCTATCATTGGCCCATCTGAACAATAATTCTAAAAATAAGACCTCTGCCTGGTATATATCATATTGCCTTAACTCAGAGCCACAGACACTTTATGGTATTTTGTTAAGACATTTAGTTTCAGTCATAAAGTGCTTTTCAATTAAAGAGTAAATTGTAAAACCATCTCATGAAGGCACATTTGGGATGTAAATACGCTATTAGAAAAAGCACAAATGAATGCAATTTCAAAAACTACTAAAAAAGTACATCAATAACCTTAATACACTTGATGATTCGACTTAAAAATAAATTTCCTTTCCCATAGGATTAAGTAGTGGTTAATTAAGCATGAGAACTCTGAAATTAGACTTGTCTAGGTCCAAATCCCAACTCTTCCACCCATTGGTCATATGACCTTTGGCTAGCTGCTTGATTATAATGGGCCTCAGTTTTCTCCTCTGTCAGTAAGAGGAAATATACTGCCTAAACAATGAATAGCTATGGTGATTAAATGAGACAATGCATACAAAGCTAATACAAGTTGAACACCCCAAATCCAAAATGCTTCAAAATTGAAACTTTTTGAGCAGTGACATGGCACTTAAAGGAAATTCTCATTGGAGCATTCTAGATTTTGAATTTTTGGATCTGGGATGCTCAGCTGGTAAAGTAAGTATAGTGCAAATATTCCAAAATCCAAATACTTCTGGTTCCAAGCATTTTGGATAACAGATATTCAACCTGTACGTAGTACACAGTATGTACCTCATAAATGCTTATCCATTATTTCCAAAGAAAATTTCACAAGTTAGTGGGAATAAACAATTCTGTCTTGGGAGAGTAAACTATACAAAACTGATTTTTAGAAGAATTTTATCTAAGGTTTATAGTAAACTAGTTTTAGGTCCTTGGAACTGTAGGGGCAGAAAGAGGATGATCCCTTTCCTCCCTATCACAAAGGTCATGGCTGATACCCCATAAAAAAAGCAGATTAACAAGAGAAAAACATAGCAAATTCATTTGATAATAGTTTTATGTGACACAGGAGCCTTCCAGGGAAAACTATCCATTTTGATACTTAGGTTCAATGAAGTATGGACAGCCATGTAGAAATACGATTGGACAAAAAGGGTGTGATTTAATGCTAATAGACTGAGTGGGGAAACTAGGCAAGACCTGTCTGCTCAGATTTTTCTTGGCCTTTCAGTGCAACATTCCTTCCTGCTGGGGATAGGGTAGGACCCCTCTGGAATGAAGGTCTTAATTTCTTTATGGCCAGCTCTTGCCCAGAAAGGTGGAGGGAGGGGCAGGGGGAAAGGAGAAGATTAGAGTAATATATTTAGGCTTTATGGCTGGCTGTGGGCAAAAGGGGTTCTGGTTTCTATGACTCACCTTGGGGAAGAGGAGATTCTAGTTTCTATGGCTTGCCTTGGGTGAGGATGATGGGTGAGAGACAGGAGGGCAGGAAGAGGCCAGAGAGAGACTTTGCTTCTGAGGCTGCTTCTTAGGCCTTTACTTGGGGGTATCAACAGCACCACCATCTCCTCTGGTACAAATTTAACTTCCATTTTAGGATCTACACCACATTTGGCCACATTACTTCTCAGGCAACTTCCTGCTGAAAGGACATTTTCTAGGGAAGGTTTTATTCTTCCTGTCTTAGCATTTTTAATGTCACAGAGTCAAGGATTTCAAAACTGTTGCCAAAGGTGCATTTATCTTGCAGATATTAATTCAGAAAGTGCTAATGGTTGCAACAGTGTAATCAGCTGAAACTTAAAACAACAATGTTTTTTTTGTTAGTTCAGTTCCTCCCCACAAAGCTCAGAAAGGGTCTGGGGAGCAGGTGTGCACAGGGTGGATAGAGAATGTAGGGTAAAATCTTGCTGGTGGTTTAGGTTTAGCATTTAGATTTTACTTTCACTATTACCAGACAGGATCAACTGATATCAAATATAAAACAAAC
Source organism: Cheirogaleus medius (assembly GCA_008086735.1). Taxonomy (NCBI): domain Eukaryota; kingdom Metazoa; phylum Chordata; class Mammalia; order Primates; family Cheirogaleidae; genus Cheirogaleus; species Cheirogaleus medius. Next base: position 67,553,906 of record VBSM01000529.1, read on the forward strand.
AAGAATAGCAGGTTAATCGTAAAGAACAATCCCAGCATTGAAAAATCAAGCATATATATATATATGTAAGGCATAATTTTAGAAAAAATTCTTTATGAGCTAAAGTGTTCAAGTTTTAGAGCCTATAGTATAATATGAGTTACACTGAAAGTCAGAACAAGTACAAGAAATTGAAAGATTGTAAAACTCATTCTTTCAACATTTAATATCAGGTCCTGTGCTAGGTGTTGATGATGGATGTAGAGATGAGTAAAGATACAGTCCCTGCCCTGGAGAGGTTCCCAGACTCAGTAGCAAAGCGGGCATGTAAAGAGATAAATGAGAGCATACCATGCTCAAGTGCTGACTAGATCTAAGTGCTGTGGGAGCACAAGGAAGGGAAAATTACACTTGCCTGGAACCTGCAGCAGCTTCACAGAGAAGGTAACTTGTGAATTATGCCTTTAAGGAATGATACGGCCCAGCCTGAGTTTTCTTGTGCCTAACAACAAAACAGCAATGTAACATAATTACCATTTCCTGAAAATAATTACCATTTACTAGAGGGGTTACAGAATTCTCTCTTAAGTCTAACTACAACCTTAAAAAGCAGATATGTTCTGAAGTGTGAGAAAAGTGAAGTTCAAAGACTGAGAAGCTAAGGGTCACATAGCTAGCTAGTGAAGCAGGATGTGAATCTAGACCTGTGTTGTTCCAAATCCCTTACCACAGCCCTGCACTGCCCAGAAATATCTATTTCTGCTCCTACTGCCAACCTGTACCTGGTTAACTTGTAACTATGTAGAGTCCCAGTATGGGGACACACTCTGGAAGCCCATCTAGAATGTCAGACTTTGGCCTAAAGAATTAGGTATAAAGTGAAAGGTCAAGATGGAGACCATATACGTATACCCAGTTCACCTAGCTCACAGCGCCCTCGTCTTTCTCTGAACTTCAACCACATTCTGGTTTATGTGTATACCAGATCCCCCTCCCGTGAACTGTGAACACTCACCTTGAAGTCAGGTAATAAGCATTACACTTCTTTGAGACCCTCAGGGCCCAACATTCACACAAGGTGACTTTGATTGATAATTCACCCAGTGCTTTACAGAGTGTGGATGTTGATTTGCTTTAGATTGACTGAGGTGAGCACACGACTTAGAATTAAGGTTTAAATGCTATATAAAATAAGAAAAAAGTGAACTAAGCAGTATAGCATAGTGGTTTTTAGACTAGTACCTCTCAGACTTTAATGTGCATATGAATCGCTTGCCTACACATGTAGAACTATCTAGGTCACCCTATTAGAAGGCAGGCACAGTAGTGCAATAAAGCAACTCAGGGGGAAACTCGACTTGTAGGAGATACATGTACCATGTTTCCAAACCTTGTTGCTGTTCCTGGCTCTTTTGCTTTCAGGGCAATGAAGAACAGTAAGGACAATAGAAGCTATCATTTATCAAGTACTTATAAAGTGCTTAGCACTGCTCTGGTGCTTCAAGCATGTTTTCTGATTCTCAAAGCATCTTGTAGCACTATACCTGTATGTATTGATGATGGGAGGAGAATAAAATGGAACAGTAACTTCCCTAAGTTTAAACAAGATAAGCAAGGATTTAATCCTGGTTCACTTGAGTCCAAAGTCTAGGGTCCAATGGTTCCTTCACAGAGATGCCTAAACCTGTGATCAGGATGCCAATGGTACAAGGAGGATGGAAGGCAGACGTGCACTCAGAAAGCTCTTGCAGAATAAGGCCCTTCACAGGAGGTTTGTGCTTTTAGTACTTGCCTCACTGAGTGTTTAAATCTAGGTAAGGTATTTAAGAGCTGAAGCTACCTCAGAATATTTCTGCATCTACCTGATGGCTTACAAGGGATTTGAATTTTTTAGCACATTGCTAAAGTCAGCCTTTGCCTTTTTCCCAGGGACTCTCTAGGAATTTTTCCACCTGCCCTCTAGGAGGAAAACCCCAACATAAATTTTTGTCTTGATCTAAGTTAATTAAGGCTGGTGTTAGGGTCATCTCCTAAGGCCTAAGAAGGGTTAAGGTTGTCTTCTGGGAAGGACACCCAACGCCACCTCTGGAATTAGAAAAAGTGTAGTATTTTGCTGGGTGAGCAGGGGGAAAGCAGTTAAAAGCCAAAGAGGACAACTTTTTGACAAATTTTCTTTTCATTTTGGCTTAGAAGTAGAAACATGGTGAAAGGAGGTGACTGCTTTCTGAAGGCTTGCTATGTAAGAACAGACCCACTGGTGAATGACTACTAAGTAGTTGTCTGTCAGTAATTCACATACATCTATCTGTCTTTTCCAGACTCCCAAGACCGAGCAATAGTTTAACTTTTGACGCTCTTAGAATAGCTAGCACTGATTAGGCATTCCCAGAAGACACCACGTTCCTGAGTAATCTTGTCTGTACATTTTTTCACTGGGCAGATTTTCCATACAGAGAGTTGCCAGCTTCCAAGAATTCAGAGTTTGCTTTTTCATCCTGAAATTGGGTGGAGGAATGGGGAGAAGAAAAGCACGGTTCAGATCAATCAATGAGGGAAAACCCTTGCCCCATACTCTTTAAACAACAGGTGGTTTTGCCGTGCACTGTCAACCCCTTTACACACTTCAGGAAATTGCAGGCGGAGCATTCAAACCGAGTCTCCCTGGAACTTTGCTTAGCGCGTCTGGCAGTGTCGGGCAGTTGGGGATTCCTGCCAGAGAGGAGACTTGGTTGTCAAGGGGTGCAAAGTCTTCATGATCCAGGGATACTGGGTTTCATCCTTTTCCTTCCCCGTCTCCTTCCGTCAGCGCACCCCACCATCCCCTCCCCACCCTTCTGTTCTTATGAGGCCCTTCGGTTCCCATGTGGAGGGGTTATCTTCATTCTGACCCGGGCCTTTGGAGGAGTTCCCCAAACGGCTATTTTTAGCGGTGGCTGCAGCCTTGTAACTTACCCCGGGGAGGAGCCGCGGTAGCCGAGCAGGCGCTGGGCGCACAGAAGCCTCGGGTTTTCCGCGCTTTGTTAAGGATGAGGGTGGAGGCAGTGTTAGAAGCAGCCGATTCCCCGCGCAGAGCCCTCCAGGTGGGCGTCTCGGAGGTGGGAGTGGCCCTGTCGCCAAGCGGAGGGAGGATTTCTTTCCTCGTCCTGAAGAAAGCCTTCAGCGGCCGGCCGCAGCCCTCGCTGGCGAGTCCCGGGTGCGGGGTAGTCTCTGCAGGGGAGGAAGTTCCCGGACACCGCGGCCTGCGTCACAGCGGGGCTGGCACCGCGGAGTCAGCTCGGCGGTCGGTGGCGGCGACCCCGGGGCCGGGCGCTGGGCGGCGCTGGCTGCCGCTGGCCCGGCTGCGCGCGGGGCGGCGCTGGAGGCGGCTCCGTCCGCGGCCGGGGAGGCGGAGGGGAGGAGGGCTGCGGGGCTGGGGCGTTAGCTGCGTCCCGGCTGGGAGCCCGCGAAGAGGACGAGGAGGAAGGCGCCTCTGTGGCCGCGGCCGCAGTGCTCCGGGCGCGACGAGCAATGAGCAGCGGCCCCGCGGGCGACCCCCCAGTCGCTGGCCGCTGCTGAGCGCGACCCAGAGACAGCTCGCCGCTCCCCAGCACCCTCTCCAGCCGGCACCCTCGCGCCCAGAGGTAAGAGCAGGGATCCGCGCACGGATGGAGACGGGCAGCCCGCAGAGGGCCACCCGGCTCGGTCCGCTAGGCGCGCCGAAGCCAGGACTCGCCCCGCCTCGCTCGCGTCCCTGCCTCCTCCCCGCTCTCCGACAGGCAGAATGTGGTCGTCTGCCCAGCGTGTGGTGCCTGGAACCATCCGCTTCTATGGCTCAGGGACCCGCCAAGCCCTACCCCACCCATCCCACGCCAGCCCGGGCGTCCGCGCGAGGGACCCCAGCCTGGCGCCAAGCGCCGCGCTCGCGGCAGGTTCCGCGGGTGGCGGGGGTGGGAGGGCGCGCGAGGAGAAAACGCGGTCGCGGCCGGGGGCGGTCGTCGTTCTTTCCTGCCTTGAAAATCCCTGAGACCCCAGGGCCTGTCCTTTCTAGTCTGGTCCCCCCATGCCACCTCCGAACCCCTGAAGTTGGCACTTGGGGGAGGGAAAGGAATTTGAAGGTCTCTGAAAGAAACGAGAGAGCACAGTCTGCTCACCTGCCGGACCAGAGAGGAAAGAGGGCTTTAGCCGGGCCGGGCGGGCCCCAGAAGCCAGGTGTCTAGGCCAGCGGTTGAGGTCAGGACCGCTGCCTTCATCCCAAACCCGAGGCTCGCTCATCTTTTCCTTTCCAGCTGGTTCTCAGCAACCAGGTGGTTAAGGATGGAGTTGGCCACTCAGGAACCTTAGGCTGTGCTCTGTAGACGCTAATGTCTTTCTTTTCTCCCTCAGCCAATTATTCCCTCTCCCCAACCCCAGCCCCCACGCTTGCCCGGTATATACATCGGGCTCCAAACAGTTGCTCCAAAACCTCGCACCGTCGGTAGCTTTGCAATAGCCACCTAGCCCGCATTCTAATGCGGATGTTTCAGAGTGTTAGGGCCAAACTTCTCTTGGCTTCCAATTCCTTAAGCATTTCAAACTCCCAGCAAACCAGCTAGGAAACATTTTTATGAGGATCCCATCCTCCTTAAAGTAAAAAATAAGAACGAATCAATCTTTGTGGGAGTGCCGGCGCTTGGCCGAGGGAGGCTTGAATGACCCTATTTAACGCAGCCTTTGGGGAGAGGAATAGGTAGAGGAAATCGCAGTCCTATTTTAGTCACCTAATTCTTTTCGAGACCGCGGTAGTGTGAAAAATGTAGCCTTACCCATCGGTCACATTTTCGGACAGGTATGTGTTGGTTTCCCAAAGCATGGATGAGGCATCAGCGTGGATAGGTCACTACAATGCCAATTTAGATGAGGGAGGAGAAAAAGTGGTGGTGATCCTCTCTGTTGGCACTACGCTGCAGAATCGCCAGAGCCAGTCCATTTTATACATGTATAAATCCTCCTTACTTTCTAAATAATTTGTGGAAAACTTGTAAACCCAAAACATAATCTGAACTTCAAAAAACTTGCTCAGGTTCATAAACACTGTGTTGGATGTGTGGACAAAGAAAACAGATTAGATTTATACAGCTGAATTCTATTTTGAATTTCTTGTGACTTGCTTGTGAAAGCAGGGGTGTAACCCTGATTTGCTATACTTTGGAGTGATTAACTTAAATCCCATTTTGGAGTCTGTTTGTTTATTTCCTTTGAGGGAGATGTAGCCACCGTTTTGCAAAGATGGGTATGTTTCATGATTCACATAAATAGATTGATCACAGATAGGGCCCACCAACCAATGACTGTATCAGATAGCAAGCATATTTAACAATTTTCTTGTTAAAAAATTGATCAAAGCCTTTGTTAAAAATACTAACCTCTTATTTCTCAGATTGACTAAGCACTTAAAGAAATGTGTTTTTAAAAAAGAATGCTTTTTGTGAAAAATATGCATTAGAGAAATGAATGAAAATTTTTCACTTATATGAAGTTTATCTTTTAAAAACAATACAAAGTTAGAAATACTTTTAACTCCTAAGGTGTCCAAGTCTTACCAAATTGTTGTTATTATTTTTTAATAGTCTGTAGTAATTTTGTTATAGTCATAATAGAGCCCAAGTTTAAAAAGAAATGAAGTGGAAACTATACTTATTTGCAACTTATTGTGTTAATGATTTAATGTGGTTCATTACTATAATATATAGTCTAGCTGTGGTAGATAATTAATACACATTATCTCAGATTCTTACAAAATATCCCTAAGGTAGATGGTACCATCCACATTTACAGAAAAAAGAGGGTCAGAGTTTGTGACTTGCCAAAAACCATACAGCTAAGTTAATGCCTGAATAAGGCCAAGCCTCTTTAGTCTTACTGATATAATTTTTTCTGTTATCCAAAACTGCTGTACTTTTTTTCTACATAAATTTATTGTTAACTTACTACAATGACTGTATGGGAATACAGAGGTTATAAAATCACCTGTCCAAGGTTTTTCTTGTAGCTAGTATATAGAATTTGAGTTTTGAGCCATCTGTTTCCAAAACCTGTGTTCTTACCATTGATTATATTAAATGACTGATTCAGAGCTCAATCTTATGGACAATTTACTCCTGCCCACCAGTTTTTCTCATCTACATGTAGCTGATGATTTCATGGGCTGCAACATAATCCCAAGATTTTATATTCCATTCCTGAATCACTCATGAAAGTATATTACATCTAATGAGCATTACATTGCTATGGAGGTATCCTTGAATCCACTTAATTTCTTTGGAAATATAAATCATTCTAGTTTGGCATGGAGTAAAGAGCATGGCCTCAAGATAGGAAAAGCTGATATCAAATTCTGACTCAACTGCACAGCAGGAGTGCAATGAGCTCACATTATTCAACTTCTCTGAACTCTAGTTTCTTCATGTGTGATGAGGTTAATAAAGCCCATCTAGCTGGATCATTGTGCAGATTAAATGTAACAATACATATAAAGGACAGCTCCTGTCACCTACTGGGTGCTCAGTAAGGATAAACACCAGTGTATGTTAGCACTAATTGAAATTTCTGCTGTATTTCTTTATGTACATTTTGTATGCATGTAATGATTAGTCACTGCGATCAGTGATTCACTCTTCACACAGCTATACAGAGGTGTAATCTGGTTTTTAGTACCTTTAACTTTTGAATTGCATCCTTTTTTTGTAGTGTGGAGTTAGAAACATGCACTCACCTTTTGTAATTTTTCCTTTACTCTGCACTTTTGAGAACTTTACTAGCAATATTTCAACGGATTGGAATTTGCATTTTTTGGCAAGCACACTTTCCTGTTTTCTGCCTGTCCTGATCTCTTAGCCTTGCTTATCATACAGGGTATCATGACCATGCTAGTACCTCCCTACCACATATCTCACTCTTGACCAAGCCTCTACCAGCTGAAATTCTGCATCTCCTTCAGGGCCCAGCATAAAAGCCACATCCTTCCTGAGCCTGTATGCCTCCCTCTAAATCTGTTGTCAGCTCACTTATATAATAATTCAAACAACATGTGCCCCTAATGCTTTTTAAAATTTTTAAAAAACTTTTAGTTATTTTCCCAGGTAATATACTGTGAAAGACTATAACCTCTTTGAGATCAGGGATAGTTTTTTAAGTTTATTTATATTCTTTGCTTCGCATAACACATAGATGGTTTCTATTTCCTGAATGAAAGACACATCAGATATTCTAAGAACCTTACAATAATTAGGAAGGACACCCAAATTATTTGTCTCTATTACATGATTGTTGATGTCAACAACTTCCTTATTATCTTAAGACTTGTTCATCCCAGCCTTCTCCACTAGATATAACTAGTGATTACATTTACTGGAAGGCCATCATTCATAAATAAAGCCTTGGCCATTAGGTACTATGTTAGATAGCTGTGTTTCATTAATAAATTGCTCCCGTGGTGATATAATAACCTCATTAGGTTGCAAATATATTGAGCACATCAACAGTGTTTGAGTAGTTTGGTAGTTGAGATAGGGTAATGGCCCAGATGGATTTCTTTAATTAAGAATAGGATTTACCTGCGAGAAAGGAACACCTGCCTCAGCGAGAAGGTTGAGATAATGAGCAAGGAGGATTTCAAACCACTTAGAAATAGGACTAATCATGGCTCAGTGCAGAAATTACAACCAAAAGTGACCTTCATGAGAAAATTAGCACAAGCAAAAGACCCAGAGAGTCTCACCACAAATATAAAGGGGAGAAAAATTAAAAGGAAGGGTGAAAAGAAATTAAGTATGCCTATAATGCTGTATGACTGAGGCCTGCTAGATATTGGTCATTCCTGGACTATAAAAATAGGAAAGAAACTGCGGGGTCAAGAGGGGCACGAGAGGAGAGAAACTAGCGTAGCCTTGGACATCTTGCACATGAATATACTCCCACTTGCCCCAGGGCCAGCACATAAGGTAAGAAAGTATTCTTAGAGCTTTGTTTAAAGCAGATAATTTGGCAGGAATATATTGAAAATTTCCCAGTCATTACAAAGTTGAGAATGATTAAGCTCTTTTCCAATATCAGGCATTAAACAGCAACAACAACAACAACAAACGTGGACTATCTACTGACAAGTGTAACACTTTAGGATCATTTTCTGGTGTTGGATGGGTGTCCTTGTAAAATATGGTTCTATAGTCTATGGTATATCTAACCAAATGGCAGTTGATAGAGGAATGGTAATATGGATTCAGAAAATAAATAGGGTTCAGAAAAGAAAATGAAGAATTGGCAAAATTAAAAAATCAATTTTAAGAAAGATCAATTTTAAAGCTTAAGGAAGTAACCGAAAATGTTCCAGATAACTGAAGTATTTTGAGTCAAGGGAATCCAGGAGAGCTATATGTTCTTTAACCACTTTGGTACGGCGCTCACCGGCCGCGAAACCTTGCCCACAGCCGGCACTCACAGTCCGCACGATAGTTTGTGCTGTGCATTGACGACGAGTCCGTTTTGCTCTTGTGTGATGAGGAAAGCTTTAAAGCACTGAAAGCTTGTTTTACTTTACAGGCAGCTTTAGGGAAATAACTATAATAACTCCTACTAAGGACTTGTAAAAAGGTCACAGATTCATAGTAACTTATTAGCTGAACGTACACACTGCAACTGCAGAGATAAAAGCTGTAAAAGTAAAAGCTTTTGGCTGTCGACTAAAGTCAACACTCGGCTGTGAGCCTTCATATCACGACTGTCGACTATAGTCGACGCTGGTACTGAAGAGGTTAAGCAGCAGTCCCCAACCTTTTTGGCACCAGGGACGGGACCGGTTTCTTGGAATACAGTTTTTTCATGGATGGGGCCTTGTGGAGGATGGTTTCGGACAAATTCTCATAAGGAGTGTGCCACCTATATCCCTCGCATGCGGTTTACAGTAGGGTTCATGCTCTTATGAGAATCTAATGCCACTGCTGATCTGACAGGAGGTGGAGCTCAGGCAGTGATGCAAGGGATGGGAGTGGCTGTAAATACAGATAAAGCTTCCCTTGCTCACCTGCCGCTCACCTCCTGCTGTTGGCCCAGTTCCTAACAGGCCACAGACCAGTACCAGTCTGAGGCCCAGGGATTGGGGACCACAGCTTTAAAGAACTTTTCAAAGGACTCAGAAATGTAAAAGTTATTCCCATACCAGAAAAGGTTGTAAAGGTAGAGCAAGAAGGAAAGTTGGTTTGTCTAAACCAAAAAACTACCCAAACAGCTCAAAAAATACAAGGGAGAACCTAATGGTACTCATAGAGAAATGCTTTTCAATCTTTTTTTCAGTATCACTCTCAGCTTGCGAGACTTTTTAAAATAAATTGTAATACCACAGATGCACTGTTTATCTATTTATGTAGTGTGACCCTTTGGTGGATCACAAACCATTATTTAAGATTTTTTTTACCCTCCCTTTCCTCCCCAACCCATTTTTGCCAGAGGCAAGATTGTCCTCATTGAAAATACATGGTGTAACACGAGTCTATATTATATTTGAATATCACAAAAGATCTATATGAAACTAAAAGACATGAAGAATAATCAATACATCAATATAGTTTGTATGACTGTAGATGACACCTTAATTTACAAATCCTCTATAATTAAATTGCCTTTATTTTGCCTCTATTTTTAAAAAGCATAATTTTTTGGCTCCTAAATAGAAATTTATATGTAAAAACTGTAAGACTCCTAGTCCCTATTTTACATTGGCAAAATTATTAAATTCATAAAGTTACCTCCCAAAGCCCACTTTACTTGCATCTTTCCCACCGCAAACTTCAAACATTCAACATCCTTTATTTCTGTTATGCTGAGAATGCTCTGATAATAGCCATTCATTCTTGTGACTGGTCAATTATGTCTGGGTATATATTAGTTTGTCTCTACTAGAGATTTTGTATTTTAAACTATTTATTTATAATTATGAACCCCTGTGCTCTATCTGAGAAATTCAGTTTGCAACAAGTAGATTTTGGGGGAAGGGAGAACCCCTGAAGTCATTTTGGCTTTTTCATGTTCAGTTCCTTGCTCAGGTACTATAAGGAGCATAAGCCTGGGCTTCTGAAGTCTTGAACTCCTGGCCTCAAGTGATCCTCCCACCTCGGCCTCCCAAAATGCTGGCATTATAGGCATGAGCCACCACACTTGGCCCTAATGTCTAATCTCAGGAGCTGCTAGGACTAGAGGAGCTTGTCTTCTTTATGTATTGGCTGCTTTCAGCATCTGGAGCCTATCATGCCCTGACATGCTCCCTTCACCCAAAACAACTCATCCTTCATCTCCTCCAGCTTTTATTTCAACCATATTGTTTTTTTCCCTTTCCCTTTCCCTGAAACCTCCAGAAATATATTTACTTTTCAGCATCTTTTCTCTCTGTTTTATTTGTGGAACTACACTGAAATTTCCATCTGTCTTGTTCACTGCTGTATCCACAGCATTTGCAAAGTGCCTGGGACATAGCTTGCTCAAGAAATAGTCATGTTATAAGTATTTGATGATATATTTTACAGTAAGAGTTCTTACCTAGTACTTGGAGTATATCCATTTCCTTTTCTATTATTTTAGATCCTGGTAACAAAATTTGATAGTATAATTAATTAAAAGTCATCCCTTCCTCATAGGAACATTAAGAGATATGTGATTGAAAAATAAGGGGAAAGCATATAAATAATTATAAATTAGGAGCAAGTGTATAAAAACATAAGGTTAGGACATAAAAGTAAAACCTAGGTAAAATTCATTAAATAACCTAAAAATATGAAAACTCATAGGTCCTGTGAGTTCTCCTTATATTTTAAGAACCTATCAAAATCAATAAAAATTACTATCTAGTCTTTCTCAAATATCTTCCAAATATCTTTTTTTTTATAAATAGGAAAGATATAACCTATAAATCTAACTTCTGGGAAAATACCATAGAAAATTATTTAGTTAATAACACCTCAAATTTTTAAATAACTATAAGAATGGCTTCTTTAGAAAACATTGTCAGGCTAATTTATATTATCTCCCTTGACATTAGCAAAGTCCAGACAATGTGCTTATCAGTAAAGTTAGGAAATACCATGCAGCACACATAACTTTCTAGCTAATGCACAATTATGTGGATCATTGTTACCAGAAAGTGATTATCAACTGAAGAGGTAGCAGCTGGAGGTGTGTCCAGGGTTTGCATCTGAGTTGGGTGTTTCAGCAATTTATCTAAGGATCCAGATGGCATAATAGAAAACATATATCTGATATTTCCCATGGTGGAAAGAGTGCCTTAGTGTTGAAACAAGGATTTGAAATGAGCTTGGCAAACTAAAATAAAATAAATAAAATAAAAGAGAAAGGAAATAGTCAAAATCAAGCAATGAAATTCATTTAAGGAAAGTACAGGTTGGTACCTTGAAGAAAAGTAAACAAACAAACCATACAGATGTACTAGAGTTTGGGGTTTTTTTGTTATATTTGTTGCGGTATCACCAGTATTTAGAAGAGTATACAACATAAAGCAAAGGATTAATAAATATTTGCTGATTGAATAAATGAATGAAATGCAAGATGAAGAAAGACTGTGTGCTATTAGGGCAAAAGTAAAATTATTCCTAAGGGGATGGTGACAAGTAACCAGTAAACTGTTAGAAAAAAACTTTTTAGACAAATAATTTATGAGTTTTATCTCAGTTTTATATATAAAAGGTTTCTGGTAGGTTGTTTCAGAAATTCATTCTTAGGGACATTTGATTTAAAAAAGGGCATAGTTAGATATTGTTAGACTAGATAAAAATGTGGATTCAAGGTCAAAAAAATCTTGATTGACAGCTGACAATTAACTGGATGGTTAGGTAACTGGTTTCCAGGAACAAGTCTTTCCCCATTAAAGTTAATCAGAAAATTCCTTAAGCATTTTATCAGGAATATTAATTTCTTCACAAAAGGAGATTGTGAATTCTACTTTGCAAGTAAGTTCTGTTCCAAATCAAGTTTGAAACATTTACAAAAAAATAGTCGCTCAGTTTAGACAATCTTTGCAAATCTATCTTCATCAAGTGAAGGTCTATCCATCTCATTCCATTTTTGTATTAAAGTCATTGAATTTGTTTCCTGCTCATTCACTGTACATCACAGTCAAGATTACCAGTAATATTTGTATAAACACTGATAATACTTTTATCCTACCATTTAAACTATCCTGTTATGTGGTCAGTAAGTTCATTGCCATATGATATCGGACAACCACTAAGGCTAAGGAGTTAACTTCTTTGTGGAGGCTTTGTAAAATCCTTAAAGTTATATTTTTTGTTGCTTTGTTCACACCAGAAAAACTTTTTACAGTACTGCCCTCTCAGCTTGTCTATTCCTTGGCTAGAACTCAAGAAGTCTCTAATTTATCTTTGTCAGATTTTGCCTGTAGGACTTATAACTGTGGTCCCTATTTTCTTGAGGACCTCTTTTCCCCCCTATGATTCTCGTCCTGCTAAAAAGTTGTATTCTCTATTGTTTGAAAAATTGAAATTCTGTAGACCATTGGAGTAGGTACCAGACTAGTATCCAGGGAGGACATTGTAGGCATTGCTACCATTTATAAAGTGTATCATTAGTACCTTAATAGTGGGATTGTCGTAGCAAGCTAAATCTGTCTCTAAATGTGATACCTTGAGCAAGCATCTTACAAATTAGACTTATTTAATTATATACTGGTAGGAAGGAGGACATATTTTTAACCTATGCAAATAGCTACATTACCAGGAGAAGCAAAGGTCTCAGTGTATACAGTAATGACTGCCATTTTGCATAGTTTTGTGGACTAGGCAAATTTATCTTTACCTGTGTCACATTTCCTAGAGAATCATAGAGTCCATGCTAGTGAAGTTATCCACAAATAAAGTTTTTATTGCTTTTAGGTATAGTTAGAATAAATAAAGTTCATTTAATTGATCTTTAATAAAAACTAGTTGTGTTTTTCTAAGTTTACCTCTTTAAATTCCAATTATTAAAAGGATTTTTATGTTCTCCTAGGTATTTACTAGATTATAGTCACAGCTTTTCCTATTATCATTTCATATAGGATGTTTTCATTCATAGTGAGAGAATACTGGAGATTTTATAAGTTCCCAAATTCTAAAGAGTATGTTTGTGTTATGTAGTATTCTGAGAAATGTAGTTCCTCACCCCCTAAAACTGGGTTTCTGACATATACAATATTCTTTGGTAATATACTAAACAGATTTGAATTTTGATATAGCTGCAAGCATAACTAATAATCAAACATGTTTAAGTTAGAAGTCTTTTGGTTTTAGAGTTTTTTAAAAAGGTATCCTACAAATGCATTGAAATAACCTATTAAACTAAGGGTTAGAAATAATTGAAGAGGAAAAATAGGGACTTTATCAAATACCTTTCAAAAAATAAAACATAAGTGTCAGTATAGCTTTGAATCAATTAACTCTTGAGCACATAACAATTATAAACTCTAAACAAAATATGAAACCCAACTATTTGAAGGCATGGGAGATCAACCAAGAGCGAGCAGGAACTGCAGGGCAGCTGATGACTGAGACAAGCAGCACTTTATTAGGCATGAAAATACACAGGAAAATGTAACCCATTATCAAGACAAAGAATAGTCAATAGACATTATCTCTAAGATGCTCCAAATGTTAGAATTAGCATATAATTATTTTAAACCTGCTATTACAGTAATATGAAAAGAAATATAGTTAGAATTCTCAGCAAAGAAATGAGAAACCCAGCAAAATAGAAATTCCTGAAGGAAAAACCCACTGAATAAGCTTAACAGCAAATTGAAAATAGCAAAGTAAGGGGCAGAGAACTTAAACATATATCAATAGAAATTATATAATCTGAAGAATAGAGAGAAAAATGGTTGAAAAAAATTGAACGGAGCCACAATGACATGTGGAACAATATCAAGAGCATGATAGTGTCCTAGAAGGAGAGAAAAAAATAGAAGAAAAAAATTTAAGAAATAACTGCCATAAATTTCCCAAACTTGGTAAAAAACATAAATTTACCAATCTAAGAAGCATATCATACCACAAGTAGGTTAAATATGACAAACTATCCCTAGAGATATCACCATAGTCTGCTGGAAACTAAAGATAAAGAGAAAACTACAGAAACTTCTAGAGAAAATAAAAATACATTTTATAACAACAATATGGATGACAACAATATGGATGATGACTGAGTTTTTCTTTTAAAAAAAATAGAAGACAGAATGCCATTATAATTGAAATGTTAGAAATGTATCTTCTGTCCCCAACAGAATTAAATTAGAAATCAATAATACTAAGGTATCTAGAAAAGCCTCAAATATTTTCAAATAAAATATAAAAATTTCTACATATGTTATGGGCCAGAAAAATTCCAGAAAACTTTAAAATATTTCAAACTGAGTGATAAAAATACAACATTGAGATTAATGGGAAAAAATAATGAGACATGGCTAAAGCAGGGCATAGGTAGGTTGTTAGCTAGCTAGATGTGGTTATATAGTGCTTGATGTGCTTATATGAGAAAAGAAACATCTAATTTCTAAGATCTTAGTTTCACCACAAGAAGCTATATTAAATTCCAAAAAATGTAAAAGGGAATACTAGATTTATGAGCAGAATAAATGAAATGGAAAACAGATGAATGATAGAAAAAAATTAAAGAAACCAAAAGTCCATACTTTGAAAAGAGAAATGAATCTAGCAAAACCTATAAAGAGGTGGGGGATTGAGGGAGGGGAGAGAGAGAACCCAAACTACCAATGTCAGAAGTGAAAGAGGGGTGTCACTACAAACCCTACTAACACTAAAAGGTAGCAAGGAAATATTGTGAAAACTATAAGCCAATACATTTAACAACTTAGATGAAATGGGAAAAAAATTCCTTCATGAGCACAGATTTCAAATCCTGACAAATTTATTTATAACCAAAAACTTTCCCATAAGGAAAACATCAAACAGGGTTTAATCGCAATGCAAGATTGGTTTAACATTCAAAAACCTATCACTATCATTCACCATGTTAAAAAATCATATGGTTTTCCTCTTTTACTAGCTCAATAAATGCACTCAACATTTTCAACATCTATTCATGCTAAAATTCTCAAAGAGTATCTGTAAATCTCATAAAGGTCTTTTACTTTAAAATAACTTATAGCTAACAGCATACTTAATGGTGAAGTTTTGAATGCTTTCTACCTAAGATAAAGAATTAAGCAATGATACCTGCTCTCATCAGTTCCATTCAACATTATCCGAGAAGCTAGCCAGTGCAATAAGGATGAAAAAATATTAAAGATTGGAAAGAAAGAAGTAAAACTATCTCTCCTTACAGGCTTTGTGGTTAGAAATTAGGATTCTATATCCTAAGAAATAGACAAAGCAATAACTAAAAATAAGTGCCACACCAATTTTTAATTGACAGGCAGATATTTAAAATTTACAAAAAGAAACACAAGTAGATCTGTTGGCAGTCATTGTGTCAGTCAGCCCTTGGATATGAATATGATTTTACTTATCCTGAAAGGGTATCTAATAACAAAATCACATTAATAGTATTTTGCCTATTAATTTTTTTTTTTACTTGATAGCTTTCTCCATAATGTGAGTGCAATAAAAAGTGCTGCCTACTGTTGGCCAAATTAAGGAGCAAATCAACTAAAACTAATTATTTCCCGCATCCCTTTAACTTGTGAGTGCCACATCCTGGATTCTAGAAGAGGGAGCAAACGGTTGATGCTACCTAGATGTTTTCTAGTGTGTATGGAACATGTTTTGGGTATTTAAGCATCTGCTCCTTTTTTTATTGCTCCAAATTTGGAACGTGATCTTAAAGTAAAGCAACACTTTAAAATGTTGTCAGATAAGAATACAGATACCAAGAGTAAGAGAAATCCTTATTGTTGGCTAGCTTATTAACTAGTAGCAACTACATCAGAAAGTATATAAGATATGTTAGAATTTTAATTTCTCTAGAGGCCAGAAATGTTATTATTCTGCTTGTTTAAGTGATTAGTATTTTGAAATATCAAAAAGTAGCACAAAAGCATGAAAGCTAATTGTTCCTTCTGTAAGAAAACATTTGGGTTGGGTGAGGAAAAAAATTACTTTTGCTATCTGGGTACAATATACTCTAAGTAAATAACTTTACAGACACATTTTGAGAAGAGACCATCTCAAAAATAATTTTTCTTTTTGAGTGACCAGGTATCTGTTCTACTTAGCTACTTTAAAAAATAATTTTATCTCATATTTGTCTTAAAAAATATGTTATTTTTCATATTCTATAGGCCAAAAAATGGTGGATGACAATTTTTAAAGTGTTCAGCTTTAGTTTTTAAGATGAAATTAATTTTATAAAGCATAAGATAATGATTATAGTCTCAAATGAATGTTGTAAAGAAAAAATATGTTCATGTGTAAAGATGATACATAGGTTAAAACTATTGTATGATAAGTTTATTGCTAAAGATTATTCATTACCTAATTTTAATATTATCCCCAATCTTAAAATGACTTATTTTGAATTATAATTTACATTACCATTTAAAAATAATACAATCACTGTTCATATTAAGAACTTATCGGAGAAATATGAATTAACATGATTTCAAATTATTGCAACATTGCCTAAAGTTTACAACCATTAAAGAAACAGATATTAGTTATAATTCAATGTTGTTGAGCACATATACAGTCTTAAATTTTTATTGTAATTAATGATTAGCTGTCTGACCTATGAGACAAATATAAGGAAGGTAGTACCTTACAGTTAAATAGGCATACTGTCAGAAAACAGATAGGATGAACCAAAATACATGAACTAACTGCATGAACTAAAGTACATTTTTAACAGCTTTGTTGAGATATGATTTATATACTATGCATTTGTTTACAGTATACAATTCAGTAGTTTTTAACATAATTACAGGATTGTATAACCATCATCATATTTAATTTTAAAACATTTTCATCACCCCAAAAAGAAACCTCTACCCATTGGCTATCACTCCCACTCCCGACCATATCCACCACTTCTCCCAAGCTCTAACCAGCCACTACTCTATTTCTCTCTCAATAGATTTGTGCCTATTCTGGACATTTCATGTAAATGGTATCATACAATATGTGATTTCTTTGTGACTAGCTTCTTTCACTTAGCATGCATTTCAGGTTCATCTGTGTTGTAGCATGTATCAGTACTCCATTTCTTTTTATCATCAGATAATATTCCATAGTATGGGGACATACCACATTTTGTTTATTCATCAGTTAATGGGCATTTGGGTTATTTTTACCTTTTAGCTACAGTAGATAGTCCTTATATGAACATTCATGTATAGGTATTTGAGTATTTGTTTTCAATTCTTTTTGGATATATACCTAGCAGTAGAATTTTTGGGTAATATGGTAACTCTATGTTTGACATTTTGGTGTATAGTAAAAGAGGTACAATTTTTGCATCATATCCCAAACTAGACTAAAATCAGTGCTAAGTCATTTAACTGTCTTTTTAATAAAGTTTAATAAAATGGTTTAATTTATACAGTTAGTCATTATCAGGAATACCAATTGAATTTCAAATTTTATATAATTCACTCATAGGTGTTAGCAAAGTATTAGTAAAGCACCAGTAAATCTCTTTACCTTTTGGGTTAAAAGTTCTGATTAAGAAATACAAAAAGGGCTGCTGAAAGCCGACTGGATATCTATTTGTGTGTTTTTGGTTCCTCATCCTCAGTGACCTGTACACCATCATATAACCCCAAACTTCCCTTTTGTGCATTTTTTCTTTCTTTTTTTGTTGTATGTCTGGGGAGGGGGAATTTTCCAGATTCCCTTATTTATTGATTGATTTATTTAGAGACAAGATCTCCCTCTGTCACCCAGGTTAGCGTGCAGTGGCATGATCGTAGCTCATTGCAGCTTCGAACTCCTGGACTCAAGCCATCCTCCTGCCTTAGCCTGCCAAGTACTAGAACTATAGGCCCACACCACATGCCTGGCTCGGATTCCCTTATTCTAGATTTATAAAAGTGCTACTAGCGTCTGTCTAGAAAATGTGAACCGCATTTATTTGAAAGACTTTATAGTCTTGTTAATTTCTCTCTGGAAGATGGTAAAGGAACTTTTGAAAAGTAAAGCAGCTTTCCTTGAAACAGTTTTTCAGGCACTACTCTCTTACCTGGGATGATGGTGGAGGAACTGTCTTCATAGGTTGTAGATTGTATCTGTTTGAGTCTATTTAGAGCTATTCTTTTAATTCACTGTTAGCCACAGACCTGGCAGAAATTTCCTTTAACCCTTTCTCTTAACACCATTGTAAAGATACTCAGGAAGATTTCCTCTTTTCTCTTCATTCAAAGGCAATGTGTTAGTTTAATGAGTTTTTCTTCTACAACACCGGACTAACTCCTGTGACTACTAAACCTTCATTCTTAGAGGTGTTCTATGTAAGTGAGAAGCTATAGGTCTAGTACATAACTAAATGACTCACTGACTGAAATAACAGGACACTATAAATAACCATTTACAGACACAGGAAAATGTACAGAAAACCTCTAAACTCATTTTTATAGTATAGTTTTAACTTAGACAAGTGCAAATACAGACGCAAGTGTATACACAAATAAACTCACTGCAGGCAAAACACAAAATAACTTGAGACTTCTGTGAATGTTTTCAAAGGACAATTTTTTAAAAGTTAAATATAACTCTTAAACAAATATAGAATGTACATGCCAAAGATTTATTTAACTCATAGATGAGGGAGCCAGCAGGAAGGCAAAACTGGTTCAAAGAGTATTCAAGGAATTATTTTTAAAAAGAATATTAGAATAACACAGCTAGGTTAGATATAAAACTAGGTAATATCCTTCAGGGAAATAAAAACCATAAGTTTTGAGTTTTCTTTTCTACAGGACAAAAATGTATGAGTCTGGGATTTAATCAGTAAGAATTAGCAAGTCAAGAAAAGGTGTATTTCCCTGAATAATCCTTGGGTGAGTCAGTTAAAAAAATTCTTGAGTATTACATTGAAAGGATATACTGCTCTCCTTTTGCCTCATATCCAAGTTTTGTATACTTTGTAAACAATGCATACTTCCTCATCCTGAGCTTTCATTTTAAGGGCTTTGGTTGTACCTTAGTAATAGAATAGATTTTTAGCCATACGATGTGTCAAATATGAAACACTGGCCATGGAAGTCCTCAAACTTAAAACATAGGACAGAAACTTTCGGTTCTGTACTTCTACATTTACATTCCTTGGATATCAAAATACTGCTATAATTTCATCCTAGGAGAGGAGTCCTGTTTTAACTCCAACCCCAAGTTCAACCATTCTTAGGGTCCAAACAGCTCTCCAAGCTTTTGACTTGGTGCCAAATCATCTTAAGCCCAGTAAACTGGTGTCCTTTCAAATAGCCATTAGACTTCAACATTCAACATTCAAGTGCCACATTGTGGTGCCACATTCAAGTGCCAAATTGCCGCATTGCAGCAAAATATCCAAGGATCAGGAAGAGAAGCACAACGGATCTCAATAGCATACATGCCATGAAGTGCTTTGATCCAGAAGCTGCCAACGGCTCTGCTTCTCTAGAGGTGAGCAAGTTTCCTTAGGACTTCCAAAAACCATTGCTATAGGAATTGACAAGCTGTGGCCCATGTAGTTTGGGTCTGCAACCTCTTTTTGTACAGCCCTCTCGCTGAGATTGGTTTTTACATTTCTAAAGGGTTGTTTAAATTTTTTTAAAGAATATGCAAAATAGAATTTATATGACCCATAAAGCCTAAGTATTTACTATCTCTCCCGTTGTAGGAAAAAGTTAACTGATTCTGCATTAAAAAACAAATTGACAACTTACTTGTTAGTGTGTACTAAAATTTTATAATAAATTTGCTGTAAGGGAAAAGCTCTCTAGTAGATGAATTCAGAGATTTGCTGTTGGTAGGGACATTTTATAGCAAAAGAGAATGGTTAGAAAATCATTAGATTGGACATCAAAAGAAAATAATATTGGGATAAAGGTCATTAAACTCTTGCTTGACAGCTGGTCAACTGAGTGGGTCAGTTGACTCCTTTCCCAGAAAAAGTCTTAGTGTCATTAAAATTCACAAGAATCAATGACTTAAGCATTTTATCAGGAACAGTAATTTCTTTCTGGGAGGACATTATAAGTAATATCACACAAACAGGTTTGGGGCAGTTTTCTTTTTCAAGGAGTGTAGTAGTATATTTTAAAAGCATACACTGGGATGCAGTAAAAAGAAGAGTAGACAGTAGGCATCTTTTGATGCCACCCTAACTTAAAACTTGTTGAAGTCTGGACTACACAACTAAACAGGAAGATGAAACACTTGGAAAAGAATCAGAAGACCATCACAAAGTGAATTAAAACATTGAAAACCATAATCTATGTGGAAAAGATGAATTGACATGTTTCAGCTAAGATGAAGTGGTCAAGGAAAAAGTTCATAATTACTTCCAGGGATATGATGGGATCTCCAACTGAATATGAAGGTCAGTGGTACATCTCTTCTGAAAAGAGAGAAATGTTTAACCTACAGCTAGGATTTGGGTAGTTAAAAAGAACTTTCAGACATCAAGTAATCAGCCTTTTCACAAATTTTAATAGAGGCTGGGTCTTTAGGATATCTTAGAACAGCGTTGGGGTTTTCTGCCATGGGTCTTGCTTGAAGGTTTAGCCAAATAACCCCTTAAGATCAACCTTGTGTTTATAATTATAAGACCACACCGGGTGCAAACCACCAGATCTGCTAGCCTTTGAGGGGCTTAAAAAAACAGCCACTGTTTCTGAGGACTTATTCTGTGACAGAAAGGGGTAGAGTAAACAAACATACAAGTAGCAAAGAAGGGAGTAGCATTATCATGGGATGTCGCGCGCCCCTCGCCAGCAAGGACCACGCAACACTTGGAGTTCTTCTG
>VBSM01000529.1:67577998-67651599 GCA_008086735.1 Cheirogaleus medius
CTCCCAGAGTGCTAGGATTACAGGCGTGAGCCACCGCGCCCGGCCTAAAATATAGTTTTAAAATATAATCTGAAAAAGGCTTAGAAAAATTTTAACCTCAATAAGATTTTAAAATAGGCATTTCCTATATCTCAATGTCTCATACGCCAAGACATTTTATTTAGTTAAAGTGGGGACAGTGGTGGAATCACTACATTTTAAAAATAGGTGGCTATGTCCTCATTTTTAGAAAGATTATACCTAAGCACCATCTCTATTTTTATATTAGGATCACCTGTGAACAAGATTAAGGAAATCCCTTATTATCTTTCCAATATTATACAGTTGATATAAAAAGTGAACTGTGTATAATTATCTTTCATATTGAGTGATAAACTATAAAATATTTATTAAAAATGTGTATGTACAATATGCTGAAAATGGTCACTTTTCCGACAGGAAAATGGACTACCTGTACTCTCATTTAGCTATTGGATGAAATAGTTTAACTCTTTAAATTCTTTAAAGTTATTAAGCACCTGACCAAGAGGCTGTAGAGCTAAAAAAATTTAAAGCCAAAGAGCCAAGAGCCACTGCCAATGAAAAAGCAAACAAATCCATCTCTGAGTATATGTACTAATATATTATACTCTGAGTATACTATGAATTTAAAGGAAAGCATTATGATATGTTAGTTAATAGGCAATTTTAGGTAGTGACTCTCCCAGTTTTCAAGAAATACATCTGTGAAGGAAAACAGTACTGTTAAGTACTTCCTAAATTTAATCAAGAAGGAATTCAGTTCAATTTTCAATTCTGTTGTCCCTATAGTCTATGGAATGTTAGGTTTAGTGACTTTGAATAACGGGCTTTAAAAGCAGATTACCTGGGTTATATTTAGGCCCCTCTACTTACCACTGTGTAACCCCAGGCACGATATATAACCTTCCTATCTCAATTTCTTCAGTAAGAGTAGGCCTATAGTACCTAGAGCCTAGGGGTATTTGGGGGTTAAATAATATAACACATATGAAGTGCCTCCCATTTTCTAGGTATATAGCAAACCTTAGTTCATGTTGTGATCGAGAGGTTTTGCTTTGTATATATAGAGAGCTTTGTTAAATAAAATCAATAATCACTGTAACTCAAAAATGCTTATCAAATAAAGATGGACCCCATTAGAACTACAATTCTAATGTTGAAAGCATCATCTACATTCTGAAAATATTCTGGAGGGATAAATCACTGCTACACATGTGGAGCTCTGTGTCATGTAAAACCCTTACCGCTCAGACAACTAGGTTAGGGGCTAGGAGTGCCAAAATGAGCAACCTGGTCTCTGCTTGTGCAGAATTTACAGTGTGGGAGGGGAGATAGACGAGAATATAAATAACTCAAGGGAGTGAGGAGGTGAATGGAGCAAGTAGGAAAGTGTTGACCTTGGACTGCCTATGAAAATAGCCACAGGCTTCCAAAACAGGACACTGCAGTTATGGTCTAAGACCCCTTCAAGTATTATGCAAGCAGCATGCTTTTCCCGAGGGAGGGTGGCCCGTGTGCAGAGCCTGTCAGTCTTGATGTGGTGATCTGGGGAGGGGTGGTGTCCAGGTAAATACTAACTAAAGATATGATAGTAAAATATAAATTCATAGAGTACTGAAATCATTTTAAGTGAGCAAACTCTGCCTTTGGTAGTCCCAGATAAAGTTCTGGTTTTTCCCTAAGGCATCATTTGGTGGGTGGCTTTACTTTTTATCGAAAGAAGAAGAAACAGGTATTTCTAGGAGAATAAGTCTCAACTTCAGCTGCATGTTGGAAATCACTTGAGGACCTTTTTTAAAAAAAAAATAAGCCTGGGCCCCACCCCAGGGATCCTGATTTAACTGCAGCCAGGCATCGTTTTTTTTGTTTTGTTTGTTTGGTTTTTTAAAGCTCTCCAGGTGGTACCAATAGGTTTTTACTTCCCCCCAGGTGTTCTCCATTAAATTTCAGGAGACTAGCTCAGCCCAGATTCTGTCAAGAGGTTTCCCAACCAGCAGTTCCTACTTTAATATCAGTTCCTGGGTTTGCCCTTTGGAAACACGTGACACTTTCTGTGTTTCAGTAATGTTGGCTTCTGGGGAAATAGGGGGGGGTGCAGTGAGGGGGTGGCTTTCTCACCTAGCACCTGCCTTTAGAGAGCAAGGCCCACAATCAAAACATGATTCACTGTCCTGTTTTTTACATCTCTCGGGCGTGACCAACCCTCAGGTTTTGTTCTAGAACCTTTTATTCCCCGTCATTTAACAATAGGTTCTATAGCCCAGCGCGGTGGCTCACGCCTGTAATCCTAGCACTCCGGGAGGCCAAGGCGGGAGGATCATTTGAGCTCAGGAATTTGAGACCAGCCTGAGCAAGAGCAAGATCCCGTCTCTACTAAAAAAATAGAAAGAAATTAGCTGGATAACTAAAAACATATAGAAAAAATTAGCCAGGCATGGTGGCGCATGCCTGTAGTCCCAGCTACTTGGGAGGCTGAGGCAGATGGATCGCTGAAGCCCAGGAGTTTGAGGTTGCTGTGAGCTAGGCTGACGCCATGGCACTCTAGCCTGGACAACAGTGAGACTCTGTCTCAGAAAAAAAACAGGTTCTTCCTAAATCTCTCATGCAGCAGCTTGAAGCCTGTTGTTACACCTGAAGTTGAAGCATTTTTGTATTTGACACTGCAGTCTGTCTTTGGACGTCCAGGCTCTTGACTCCTCTGTTGGCTTTATATATTCCTTTGCTCATCTCAATTTATGTACCTTCCTGTACAGGTTCTGTTTCTACTACTGTACTCTTTCATTCAACAAACATCTATTGAATGACAGGTGTGGGCCAGGTACTCTCCTGGACAAAACAGTTTCTAAATTGGGGAAAAATTCCTGCCTTCGTGGAACTTGCCTTCAAAAGGGGGGAGACAGTAAAGGAAATGCATAAGTAACTAAAATATATATAGTATGTGCAAAGGTGTTAATTGCTTTGGAGGAAAATAAAACAGGGCAGGAGTAAAGGGTGGGTGGGGGGTGTGATTCTAAATCGGCTTTGCAGTATCACCCAAACGAGGTGGTGGTTGAAGGCTTGGACCAGAGTAATAGTGACTCAGATGATGAAAAGTGGGTGAAATCTGGAAGAGTTTCGGCGAGGCCTAAGGAAGTCAAGGGATTGCGCCATGCAGATACCAGGAAGATGAGAATTCCAGACAGAGGTGCTGCAAATGCTAAGAGCCTGAGGCAGGACTGAATCTGGGAGGTTAAGAAACGGCTAGAAGGACCAGTGTGGCTGGGGCAGGGCGAATGTGAAGGAGAGGACTATGAGACTGGCGTGTGGTGGGAATGTGATTGTGGAGAAATCCTTGGAGGATTTTTGGAAAGATTTCGGCTCTTTCCTTGAGTGAGAAGGAGAGTTACTAGAGGATTTTTGAGCAGAGGAGAAACCCACTATGTTGAAAGGATCATTCTGGCTGTTCGGTTGAGACTTCTCTACCGGGGTCAGTGGTAGAAGTGGAGAGATCAGTTAGGAGACTATTGCAGTGGTCTAAATGAGAGACCATGGTGGCATGGACCTGGGTAATAGCAGAGATGGGTCAGAAATAGTTGGAATCTGGGTGTCTTTTTTAAGGTAAAATTTGTTGCCCTTACATAAATGTCTACCCAATATTTTTCTACAGTCCTTTTGAAAAAATAAGAGTCCTAGGCTGGGCACCTGCCTATAATCTCAGTACTTTGGGAGACCCAGGCAGGTGGATCACTCAAGGTCAGAAGTTCAAGAGTATCCTGGTCAACACAGTAACACTCTGTCTCTAAAAATAATAATAATAATAATAATTAGCTGGGTGTGTGGCATGTGCCTATAGTCTCAGCTACTCAGGAGGCTGAGGCAGGAGGACCACTTAAGCCCAAGAATTTGAGGCTGCAGTGAGCTATGATGACATCACCACACTCTAGCGCAGATGACAGAGCAAGATCCTGTCTCAAAAAAAAAAAAAAAATAGAGCCATAAATTCCAGTAAGTGACCTGAATAATGCTAGTTATAGCAAAAGGTTAACTTTCGGGTTCTTGAATATCACAAATTCAGTATCATGTTGTCTTTTTAAAAAATAACATTACTGATGATTTATTCCACCTCTTATCCATCCTAACTTCTAACAGTTCTCACTCTCCTATTTACTGTGCTTGTGCATTGCTCCTCATTTGCCAATGAATATAGATAGTCATGCATCGCATAACAATGTTTGGGTCAGTGACACACCACAAATTCAACAGCGGTCCCTTAGGATGGTAATGGAGCTGAAAATGTCCTGTCAACTAGTGGCGACACAGCCACTGTGATGTAGCACAGCACATTCCTCACGTGTTTGTGGTATGCTGAGGTCAACAAACCTCCTGCACTGCCAGTTGTATAGCGCATACAGTTATGTACAATACGTAATACTTGGTAACGATTGTATACAAACAGCTGTTACTGGTTTATGTATTTGCTATACCTTTTATCATTATTTTACATTGTATTCCTTCTGCTTATTAAAAAGAAAAAGTTAACTGTAAAACAGCCTCAAACAGGTCCTTCAGGAGGTATTCCAGAAGGCATTGTTCTCATAGGAAAGGACATGGGTGTTATTGTGCCTGAAGACCTTCCACCGGATAAGATGAAGACAGTGATATTGATGATATCACTGTGTAGGCCTAGGCTAATGTGTGTGTGTGTGTGTGTAGGTGTGTGTCTTCATTTTTAGCAAAAAAAAAATTGTAAAATGCAAAAATAAAAATAAATAGAAAAAAGCTTATAGACTAAGGATATGAAGAAAGAAAAATTTTTTTACAGCTACATAATGTGTTTGTGTTTTAAGCTAAGTATTACTATAAAAGTCAAAAAGTTAAAAAAAACTTAAATGTTTATAAAGTAAAAGAGTTACAATAAGCTAAGGTTAACTTTTTTATTGAAGAAAGAAATTTGAGAAATAAATTTAATGTAGCCCAAGTGTGCGGTGTTTATGAAGCCCACAGTGGTGTATGGTGGTGTCGTGGGCCTTCATGTTCACTCACCACTCACCCACTGACTCACCGAAAACAATTTCCAGGCCCGCAAGCTCTATTCATGATAAGTGCCCTATACAGGTGGACCGTTTTTAAATCTTTTATATGGTATTTTCACTGTACCTTTTCTATGTTTGCATATGTTTATATACACAAATATTAATTCTTACCATTGTGTTACAGTTGCCTATTAGTATTCAGTACAGTAACCTGCTGTACAGGTTTGTAGCCTGGGAGCAATAGGGCTATCCACATATCCTAGGTGTGTAGTAGGCTGTACCATCTATGTTTGTGTAAGTACACACTATAATGTTCACACAATGATGAAATTACCTAATAACACACTTCTCAGAACATATCCCCATCGTTAAGTGACATATGACCATATTTTGAGCCAGACTATCAATGATCACTATTGCACTGCTCTTGCGTAGTAAACACTTACAGTTCCCTTCTTGCAGTCTTTACCTTATTCCATGATGGTTCCCTGGAAGGTGACTGAGGCAAGCAATGAAAGTAGAGGAAAAAGCATGATGCTGCTCATGATGTTACAAAGGAGCCCATGGTTCACAACAAATCAAGCCCAGAACACCTTTTGTTCCACTCTTCTCTTTTCTTCCTTCTCCCAATTCCATGAATAAAACAGAGAGGATTTTTCTTTTCCACCTCCATGCAAATCTCTCAAGTGGCCTCTTATGACTTTTCCTCCCCCTTTGCCCCTAGGCAAAGCACAGGTATCAGGAGAAAATGCACAGTGGTACAAAAGAAATCTGCTGGTTCTCTTCCCCCAAACTAAGTACACCTTACTCTAAATTCTGGTTTTCATATAAATATTTTTGTTATACATTTTTAACAACTGGGAGAATTTCAGGATATGTATATGTTCATTTTTCATTCATTCATTCAGCAATTATTTATTGAGTATTTTTATTTGCTAGGCACCGTTCTAGGCTCTGGAAGATAGGTGTGAACAAAACAAAGTCTCTGTTTCGTATGGAGCTTACCTTATGATACAAGAGACAGATAAAAATACAAATAAATACAGAAGTATATATAGTACATCTAGTAAAGATAATGCTATTGAGGAAAGTAACAGGAGAATGAAAAAAGGAATGCTGGGATTATACACTGCTGGTGAGTTGGTATTACACTATTTTCAGTAGGGTGACCACAGAAGGCATCCCTAATCATGACATTTTCACAGAGCCCCAAAGGAAGTGAGAAAGCAATATTCATGCCCATATCTCATAGCTAAATGTTCCTAGTTGTAGGAAGTCCTTACTTTTCCTCTCTCTATCCACTCACTAAGTGGTTTCATCCTACCACTTGCTATACCATAATTCCCAAATTTATTTCTCTAGCCCAGATCTTTCCTGACTCTAGTCTAGTATATCTAATTGTTTGTAGAGCCCCCTCCACTTGGATGTCTAAAGATCTAATATGTCTCTAAGCAAACTCCTCATTCCTCTCCTCTCCAAACCTGTTCTTTGTATAACCTCACACTCACTCCCTTTAGTAAGTGGCAGCTCTATCCTTTCAGCTTCTCAACTCAAACATCTGGGCATTATCTTAACTCCTCTCTTTCAAACCACCTATCTAGTCCATCAGATAGAACATGAGTTACTTACATTGGAAAAAACTAAAAGAATTAAAAACTTAAAGCAGTGGGATGAAGAAATTGAGGTAAAATACAAAGCAGAGCAGTAATGGAATTACCTGTAGGGCAATATTTGGTGGGATGAGGAAAACTGAAGCTAAAGGCATTTGAGCCTTGGCACTCAGGTTGATGTGGAATCACATCCCAGGTCATATTCCCCTAAAAGAGCTAAAACTTCAGAGTGGTTCACTATGTTTTGATGTCTTAACATCAAGTATGAGTTAGATCTAAGGCTGTAGACCATGGATTGGAAAGAGACTTTAGGTACCCATGGGAATGTTTTCCATAAAGTTCATCCAAAGGATTTTCTATTCTCTGCCTCTGGAAACACTGTGGGAAGCCAGAAATGTAAAGTCATGATATTAAAAGAAAGAAAATGAACATTTGAACCAGTCATAGAAAAACAGATCCTCTTTGTTGACATATCTGCAATCAAGCAAAACAATTTCTAAAATGTCAGACGGAGAAGGGAGATCCTGATAACTTTCTTGGGGCAAGTGATGGTTAATAGTTAAGTATCTTGACCAAATTAATTTGAATAAGAACAATGAAAAGGAAGTAAGTAGTCACTGTCCTTCTATTTTAATTCCGCATCCGTTTCCCGGTATTCAACTTCTCAGTACAGAAGGTTCTTGCCCGTTTGCTGCACTGAGTTCCTGGAAACCACAAGCAGATTCCCCTAAAGGAGACTGGAACAGTGTGACATTTGGGGACTGTATTCTCCACTCAGGCATTTAGCATCAAACAACAATCAGGTACAACCAAGAGAATAGTTTAAAAGAGCTTTTGTGGCTCTAGTAAAATTCCATTTTTCTAGCTATTTATGATGGAAGGGTAAGTTCCATCCTAGTGATTCTTTCATGGACAGAAGCTGATTGCTTTATAACTTCTGAAAAAAATATTTCCTCAGATTGGATTTCTCTTGCAGTGTCAGATTTTAGGCTAGAGTGTTCAAACCACAAATATGATTACCCTGAATATAGTCCTCAGATAGGTGAATTCCAAAACAGATGCTTTTGCCAATGGATGTCAAGTCTGAATTTCCCATAAAAGAGGTTGTGGAATTTTGGTTATGCCGTTCACGGGCTTTGTTACCTTGGGGAAATTATTTAATCTCTCTTTGCATATTTCCTCTCCTCTAGAGCAAAGATAATACCTACATCATGGATTTAATGTGAAGTTTCAACAAATAACATTTGTATTGCCTGGCAGTTAGTGGTCACAGTAACATTAAATGTCAGTGGTATACATTTTCTATTCCATTTAACAAAAACAATTTTTTCAAAGTTTATTTCTTCTGTTTTTATAAAGAATTCTTTCATAGTGTGTTACCTCAAGTTAGGACAGAAGGCTCCAAACACCAAGAAATTCTTATTCTTCATAGTAAACTTCCTTATTCGCAATAGCCAAGATTTGGAAACAATCTAAATGTTCATTGACAGATGAATAGGTAAAGAAAATCTGATATATATGTACAATGGAATATTATTCAGTCTTTTAAAATAAAAAAGGAAATCCTGCAATAGGTGACAACATGGATGAACCTTGAGGACATTATGCTAAGTGAAATAAGCCAGTCACACAGAGATAAATATTGCATGATTCCACATATGAAGTGTCTAAAATAGTCAAATTCATAAGATCAAAGAGTGCAACAGTGGTTGCGAGGGGCTGGGAGTTACTAATTAATAGGCACAATGTTTCTGTTAGCAAGATGAATAAACTCTAGAGATCTGCGTTAGAACATTGTACCTATAGTTAACAAAATTGTATACCTAAAAATTTGTTAAGAGGGTAGATCTTATATTTAAGTGTTCTTAGCAAAATAAAATAAAATTTTAAAAATTTCACACTTAAGAAATTTGATTGTTATCTCTATTGATAATATTAGTAGCTGTCATATATTGAGTGTGAAGTGCTACCACTGCTTAGCACTGCAGTTAGTGCTTGTCACGATTATCTCTTACGCACTTCCCAGTAACCCTGTAAAGGAAGATACCACCTTTTCCCTATTTTAAAGATGAGGAAACAGAAGGATTAAGCAACCTGCTTGTGGTTATCTAGCTTATAAATTGCAGAGCCAGGATTCAGACTCAGATGCCTTGACTTCCGTGCCGTGCTCCCAACCACTATGATTTAAAAATATTACTTGAATACTCCAGTATGATTGTCTGTTCCTGAGAGCAGCCACTTACTGCTTTAATGACCAGTGACAGATCTCCTCCAAAAAAGTGGAGATTGGGCATGGAAAATGTAACCAAGGAGTATGTTTCTATTTCTTATGTTTGTTTGTTTGTTTTCTTTTGCCTTTTCCTGTAGTAAAACAAGAGCTTTAGAATGAGTGGAGATTCTGTGCCATTTGTGGAAAAGTGAGTGGGTGGAAATAATCCATAACGCTTAAGTTTTAAAATTATTTAAAATTATATATCACTGAGGGAAATCTCATTTGATCCCCACAAACACTTTGCCATCCCCCCATTTAATTCTGTGAGTCAAAGAAAAGAAAGGTACAGAATATTTATTAGATCAGCTTAGTTCTGATTACCATGCTTCCACTCCCTTGGATATTTTCTGTATTTAATCCGTTTACATGTTATTTGCATGTTGCCATGGTAAATCTCATTCCTTGATGTGAGAGACCTTAGTGCTGAAGGAGGTTTCCTTAATGTTAAACCCCACTTTTTCATTTCCACATCTTATCTTGGTGTTACTAGGGCAACCCAAATAATTTCTTTTTTCTTTGAAGTTGATTCTTTTATGATGTTATACCCTCATGCTGACTGGTTCATGTTCTTACAATTTTTTTTCTAGTTTCATTCCTGCAGCTACTTTCCTTACACAGATGTTTTGGGCTTTTCCTTCTATACTCATAAGAGATAGTTCACTGTTGGTGCAGTAGTTAAGTATTTGAAGGGATTGCAAATCCCATTGATGATTAGAAAAGAGCTATGGACTTTCTCATCAGAAAAATGTCAGTTTAAAAAATAATGGATGAAAATGTTGAATATATAGAAGCTATTTAAATATCTCTTATCCAAATCTATTTGATTCTTCGGTTTTCAATTGCAAATTGCAAGAGTTTGTGTAGCAAGGGATTTATCAAAAAATCTATCCAAATCTATTCCACTTCTACATTCAGATTGTGAAAGTGAAGATACCTGTTTATTTTTGTTCTCGTTTCTTCATCCCAGGGTAATCTCATGCTTGGTTTTATAGCCTATTCTTTTCTGACAGGTCTCTTAGAAAACTACCTGGAGGAATTATAATAATTGACTAGCTGGCATGCATCTTTCCCAGCATTGGTCTGGCTCACATGAGCCCTTTGGGTTTGAATCAGCGTAAGGAGCTGAGGAGCAAAGAAAGGGGATAATAGATAGCACATTTTTTAGTTTTCTTGTTTGTAGATCTATTGTCCACATATTTTCTTTTGGAAATAGGGTCTTGCTATGTTGCCCAGGCTAGAGTGCAATGGCACAATCACAGCTCACTACAGCCTCTAACTCCTTGCCCTCAAGCATTCTTCGTATCTCAGCCTCCCAAATAGTCATATGTTCTATTAATATTATAGCTTTTTATTTATCTTTTATCCCCAGTGCTTGGCACTTAGGTTAGGTAAAACATATTGAAAGAGGGAGGGAGGAAGGAAGGTTAGAGAGGAAGAAGGAAGAAAAGGAAGGACAAAAGGCATGTTAAAGGAAGGGAAGAAGAAAAAGAGAAAAGTATAAAAACAGACCAAAGGAGACCATCCCCTGGCCTAAGATTCAATTTCCTGTGTATAGTTCAGAAGTTAGTTCCTAAAGAGGAATTCTGGGTGGATTTTGAGAGAGGTGACTACATGGCAGGCTGGCATGTGCTTGGACAGATGCAGGGGAGAAAAGCAGTCTTTGGCCCTCCCTGTTGCCACTTGTATTCAGTCTCCCAAAATTGTTGAGCAGCGCCCTCGTGGTGATGACTGGCCCTCTGAGATTCTAAAGCAACGTTCACTACTCATGGTGAGAATTTTGTGAACTCAGTACCAGATATGGACTATTGAGCCAGAGCTTTGAAACATTTATACATGGAATTAATTTTTACACTGAATTAACATTGAGGCATCACCTGGAAGACGACCCAGTAGAGGTCGAGGACAGCTTACATGTTTTTGAAGGCAGTTTGCTTCATTTGACAGCCAGGTACCATGTGAAGCTGCTGCGTTCTACTTGCTTCTACAGAAAGGTTGTGTTGGATAGATGTTCATACATACCTTAGAAAGAGACTTTGGGTGAGTCTTGGTGACATTTTGCCAATTCCATCTAAGAACATGTGACTTGTTACCCTCCTTGTCTCAGGGCATCTGGACCAGCTCAGACTACCCCATCATTGGGTCTCTAGAGATAGAACCTTATGCAAAATAAATAGAAACAGAACATTTATAATAAGTAATGGAGGGCAAAATGAAACATCCTAAGAGGGGTAAAAAAGCTACAACACTGCAAACTTTGCATTCTGGAAAATTTCCTGCCCCTGCGCTCCAACTTTACCTAGCAAACTATTGATATTACTACTTATATTTCTGTGCACATATCACTTCCTAAAACCCCAGTAGCACAGGTACTTCTGTATATTATCAGAGTATCCTGAACTTGTATTTCATCATGCTCGTCACAGTCGAGACGAAATGGTTGTGTGTAATTGTTTACCATCTGTCTTTCCACCATAATGCAAGGCTCATAAAGATAGGGGCTATGTCTGTCTTACTCATTACTTTGTCCACATTAGTGAGCTCAATACCTTGCAGATAAAAGCTGTTCTGTTCCTTATAGAAAGAATGAATAAAGCTGCCAGGCCATGCGGTAGGTGCTAGGGATATAAAACTTTCAAAGACCCCATATCTGTCGTTGAGAAACTTTGTACTCCACAAGTAGCTGTCTCCATTGATGATCTGTCCCTCCCTCAGCCTCCAGAAAGGAAAAGATCAAGCGTGAATCAAGATCCTAGGGCATTCTCCACCTCCACTGCCCCAAGTCCCACTTTTTTCCACAAGAATCCCAAGACTGACTGACCCTGCTTATATCCAAGGACATTGAATAGAAATGAACCAACTTATCTTTCTACCAATTTCCATTTGTCTGTTCAGGGGACATTATTTAACTACTTACTTATTTTTGCAGAAACAATTTTGATTTATGTCTGTGTAACCATATTTTTAGATCCCTAAAACATTAGTCTGTGTTAAGTTTTTAAGATGGGTCATCTGAACAGAGGATCAAACATGATGGAACAAATAAAAACAAACATCCCCGCAGTTGTCCCATAAGCCCTGTCTTTTCCCTTGGCCCTAAGCCTATTTTCCACTACCCAAAACATCATCTACTTCACTCCTGACTCCCTCTTCGGAACTTTCAAAGATCTCTCATCTTTGAAGTGTTGTACTTTTAAAAGTAAGTTTTTTCTTGTTTCTTCCTTACTTTTTTCTACTAAGCCTAAACATTGAATTCCTGTGGCCTTTCTATACAATTTTTTTATTTTTTAGTATTTGCTATTAATATATTTAGACATCCCAATTTAACAACTCTTGAGCTAGTTTTGCTCCTTCCAAGCACCCCCAAACACCTTTCAATCTGCTAATGAAGTTGCTGAGCAAAACCAGTCCTGAAATCAACTTTAGACGTCACCCTGCAAGTTGGTATACTAGTAGATCTCTGTATCTTGTTTTCTAGGTCTTTCAACCATTTTTAAAAATACCTTTGGCAAAACTCTAGATATCTTTGAGATGATTTGCTCAGGAAGACTCATATGGCCCCAGGCCAGCTTTCTTACTAATAATAGCAACTGCAAGCAAACCATTTCAAAATATTATACAGTTTGTCTATAAAGGTAGCACTGCTAAAAATCAGCTGGGCTTGGTTGTATGCTCTTATAGTCCCAGCTACTTGGGGTCTGAGACAGGAGGATCTCTTGGGCCCAGGAGTTTGAGGTTGTGCCACTGCACCATTCCAGCCTGGGCAACAGAAGAAAAGAAAAAAAAAATCACTGCTTTTGGTCTTCTTCCAAGTTAGCTAATGGGCTTTAACTTCTTTTTTTTAATCTACTTTCTTTTTACTGAGAAAGGATTCAAATTGATAAAACCTGAGATCTTACATTTAGACCATTCTTATAACTTTGTTTTTAACTATTCATTTATGTACTCAATGAATATATATTCAACAACTATTATGTGCCAAACACTGTGAGGTGTTGGGAGAACAATGTGAACAGAATGGAAATTATCCCTGCCTTCCTAGAGCTTGTAGTCTAGGGGAGACCAACGTTAATCCAAGAACACAAATGAGTCGAAAATGCTGTCCGTGATGGGGCCATCAAGGGACATCCACAGGCCACAAGAGCCTGAAATGCTAGATTTGACCTAGTCAGGAAGATTGGGGATGGACTCCCTGAGAAAGTAATGCTAGAGTCTCAGTCTACAGTATGCATAAGAGTTTGCAAAGCAAGCAGGGGATTGAAAGAACATTCTAGTTGTAGGATTAGCACCAGAAGGCCCTGACACTCTCATATCTTTTTTATAATGACTTTCAGGATCCACATAGATCATTGGCCTTTGCTATCATGTAATATATTTCACCTAGCTTCATTATTTCTTTTTGAGGGGGCTAGTTGTTTTTATCTTTTTAAATTAAAGAATGTATTCATCTTCAAAAACAACATGTTTTAATTAAATGATCCATATTTTACAATAATTTTTTTCACATAGATTTTTGGCACAATCTATATTTGAGAGGCCAGTAGCCTTTGACCATATCCTCCTAGAGCTTTCATATAAAGAAACTTATTATGCCCTCCCTCAGCTATTAGAATGTGTGACTCTAGGAGCATCAAATGTCTTCACACTCAGTTTTATTTATCTTTGCTGTGAGAAAAGAAAACTTGGAAGAGGGAACTCATAAAATGTCTACCTTGGAAAAAATGGCTGTTAAATCAATATGTTAAACTTAGAGCCAAACCCAGTAATTATTTTTCCTGTAGACACAAAACCTTGCATTAAATATTTATTGGCTGGATGGACAAAAACCTAATATTCTAATTTTTAGGTGCATTCATGTCAGTTTTAATACTCTGAGGATGGAAGTTTCATAGTTGTTGATATCCTCCTGCAGAGTTGTTTTTTCCTAGAGGCTGGAGAACCTGAACTTTTTCCTTCCATCATGGATTTACTGAGTATATCCAACAGGAAAGACAAATAAAGAGCTGGCATGAGTTGAACAACAGCCTTCTTGAAAGCCCCAAAGAGAATTATTCAATAGTTAGTGTTTTCCTGCTATTATCAAACTTTTCATAGTCCCCGATCCTTCCTAGAAGTGAAATTTTAAATGGTAGATTCCTATAAAGATTAGTTTAATAAGAAAGGAAGACAAAAACAATCATGCTCTAAATCCATTGGTCTTTCAATCTCTCCCTTGAAACACCAGTCTCTTGTCTCCTGAACAGTATTACTTGGTTTCCTAGTTGTTTTATTAAACATAGCTGAAAATTTTAAAATTTACTCCTACTTGAAAAAAAAAAAAGAACCAAGTGGGAAAGTTTTTGGCAAAAAGTTGCTTTAGTAGGCCAGGCACAGTGGCTTACGCCTGTAATCCTAGCACTCTTGGAGGCTGAGGCAGGAGGATTGCTTGAGGTCAGGAGTTTGAGACCAACCTGAACAAGAGCAAGACCCTGTCTCTACTAAAAACAGAAAAAATTAGCTGGTCATGGTGGCATGTGCCTATAGTCCCAGCTACTTGGGAGGCTGAAGCAGAAGGATCGCTTGAGCCCAGGAGTTTGAGGTTGCTGTGAGCTATGATGGTACCACTGTACCCATGGTGATAGAGCAAGATTCTGTCTCAAAAAAAAAAAAAAAAAAAGTTGTTTTAGTCTCCCTGTCAGACTTTTGGTTGGGTGTTTGTATAGGTACTTGTCTACCATCTATGTTTGTGAAAAGATATTTGGAAAACAGGCTAAACTTCCTGTCAGAACAGAAAATACAACTTTCCCACTATGCAATCTTATGAATTCAACTCCACAAACAAATTTTGAGCATTTTAGGCCCCAAAGTGAGAAATATGGAATAAAAGGTGACTCCTGCCTTTTCAAATTACTCTAAACTTCAGAAGTTAAAAAATAAACAAGAAACTTAGTTTTAATGTTCTCGAGGGCAGGAGTCTTTCTGCCCTCTCCACCTTCCTGTCCTCGCTATCCCTTTGTCAGAAGGAAGCAGCATTCCAGGTCGATGGGTTTGCCAGCTCTTGTTTTGCCTGGATTTTCTGGCCTGCGCTGAACTGAATGTTCATGGTCCGTCTGCCTTCTTGGCTCAAGGGGTAAAACTAGATTGGAGATAAACTTCAGCCTGCTTTTGTCCACTGACGAAGGAATCAATATTCTTCAAAACAATCATTACACACTAACTCAGTTGAATCCTAGTCTTAGTTACTGGATGTTGAGACTGATAAAGTGATGGGATAAACCTTGTCTGAACAGTGATATTGAGAAGTTGAGGGGAAATGCACAGCCTTTTCAAGAGTTTAGGATCCTACTGGGGGGTATGTATACACTATAACTTCTGGAAGACTGTTCTGTTTTTTTGTTTTTTTTTTTTTTTGAGACAGAATCTCACTCTGTTACCCCGGCTAGAGTGCTGTGGCGTCAGCCTCGCTCACAGCAACCTCAAACTCCTGGGCTCAGGCGATCCTTCTGCCTCAGCCTCCCAAGTAGCTGGGACTACAGGCATGCGCCACCATGCCTGGCTAATTTTTTTCTATATTTTAGTTGGCCAATTAATTTCTTTCTATTTTTAGTAGAGACGGGGTCTCACTCTTGCTCAGGCTGGTTTCGAACTCCTGAGCTCAAACAATCCGCCCACCTCGGCCTCCCAGAGTGCTAGGATTACAGGCGTGAGCCACCGCGCCCGGCCAAGACTGTTCTGTTTTAAAGGAGATAGTCAAGAAGGCCAGTAGGATGCAGAGAGCTGAGCCATTTCTCAGAGAGACTGTAGGTGCACTCAGAGTAACAGAGGTGGGGAAAGGAGTGACCAACATTTGATGATCATCTTTATGGTTAGTTTTTAAAAGACTATTAGGTAATAGCTTAGCCTCATTTCAGAAAGGATTTCTGAATTTAAATGTACTTGAAATGTGCACAATAAGCAATACATAATTATTAGTATCATATAGATGTAGCTGAAGCTTTTTGACAAAAATCTCAAAAAAATTAAAGCCTTCTTTTAAGATCTCAGCAAGATTTAGAAGTGCAATATTCCAAACCATTATATTGATAACAAGACTTTTTTAGGTTTAGATCAGTTTTCTATCACTTATTTCTTCGTAGGGTAATGTTTTGACAAGGGAATCACAAAACGTGGCCATTTCCTTGGGTACAAGCTAAGACCCAACAAGGCATTATAGATCAATACATCCTCTTTAGCACTGATGACAGAACATTGTGCATTAAAATTTCAATGATCCTTAACTTTGAAATTATAAATTATTCCTGACTTCTTTCCTCATCCCAAACATTCTCTTCAGTAGTGGATGTTCTTTGAGTAATCATTATTTATAATATGGAGCTATATGATAATAGTCTCTCTTTTATTTATTTCAATGTCAAGCTTTATATTAATATAAGGGGATAATAACAAAGTATAAGAATTTGGTCCTTACTACATAATGCTCAATTGGGTATGTGTGTATATGTGAGTGTATGTTTAAGTCTATTTCAATTTAATAAATATGCACTGAGGGCCTCTTCTGAGACATTGTGCTATTTTCTAGAAGATATGGAGATAAACAAGATATGAACATTATCCTCAGTGAAATAAAAATAGTGTAACAATCTATTTAAATGCACCAGTAGCCCAGGAAACAATATCAATCCTATTTACAAAGAAGAGCAATTTCAATTCATGCTTTTATGGAAATTTCTTTAATGAATATTCTTCCATGAGTGTACATGTGGGCGAGGGCATGCACTTTGTCTATTTTGTTTATTTCCATTCCCTCAGCACCTAGCACAGTGCCTGATATATAATTCACTTTCATATTTAATTTACAGCAAGCACACAAGTGAGTGAAAGTGAATCATGCTTGTGAGAGAGAAAAAGTAGCTACTGATCATAATATATAACAAACTTTTAGTGGATTCAAAGGCCTATGACTGTGATAAAGATAACTGTGGAAACTAGCATGTAAGCAAAGGCATTAAGATGTACAGCCACAAGTACACATGATTAAAAGGATGGTTTTTAAAAAGAATATAATCATAAAGGGGATAATATCCTCATTGGTTAAGAGAGAACTAGAATGTCTAGGTAGGAGTAATTTTTGCTCCCTATACCACCACCTTTTCAAAAACAGGTTAAGCTTAATTTGAATACTTTCCAAACATGTATGTATACATTAACTGAACATATGACATCATGGAAAAATCTAAGAAGAAGATAATACAGAAGTATCCATTTTGTTGCAAGTTCAACTTGCCTCTTAATATTCCTTTGAGTGAAAAGTTCTCTCATTTTATGATGCTCCAGGGTAATATAGCTTAAGAATAATTTAAATGTATTAATATTCATTTATTATTTTTTATTTGATATTGTCAAATAAGGGACATGAAAAGAGAGATTTAAGTATGGGAAAAATTCTATTTAAATGATTTGTTGGCCAGGTGTGGTGCCTCCTGCCTGTCGTCCCAGCACTTTGGGAGACCAAGGCAGGATGAGCACTTGAGGCCAGCAGTTCAAGACCAGCCTGGCAACATAGTGAGACCCTATCTCTACAAAATGTGAATAAATAAATGAATTAACTATTTGTTTCTTAGTACATTATATTAATAGATTATTTAAGTTCTAGTCAGCATCGTATGATATTAGCAAAGAGCTCTAGAGGAAGGAAAAGATTTGGTCAGAAGTCAGGGTTTACCACTAGCTGTGTTGCTTGAACAAGTCACCTAATCTCTCTTGGCTCAAGTTTCTCACCCCATTAAATGAGGGGTATGGACTGAATGATCTCTTTTGTCCCCTTCAGGTTCTGAAGTTTTATAACCTATTTATGATTTTCTCTTTTAACAAAATACATTTCTACAGATCCATATAATTATTTCCTCTTCAGTGGATCTTTCTAGAAATATTTTGTCAGGAGTACCACAACTATATAATAGTATATAATCTAGAGTCATGCTCTCCCAAGGGAGAAAGATATAATTTTTATGTCATTGGGAAAATTTGGCTTTATTTTCCTGCTTTTTATTTCCACCTTTACACTGCTAGAAGAAAAGCCGTTTGTTTTGTAACTGATGTTTTAAGCATATCCTGATGACTGTATTTTGATTTGTGGAGCCTTTGAGTACAACTGAGAAGAACCTATAAATTTAAAATCATGGCATTTCTGTTCTCTTCCTTGTTTGCACTTCTCCATACTGACTGCAGCTGTGCTAATGTCCTGGCCCTGCACTGTGGGACCTTCCTACCATGACGTTCCTCAGACACACACTTTGCTTTTGTAATTATTATTTCTAAAGCTGAAGACAATTACACCACCTTTCTTCATTAAAATTACTGCATATTCTCTAATTTATTCATCAAACATTGAGTGTCTAATATGTGCCAAGCATTATTTTCTAGGTACTTGCAATACATCAGTGAACAAAACAGAATTGATAAGTGAAGTTCTGCCTTCATGAAACTTACATTCTTCTGGAAGGAGAGAGGCAATACATTAAAAAATATAATAAGCTTTTTTTGACAGATTGAATGTGGATATAAGAGACAGAAAGGAGTCAAGGATGACTCCAAGATTTTTGGCCTAAGCAACTAGAAAGAGTTGCCATTTACTGAACTAGGAAAGCTGCAAGTAGAGTAGGGCTTTGCTGTGGGGACTAGGACAGGAATAGACTTGAGACATAGTGAGTCTGATGCGTCTGGTGGATACCTAAGAGGAGATGTCAAGTAGATGGTTGGATCTGTGAGTCTGGGTGGAGAGGTGAATTTGTGAAGTGTTCAGTTTAGATAGTATTGAAAGCATTGAGATCAGATGCTTTCAATCATCAGATCAGAGTCACCAGAGGACTGAATGAGTTAGGGAAGAGAAGAAGACCAAAGGCTAAGCCCTGGGGCTCCAAAGTAAGAAGTCAGAGAGAAGAGCAGGAAACAACAAAGGAGTAGAAAAAGAAATCGCCAGGAAAGTAGGAGGAAAACCATAAGGCTGTGGTGTCCTAAGAGCCAAGTGAGAATGGTCAAATTATGTCAAATGCTGCTGACAAATCAGGTAAGATGAGGAATGAGAATTATCCATTGGCTTTAGCAGCATAGATGAACAATACACATAAGTTTCTTTTCCGTTGAATTCATATTTCATGTGCTCACAAATTATTAAATTATTTTTATTCATAAAATAAAAGGGGCTACTCACTTGGGTACTGACATGATACTTGTCATCATTTGGAATGGGCCCTGGTTTCCTTGAATGTGCTATCTAAAAGTGATGCTATTTATCCACTCTCAGAAAAATATGAAACAAAATAAATGTTAGTAATACCTACCTGATAGCCATAGGAGAACACTGTTAGCAATCATGT
The DNA here is from genome assembly GCA_008086735.1 of Cheirogaleus medius. Classification (NCBI taxonomy): domain Eukaryota; kingdom Metazoa; phylum Chordata; class Mammalia; order Primates; family Cheirogaleidae; genus Cheirogaleus; species Cheirogaleus medius. Next base: position 67,597,266 of record VBSM01000529.1, read on the forward strand.
TGGAATCAAAGTAAAATAAATCTGATGTTAGTTAGGTCATGGGTTGATAAACAAGAGTAGAATACATTCTGTGTGATTAATTCTAGACAAGAAAGTACTAAAATTATCCTGGGGAGGGGTAAGGATATATTGTTTTAAAAAGAGCCATATAAATGAAAGAAATAAGAAACTGTCTCTGTCAGCACCTAACTTTACCAACATTCTTCACCAAAGAATTAAATGATATCTTTGAGAAATAAAATTGTGTAGAATATAGAGCCATTACATTGGGGTTTTTGTAATAAGTATTTTAAATAAGAAAATGCATATGGATTTCTGCAAAAGGCTACAGAAGCAGAGATACAGTGTAAAATTTTACATTTAAAAAATTAGGATACCAGAATCTGTTTATTTAATTTGAAATGCCATATTTATAAATACATTACTAATGATGTAAACTAAAATCTTTTATAGTAAGTTGAAAATTGGGGTTGGAGGAGGTATAAGGATAATCATTTATATTTCTAAAATAGAAAAAAATTTTAAATAGAAATACAATTATGCCGATTAATTTTTAGCTGCCTAACTATTTAAAGCCAGCAGATTATTCAGAATGGCTCCCTAGGCTGAAAATGATAACTCTTGAAATTGTCACAAATCAGTTGGAAATGACAGTGGTAATAAAATAAAAATCAATCAAGTGTGGCTGTCACTGAAATGCATGAATTTTTAGAGGTGCTGAAAGTTGTGAAAAAAAATACAAAAAAAAAAAAATTCAGTTAAGCAGCCAAAGGGCCATCTACCCTCTCTTTAGTTTTGGAGATTTTTATTCAACTCTCCTCTAGTCCCCTTTGGCATCAAAAATATTAAGGATTAATGCTGTTTTGGATATTGGCTTGGGGCCTTGTAATATATTAAATCAGTGCATTTGTATGTAGTATATATGTGGCTATGTACATACAGATGCACATACATACACTAACTCAAAAGAGTTTAAGTGTGTTGTGTTTTAAGAGTTGTGTTATGGCACTAAAAGGCTTCATCATCTTGACCAGCTGTTACTCTAACAAAGTCTCATAATCCCTCTTAACTAGGCTGTGTCAATGTTAAGAAGCAGTAGATAATACTTAAGTTCCTTAGATTCCTTAGTTTGACTTATTTCCCATGTTTAAATCATGATCCCTGTGAGGCAACTCAACCAGGGACTCAGAAAACCTCACCTGTTGTGAGTACCCAGGCCTTTGCTTTTTCAAGTAAAGCTATAAATAAACAGTGTCCCCCTGCCTCAGTGGTTCTCAAAGTGTGTTCCATGGAAGCCTAGTAAACCTAAGCCTATTTAACGGGCCCCACAAGGTCAAAATTATTTTATAAATATAATGCTAAAATATTTTGTTCCTTTTCCATTAATGGTACAAAAGCAATGGTGGGTTGTGTTCCTTGACATTACTCAAGATAGAGGCACCAGATTATACTGAAAGGATAGAATTCTTTACTGGTACACACTTGCAATTAATGAAAAAACAAGTTTCACATAATGTCCTTGTTGAAGCAGTAAAATTATTATTTTAATAACTCTCAACCCTTGACTGCATGATGAAATGGGAAGAATACACAAAGCACTTCTGCTGCATTCCAAAGTACAGTGGTGATCTCAAGACAAAGCCCTGGTGTGCTTGTTTGAGTTAGCCACTTTATCATATCACACCACTTTTACTTGAATAAAACAAATGATTATTCAGATTTGAGTATGTGACGTATGTGTCCTCAAAAATGAATGAAATGAGCCTGACACTTCAAGGAGAAAAACTAATAATATTTGCTGACAGTGATAAAATTCAGTGATAAAGTCACTTTCAAGTGATAATTAGAATTGTGGAAAACTTGTATTCACCGCCATGAGCTTGACAGCTTCCAAATACTTAAACATTTTTCTGATGATAGCAGTGATGATATTAAGGAATGTGATTTTTTAAATATTTTATTATGAAATGTGTCATCATTTAGAAGATCTTAATAACTTAGTGATCCAATGTTTTCTAAATTACCAATACATGGTGTTACAAAATAATACGTGGGTAAAAATATCCGAGTGAGAAGTAGACTAATGAGTTTTAATATAATGGAGTTTAAAAGTTCTGTAATATAGTTTCCAGATTCCATATTGCAACTAACCTAGTCAAGGTTTGACATAGTATCAAAAATGAATATCCACAATGATACAAAAAGCCTGTTAAAATACTCCTTCCTTTTCCAACCATATATCTTTGTGAGGCTGTGTTTGATTTATAAATTTCAGCCAGTACAACATATATCACTATAGATTGATGTAGAAACAGATTTGACAATCCAGTTGTCTAGTATATTATGCCAGATTATTAAAGAGATTTATAGAAATGTAAAACAATGCCATTATTCTCTCTAATTTTTCTGTTTTGGAAAATATAGTCATTTTTCATAATATGTTAATGTAATATTTATTTTTAATGAATTGTGTATTTTAAAGGTTTTTTGGTTTTAATTTCTAATATGGTAAATATTTATAGGTATAACTTACCAACACTTTGGGATTCTCCTCATTACATTTTAGAGCATGAAAGGGTCCAGAGACCAAAACATTTGAGGTTCACTGCTCTACGTTGGTGCATTTTATTCCTGAAATTGTCACTTGCTTAAATAATTTAACAAGCTCAATTTCCTCCAAGATGTGAAGGAACTTATTATGGAATAGACAACAACCAAGACTGCAGCACAGATAGTTTGCTGATTATCACTGTCACTGCAACTAATTAGGGTCACCCTAAATCTGAGTTGGATGAGCTTTGGTCCATGAATAAGCATCTGAATTTATTCATTCATGTATATAATAGACAATTGTTCAGAGCCTCTTGTTTTTCAGGCACTTTGGTAAGTAATGGGGACGCAAAACAGAATGAGACAGTACCTTTTGAAGCAGAACTTTTGGAGTCAAGACGAGTTAGTGCCATTTGTGACTGCTGCTGAAACAACTGTGACTAGCAAACATTCGGGGCAATGAGACTGGAATGATTCATTGAGAAGAAAAGAGACCATAAAGTGTCAGGAAAATCAAAATTTGACTAGTCTGAAATTTTAATGACAGTAGGAACATGCAAAGTAATTTACTGAGCTTGTTCAGTTTGTCTGCACTATGTGTTTTGAGGACACACATATGCATATTACATAGAAGCTTGCAGCCTAGTGGAGTTAAGAAACTTGTGTTTCGGCAAAATGAAGAAATCGTAGCAAATGCTGCACAGGTGTTGAGTAGGTAGGTCATAAGGGAGAACATCATCAGACCATTGAAATTTTCAACATTATGTTAAACAACAAATCCAGGCTGAGCGTGGTGGCTCACGCCTGTAATCCTAGCACTCTGGAAGGCCAAGGCAGGAGGATGACTCAAGGTCAGAAGTTTCAAACCAGCCTGAGCAAAAGCGAGACCCCGTCTCTAGTAAAAATAGAAAGAAATCAATTGGCCAACTAAAAAAAAAATATATATAGAAAAAATTAGCCAGGCATGTTGGCGCATGCCTGTAGTCCCAGCTACTCGGGAGGCTGAGGCAGGAGGATCACCTGAGCCCAAGAGTTTGAGGTTGCTGTGAGCTAGGCTGACGCCGCAGCACCCTAGCCCGGGCAACAGAGTGAGACTCTGTCTCAAAAAAAAAAACAACAACAACAAATCCAAAAGGAAGACAAATTATTGTTTAAGAAAAAGTCATAAAGCAACAAGACAGAATGGAAAACATTATAACAGTTTTGAAAACTATAATCAATGAATTCAAAGAAGAGAGTGTGCTTTTATCTGGGGTTATTGTACAGTTCTTAATTCAGTATTAGGGAAGGAAGATCCATGAAATCAACAAGACTTGAGAGACTAAGCAGCAAATGTAGCCTTTCCCCTGCCTTTTTAATTAGGACTAAATAGCAAGGACATGCGTAGAGAACTACATTATTGGATCTAAAGAAGGTAGAAGGGAGAGAAATTTTCATTTTGGCCCTCATTGGCCACCCTTATTCCTTGCCATAAGATAAAGAAAGAATATTTCTTCTCACAGTAGCAGGTTGATTGACCTCAAGTCCTGGATCCCAGTAAAGGCAGTGGGAATGAGGAGTGAGAAAGGATAATGCAAACCAAGAAAAGGATGTGCCTGGATGGGCACGGTGGCTCACGCCTGTAATCCCAGCACTCAGGGAGGCTGAGGTGGGCGGATTGTTTGAGCTCAGGAGTTCGAGACCAGCCTGAGCAAGAGTGAGACCCCATCTCTACTAAAAAAAAGAAAGAAAGAAACTAGCTGGACAACTAAAAATATATAGAAAAAATTAGCCAGGCATGGTGGTACATGCCTGTAGTCCCAGCTACTCGAGAGGCTGAGTTTGAGGTTGCTGTGAGCTAGGCTGACACCACGGCACTCTAGCCCAGGCAACAGAGTGAGACTCTGTCTCAAAAAAAAAAAAAAGAAAGAAAAGGATGCGCCTCTTTTCCCCTTTTCCCAGAGCCTCAGATGTGCCATATTCATTTCTCTTCTGTCATTTAGAGAGAGAGAGATGTTTCCAGGGGAAACTGAATTCTCAGAGAAAATCAGGATAAGTTTGAAGTTCCGAATGAAACATGAGAAGTATGGGAAATAGAGAAAAGAAATCAAGACACAAGCATGGAGACAAAAAACGTTAAGAGAAATTGGGTCCTTCCCACCCACCCCCACCACCAATAAGATCTTTCCTCTCAAAAGACAAGGACTGCATGGCAATGTTGTTTTCCTTCCCATGAAGCAAGCAAAATGCTTTATAAGTAGGGCTCAGTAAAGAATTAACACACATGAATGCCGAAATGACACTTAAAAAGTATTTTAAAACAACAACCCAAAATGATAAGATAAACAGCAAAAATATTTCAAAAGATAGGCTCTATTCTTTCTAGCATCTTTGTGTTCTGTTTAGGGGACGTAAGGGTCCAGGAAATAACTGGGACTTGGCAACTGTTCTGGCCCTGGTCTCTTTTGTCCCACATGGAACACAAAGGGAACCCGATTATTGGACAACAAATCAGTGAAGGTACTTGTCTTTTCCACGTGGGTCTCCTTATTTCCTCAACTGGTGGTTTTATTCAGTGGCTCGTTGAGACACTGACATGCCTTGACAGCTCCTGAACTAGTTCAGACCTCTGCTTCTGATGGGTTGAAGCATAATTTCAAATGCTGGTAACAGTGCAGTACGTTGTACTTGATAAATTAATTCACCAGTAATCTCTCCTTCCCCAGAAACATGATTCCTGTGACAGAGTTCCGGCAGTTCTCTGAGCAGCAGCCTGCCTTCCGGGTGCTGAAGCCGTGGTGGGATGTGTTTACTGACTACCTCTCGGTGGCCATGCTGATGATCGGCGTGTTTGGATGCACTTTACAGGTAGGTGCCTAGACCCATGGCAGACTGTGGGCCGGGGCAAGACACCAAGTCAATGAGACCTCTTAAAGATCTGGCTGTCTGATTTTTAATTGTGTAAATATTAGTTCCTCTTCTCTATTTGTATATCATATTTGTAATCATGGCAGGGAGCCTGAAACACTTATTCACTGAACTTTCTTAATAAGGTAAAGATGGTATTTATAAGATTTCAATGAGCCCAAAGAGCAGTTAACTGTAGTCAAGTAATGTTTGATGTTAAGAACATCAAAGGAGGGCCCTTATCTTTCAAAGTTGGCTTTAGAGTGAAATATAGTATGTGTACCCAGCGCCATGTGTATTGCCAAATGGAACTTTTTGCTTTTCTTTGCTTTTTACACTTAACCCTTGATAAGATTTCCTGGAGGAACTAGCATTTTGACAAGATACTGATTTTACCCAATGTTTAGTTCTGAATTAAAAAGCAACCCAACTAAAATTTATTCTATAGAGACGCTATGTATTCATATATTGAATCTAGATATATTTTGCATACCTGCTATGTGCCAGGCACTACACTTTGAGAACACAGATATCTCTAAGCAGTTCATCCTAGAGGAGAACTGAATAAACAAGCAATCAGAAGAAGTTGTGTTATGCTATGATAGAGGTGTCCTCAAGGCACTGAGGAAGTGCTGAAGAGGGACACTCGGCTTGGGAGCAACAGAAAAGGTGATGGTTCAGTTAAAACTTGAAGAGCCGGCTGAAGTTAGGGAGAGGAAGTGGGGTTGTGGGAGAAGGGGCCAGAAGAGAAAAGAAGACTCTAAGTCATGGATGTGAGAAAGAATGTGACTCCTTTGGGAAACCATCAATAGTACTGGCACATTCGGGCATCAGCATGGGTTTGCACCATGCTTGTGAATGGGATCACCTAGGGAGAATGTGCCCAGTGAGATTGTGTCAGGAATAATGTTAAAGAGTGAATGGGGGAGCAAAGGGAGCCACTAGGTCAGGTGGCAACCGGGAGAGAGGAGGGTGTCAGAAGTCAAAGGAAGCTATGGTCAGGGATGGCCGGTGGCACTCAACTAACTCACGGACTAAGGAGAGAGGCAGCAACTAGGTCATTAGAAATCTTAGTTTCAGTGGTTGAAACAGTGAATAGAAGTTAAAGTAGAGGCTCTGCGGTAGATGTGACTTAAGCTCGATCAGCTGGAAGAGGAGGTAAGAAGAGAGAGAAATAGCTGAAGTGGTGCAGAGTGAAAGTAGAGTCCTTTTAACACATTGACTGCCATGCGAGTTGTATTTAACTCAGGCTAGTTTCAACTCCAGGGCCTTGTGAAGCAAAACTCTGTAGTTGGTTCTTGAAAATCTTATTTGTTAATATTCTTATTGTCACAGTTAATATTGACAATTTAATTCTAAAAATGTGGATTGCATTGCATATAACTCACACACAGAAAGCAATAAAAAATACCGTGGTCCCAGGGAAAAATTATTTTTCCAGTGTGGCAGTCAATATGTTAAAGTTGATTTTAATAATAGTTGACACATAGTGCTTCCTATGTGTCAGGCACTCTCTGAATACTTTACACATTGTTTAACTCATTTCATCTTTATGGCAACTCTGAGTTGTATGCGCTGGTCTTATCCCCATTTACAAAGGAGACACCTGAGGCACAGAGAAGTTAAGGAAACCTCCCAAGGTAGGTAGCAGAGCCATTATTCTAACCCAAGCAGTTTGGTTCCGAAGTCCCTGTTCTTAATCCCTAACACCGTGCTGCCTCTTATTGGTCACTGAAAACATTTTGCACCCTCACCCACCCAAAAATGAATGCCAGTGCGACACCAGAGTCTGAAAGAAAGAGCATAAATTCATTCATAAATAGAACAAATGGTTGTTGAAGAACTTACTCTGTGTCAGGTACTGTTCTACCAAGAGTTACCAGTGAAGGAGGAAAAAATAAAGGACAAAAATCCCACCTTTATGGAGCTTAAATTCTGTGGGGAAAAAATGAGCAAAATACATAAAATCAATTAGTACATTATATATATATATATATATATATATATATATTAGAAGATGATAAGGGCAATGGGGAAAAAAATAAAGCATGCAAGGATGATAGAAGGTCTGAGCAGGTGAGGTAAGAGTTGCAATTCTCAAATAAGATGGCCTGGGAAGACCTCATTGGGAAGGTGACTTTTGGCCAAGGAATTGAAGGAGGAACAAGAGCAGGTCATGCAGATGTCCTGGAAGGAGCCAGCCAAAGCCAGAGGGATCAGCAAGAGAGAAGGATACATAGTCAAAGGGTTAAGAGGACCCTTCCCCTTCTGGAGAGGAATTGACTTCACTTTCTCAGCTTTCTAGTTCTGTTTCCCTGGAGACCCAATAAAAGTGAATGTTAACTGTGATCCTAGGCAACACTGCTTATGGCATAAATGACCACTGAGTGCTGATTGGCCAACTGCATTGGGCTGGGAGAGATCATTCTGGACAGATAGGAAGCCATTATCATTGGACTTCTGTGATTGTGGTGACGCTTGTAACTAAGCATGCTTCTTGACACGTCGAAGATGTATCTTTTGAGTTACAGGAGATATTGGCTCCTTTGGGACACAAGGCTTTTAAGGCAGGGTAAGTCCTAAACCTGCCTAAGTTGGATCTCTTCCTTGTACCTGAGATGAAATGGGGAGGAGAGGCTCAGGGAGGGACTCGCTTCTGGGTAGCAGTGTGGACACTATGTGGACAGTTGTGAAGATTTTCCCAAAGGAGGAAAGCCTGTGCTGGCTTGCTGGCAAGTTATGACACTAATCCTGTATTTTTCTGAGTGATTCTGGGTGCCAAATGAAGTTTTTGGTGATCTGAATAAGTCTGAATGTTAAGGTGAACCTAGAAAGCCACCTGGTGATGATGTTACAGGCCTGAAGCAGGGGTATCGCCAGCCTGCTGAGGGCAAAACCAGGAGGCCAGTGTGGAGAGCCATGTGAGTGCAGGAGCTGAGGCCCAAGACGCGATGGGAGCCAGATCATGCAGTTCCCTGTAAGCCACTGAAACGTCCGGCTTTGCTCTGAGTGGGCTGGGACATGTTTGGAGGATTTCGAGCAGAGGATTGCCATGATCTGACTCACGTTTTAACAAGGCCATGCTAGCCATTGAGAGTACGTTGCAGGGCGTGAGGATGGACACAGGGGTATTATTCGGAAGGCTATGCAACAATCCAGCCAACAGATAAATCAGATGGTTTGGACCAGGGCGGAAGCAGTGGTTTTGGATATGTTTTAAAGGAAAAACCACCAAGACTTTGCTGAAAGATTGAACATAAAATATGAGAGAAAAGGAGAAATCAAGGATGACTCTAAGATTTTTAGTCCTGAGCAACTTGAAAATTGGTTTTGAGCATGTTAAGTGAGAGATATATGTTAAGCTTCAAAGTGGAGATATTAAGTAATCAGCTGGATATAATACTAGGAGTTTAGGGTTAGTGATGAATGGTCATTTTTCAAGAGGAAGGAGATGATGGATCCAGGATCCTGATGGAAGGATTACCCTTGATTTGGGTGGAGAGGGGCCTTCCACCAGAATAGGAATGATGGCCATAAATGCATTATATTTGGAAGGTGGGCAGCAAGATGGGAATCCAGGACTTTTGGCTTCTCGTTTCTCTGCGATATAGAAAGCAGCACAGCTGCTGAGAGATTGTGAGGATGAGGGAGGTAGTGGAGTCGGGACCTCAAAGAGGGTGGCAAAGATTTGGGAAAGCCAGTATGGGAAAGATTAATAATAGAGGGAGGTGACACACATCAACAGGAGGACTATAAATCCATTTTTATTACTGTGCCACAGCTCACGGCACTGCTGCAGGATCTGCCTAACAAGCACAAGGAATTGTTTCTCTTGTTTACACATTGCATGGCAGGATGAAGTGCAGAAAAGAGAAAGGACACCGAAAATCTATAAGAACTAGTAGTTAACTTGGAACAAAATGAATGAAAGCAAGAGCGTCCCTATGAAAAAATCTCTGATGGACAGCCTTTAGGAGATGTGCCTGCCGTGAGTTCAGGAGAGGATTCAAGCACAACTTAAACCACTTTTCCTGTACAGTGGCCAGAATCGTCTCCCTGAAGCACAGCCCTTCCATGTCTCTCCATTGTCCAGAAGCCTTTGGAGCTCCCACCGGCCCCCTGCTCTGCACCACCACATTACCTCCTGTGGTCACTGCCTCTCCCCAGATAGGCTACCTAGCCTGGGCCCTTCACTTGTAGTCCTGTGTCATCTCTATCGCCTTTAAAAAGAAATCTGATGCCAGTTGACTGGGAACAGGAAGCGAAGACTGAGATGCCAAGGTTCTGAGAAAAAGCGAGATGCCCTGAAGGAGTATTGCATCAGCACAGTAGTGAAGGCTGCAGGGCTCAGAATTGATACTGTTCAATTCAGCAAACATCCCTGAGCCCAGCAATATATCAGGTACCAGGTGGGGTGCTGGACATTGAAAGAGAAATGCAGCACAGCCTATGCCCTCAGATTGCTAATAAGACTGTGAAAAGACATAAAAAAATGCCTTTTAACACACCAGCACCTTGATGGTACCTCAAGAGCATTAAATACAGTGTTGTCATCACTGGAAGTTAGAGGTTTGAGGAGGAGATAATGGAGCAAAGTCTCACAGAATGAGTATACAAAACCAAAATGTATATATTTAAAACAGGAATGGAAGGGAAAAAAATCAGCATTAACAGAAGATTTAGTGTGATCATTTCACAAAGACTTCATTGATCAGCACAGTGACCAGAGAGCACAGATGGCATTTTAGAGGGCAGAGTCAGGGGTATTAAACATCCTGAAATGGGTGGGACATTCCCGCACAATAGAAGAATTGTTTTATTGAGAATGATAATGGAACTTTCATCAAGAAACACTGGTGAGGGAACCTGTACTAGAATCTGCATGTACTTTATTTGGTTCCCAGAACGGAGCTGTGGAAATAGATTAGCCCCATTTTTCAGATGAGAATTCTGAAGTATAGAAGGTTAGGTAGCCAAGAGGGATTCAGCCAGGATTCAAATCTCAGGCTGATCCTCCAGGGTATGCCTGTCACCCCTGTGCACACTGCTATCGAATATTATGGAACCATCACCATTGCACAAATGGTGTGGCCAAAGTTCAGTTTGTAACAATATAAAAACAAGTGCAATTTTTTCAGTATAAAAACAAGTGCAAAATGACCAAAAAGGAAAATGGAAAGTTACAGAGAGTATCAATTTTCTGAATTACCGATTAGATTTTTTTAAAGGTTATTCACTATATACTTGGCTATAAAAAAGAATAACTTCCGACCTATAGTAAGCATTAAAGCAATATGAAATAATGTATGGTATACATTATTAAAGTAAAACCACCCAGGATTCATATTACTAATGAAAGTAATGTTCCTTAGGGAAGGAATTTAAGTTCTTCTTTTAGCTCTTCTATGATAATCCACTAAAATTGGCTTAATGACTGACAACTTTATAAACAAAGGGTTCTTTGTGAGGCTCAAATTCCTTTCTCATTTCCAAGGTGATATTAAAATAGTTAAAATATGTTTTTATGCCTTGATTTTCCCTTTGTAAAATGAAAGTACATTCTTTCTGATCTTATTTACAAAGCAAGGTTTGAAAATATGACAAAGCAAAATTGAAGGTGGAGTGAGAAGGGCAGTTATTGATGATGAAATAGTAATCCAACAGCTTTTTGAGTAACTGTTTTGTAAGTTTTTTCTGTGCCAAGTAACAGTTGATTATGTGTTTATTCTTAAAAGGTCATGTTCATATAGGTTTAACACCATACAGCTTTGAAAATACTGGGGAAGGAAGGGGGTTATTATCCACCAAAGGGGTGTTGATTCTTTCTTGCCCTGATGTAAAGGGATTAAAATTAGCTCTCTTGTCTTACTTGTCTGACAAATATTTATTCATTTCTGAGCAAGTAGCTATTTTCAAGGCTGCCATGGAATAAGAGCATGTATAAAGAGCATTCCTTAGATTACATCAGGCCACATAGGAAACAAATAGAAACTCACTATAAACCAGGAGAATGTAGGAGTGTACATATCCCATTCCTGTACAGTCATATACCCTCAAGGACCACTAGTATAAACACCCAGCTTTGTGCTATAAACAACATGATTCAAAAACTCAACATACTCAATAAAATAGTCCAAATCCTGAAAGGTCAACACGTTGCTTCCTGGAAAAATAAGATTGCTTTAGGTCTCTGCTCAGTGACTCCAGGTTATCATATTATGACCAAATCTAAAACAGCCCACAGACAAGCTGTTACCAAATATAGAGTTAGCAGTTAGAAACCAGAAACAGGAACTGGGAGATGCAAGCCCCCTGGAAGTCCCAGGCGACCTGCCTTGTGATTGTTACATAGAAAAGACATTTCCTGCTTTCTGTGTTTGGTGTGTGAGGGTGGGGGGAACAAGCAAGTGATTTCAATGACTTGAGATCACCTACAAAAACTCCCTGAGTACTTAACCCCATCGCCGTGAGCAAAGTAGCAAGCAGGGTCACACTGTCAAAGAGCTTGGGACATCTGAGCTTGGTGGCCACAGCTGATCTCCACTTTGATTTGTGGTGCATACTGAAGTTAATTTTTACTTCTCTGGTTTATACCCATCAGCGTCAGCTCCACGGCAAATGGCCTTTAGGTGAAATGCTCACAGGCAGTTCCCTGGAAGGTACAGGCAATAAAAATTATAGATTCCAGAGTGATTTCAGAAGAGTTTATTTTGATGATGTGCCCTGAATTCTTGCTTCTACTCCCCTCCTACAGTCCTCTGTCCCATAACATCTGGGATTTCTAGTAGATCTTTTTCTTTTGCCAATTTGAATTATAGATGGAGGCCCAGAAATTCTAACTTAGATTAGCCCGTTGTTTAACGTGAAATCCAGAATACTGATGAAATAGCATACAACACTAATGGGTAGGCTTAAAATGAAGACCTCACCTAAGATATGTTTAATAAAGTTTCTATGTACCTACTCCATGTCACCATTCCAGTACGATCTGTGGGGAATATGTAACAAAAATTATTTGGATGGTGAAAATAATTTTAAAGAACGGCCTTTCTCATCTTTGTAGGGATGGTGGTGGAGGCTGTGAGAGAAACACTATCTCAAAACCCCTGTTAAATCTAGTGCTAAAAATATGCCTTAGTTAGGACCTCCTTTTTTTGGTGGTTTATTCAAACTGACACTTTTGATCTTCCCTAGAACTTTACTTCTTGTCATCTGTCACCTTGACAATTTAATGTGCAGTGAATTCCTGGCCACAAGAATAATTTATGAGTACCTTTCACCTCACTCTCTTGGGTTCAACACAGGACATGAATCTGAATCCTCTTCTTAGGTCATCAGATACTATCCGATGCCAGTCAATGTATGGGGAACACTTCCTTTTATCTCACTGTTATGATCTTGTTGCCTATTGATTGTTTAATAATACATCTTTTCCCTCAAATAACAAAGCACTAACAGAGTATCGGGCTTTTTTCTATGTGAAGCAAATGAGATTTACTGTATAGTTAGTGTCTGTTGTTGATTCAATGTATGAATCATTCAAAACTTCTGTTTAAAGATCTGTATATTAAGTAAGTATACAATAGCATGGAGGGAGGTGACCTTGTATTTCCAATCAGGGCCCTTGACCTGGAGATCCTCCCCAGTCTTCTAACCCTGTCAGGCAAACAGACCTCCTCTACCACTTACTGCCCTCACTTTCTTCCTCTCGAAATTGTCTCTTTCCCATTCGTTTGAAAGCACTGGTGACATTTGAATCCTCTCAGCCACATAGGAGTCCTGCGCTGAGGATTAGGTTAACACTGGGACATGTTTTCATTGTAGGCTAGTAAGTTTCTGGGCTGTATGTGGAGTCTTCTGTTTAATATAAATAACGAGTGCCGCTCCTTCTTCCCTTATACTACTGTTTTCCTTTGTAAAACTCTGCATTTTTGTTATGTTTATTTTATGAATCCTGTTGTTTTGGAACATCTACTTTCATGTAGTAAAAAAAAAATTAATCTGTAATACTGTTTTGTATCCACTTTTTAAAATATGAAGTAAAATACTCCCAACTGGAAAGACACATACCAACTAAAAGATTTAACAAAAAATAATCTAGCTGAAATGGCGAATCCATCCCAAAAGTGGAAGCTCATGATGTCTGAGAATAGAGCCCCTCGACCAGCCCTGCTCCCTTCTTGCTCTTCTCAGCCCTAAGACGAGGTTTAAGAAACAGCTTTCAAATGCTCATAGGGCAAGGCTACAATAAATGTCCTGGGATCTGCTTTCCTTTTCTCAGGGAGTAAAAAGAAATAAAAGCTTATAAAATACAAAAGAAGCACAACTCTTCTTTCCAGAGCTCAACTTTATGGAACAATCACTATTCTCATATAATCATTGCTATGTATAGACTTAGAACTCTTCTCCTAAAATAAAGTAGCAGACTGACATCTTAAAAAAAGAAAAGAGATTTAACAAAAAATAAGATACCACTTAAAATAGCCACAAAAACTCTAAAATATCTAGAAATTAAGCTAACTTAGAATATAGAAGAACTTCATAGAAAACTTTAAATGTCTAAGACATAAATGACATAAAAGATATTTTGAATAAATGGAAACACATTTCCTGTCCTTGGGTGGCACAGAATTGATATTACAAAGATGTATAGTCCCCACAAATTGTTTTATAAATTCAAAGCAATATTTATAAAATTCTAATTCAATTTTTTTGAGAAACTTCCGAAAATTTATATGAAGAATGCTTGCTTATGATGGTAGAGAGGACTAGAATGGCATATGGGGTGAAAGGGAAGCGGGGCCGGGGGGAGAAGAAGGAAAGGCAAGGCTTTGCATAAACTGATAGCTGATGATATGCTACACATTGAGGAGCATGGACAATTCAACCCTCTGCTCCTGAGGTTCCCCTTTCCCAACCACACACACAAACACACCCCTACACACACAGTCACCCCCACTCTATGAACTGATTTCTTCTAATTTCCTTTATAGGGTGTAAGTCAGATGCTCTAGTCAAATCTCATCTTTTTTTCCAGTTGTAAATTTTTAAATATCTTTGCAAATATTTCAATTGTATTTTACAAGTAGGAAACTTCTTAACTCTAAATTTCACAAGTGAAAAAATCGTTAGCTCTAAGATTTATCATCCCTTTGTTTAAAAAACAAAAATCTAATTGGAAGAATTACCTCTAATGTATAGGAACATAAACTCCATAAAGCCAGGCCTCATCTTTCAGCTTCGTCCCTGTATCCCCAGAATGGAAATCAGCAGCAGGCACATGTCAGTAAATGCTCAAAAGAATGCATGTGTTCAATGGAGGGATGAGTGAATAAAGAAGTATAAATGCACATTTTAGTCATGTGCTAATGTACATGAGCATCTGACGCGCTTGGAAAGGGCCTGAGACCTTTGAATTACATTCATTTCTGAGCATATTTGACCATAATTTAAAAGACTGTGACCAGTAGAGGAGAGGGACCAAAAAACATTGTATGAGGCCTGGCTGAAGGTATGCTTACCCGCAAGTTGAGAAGACTCAAGGGGACATGAGAACAGACAGCAGATACTTGAAAGGCTGCCATGTAAAATGTTTAAATGGCTTCAACTTATCCCATATACACTAGAAGAACAAATAAAACCGATAGCAGAAGTTTTAGGAAGGAGTATATTAGCTCATACAAACTCAAACTTTCAAAAAGTCAAGAACTTTCTGAGAATGTCATGTTAGTGAGTTTCCTATTATTGAAGATAACCCTTCCAGAAACTGAATGGCCTGGTGGAGGGAAGACTGCAAGGAGAATCCACATGTCATGAGAACCATTTGTTCTTTACATATTAATAGTTCTAGGCAGTGATAAAAATGTAACAATTCCTGCCAAGAAACAAACAAATGCATTTAAAATATAATGTCAGATATAAGTGCTTTGAAAAAAACAAAGCAGTGTAAGGAGAATGTGGGAGATTCTGCTTCAAAATAGGGTGGTCTCGGAAGTGCTCTCTGAAAAGGTGACATCTGAGCAGAACAAAAGGAACTGAGAGGAGGAGGCATGCGGCTACTGCAGAAGGATCAGTCCATGCAAAGGAGCAGAAGAGGACAGCATGGCACGGACAAAAAACACAAGGGGAGTGGCCCCTTGCAGTCTTTTCTTGCTTGGGTCCACTTTTAAGGCTTGAGATAAGCATTGACCCAAATCAAGCATGTATCATCTAGTGTCCTGGAGCATTTGTGCTCCCGCAAATGTTAGGTGTCTTAGATTTAAGTGTTCAGCTTTACATCTGACTTCTCAGGGTTAGGACCAAGAATTTAATCCTACAGTGTCTTGGAACCTGGGACCACATGAATTACTAAAGCTGTTGTTATTTCTTTGGTGGCACTTCCAATAAAGGCATAAAGCCTTTTAAACATACTTAGTGACTTTTTTTCATCGTGCAATGGCAAGTTCAAAACATTAGCTTTCCTAAGAAGTATTAGAAGCTGTGGTAATATTAGGATCAGCTCCTTTAAAATAGAATTGACATCTCCCTACTCAAGATATTTTAGTTTTTAAAAGCTGGTGATATTCTTTGCACTGATAGCCAAAGCTGGGGCTATATGACCTTAAGTTCAAATATATTAGTTTATTGTTGGGATGTTGATGTTAAATTTTATAATATAGGTACTCGATATTAGACTCAGAAAATGCTTATTGCAAGATGAGACACTGTTGTAGAAGTATAGAAGGTTAGGCATCACTTCCATTTCACAGATTTATTGTGAAAAGAAAATGATGGTAAAATAGAAATTTATTATATTTAGTCTCTTTAATTATAGACTTCAAAATGCCTCCTCTTCATTTGGGACATCTCTCTATAATCAAAAGAGTGGTTAGTTCTGTCTTTTGCAAACAGAGATTGAGAGGGGTCTAGGATCCAGGACCAAATGCCCAAATTCCTATAGCTACCTGCCTCCTTATCCCAGAAGACTTCACAGGCACTATGTAGGCATAGACAGAGGACAAGAACAGACTAAAGAACATTTAATTAAAGCTAAGGCTTTGGCCCAAAACCTCACTGTTAGTGTCCTGGTGAGCTAGGCCAGACTTCAGATAACTCACAAGGATTTCCTTTGCCTAAGCTCTGAAAATCTGCATACCTGGACTGGAGAAGGGAAGAGGGAATGAAAGAAACTTCCTTAGCTTATTTTTCTACTCCTTAATCTCTGCCATGCTCAGGTCAAGAAAAGGGGAATCTGGGTAAAGAAGAAGCAAAAGGGAGAGAGGAGGGGGAAGAGAAAAGAGGGGAAAGAGATTGATTTCTTATGGATTCTCCGTAAAGCTTGTCTGAGCCATCCTCCTCCTAGGCCCTCCCAGGCACCATCAACTTCCAAGAGGGAGGCAGCTGTAGACCTATCATGTCACACCAGTTTTAAGGAAGAAGAGAGACTTCAAAATGATGACTTCCAACAGAAGCTCTACAAAGAGAGTCCAAACAGACTGACCCCAAGGGAAAGTTCCTGCCACTTGAACTCAGAGCAACTCCTTCTGACACCAAGGTTTAATACTTTCCCTCAAAGTTACCATCTCTACTAAGCCCTCTTTCTCCCAGAAAAAAATGAGGAACAAAGAAGAGTCATGAGTTCTCCCCAGATATCAGCCATTATCTGAAAGATTCAAAGAAAAGGAAAAAATGCCGAAATGAAATTCATCCTGTATGTTAAAAGATCAATTTGCCTGGAATGTATGTAGAACTTGTCTTATCCAAATTAATGGTATTTCTGGAGTCCAAATAATCTTAACTTCTAAAAAGCATAATAACTGAAAAAAAATTCACTTACTATCCAACACACAAAAGTGATTAACAATTGCCATGACCCCTGCCTTAACTGCAAGCCATCTATGATGCCACAACAAATTACAGCCATTCTCTTATGAATTGATACCATCTATTCCTTCACATAGGTTAAACCACAGTCTGGCAGTTGACACCATCTCACTTACTGAGTACTATAGCATATTATTCTTCAATTATTACAGTAAACTTCTAAAGTAATCATTTTTGAAAAGTCCTTTTAGAACAGTTTTTTGTTTATCTGGATGCTTCTAGTATTTAGAAATCTGTATCTTTGTGCTGTTTGTACATTGAAGATAGTCTAGAGATTTATGTTTCTCTTTGAACTCTCCCAATTTCTTTTATCCCACTCCTGCTCACAGATTTATCAGTACACTGTAGGGTGTCTCGAGATAAGTCATCTGAGTACAGAACTAAGATTTCAGTTCCTGGGCATTGCTTCAAAAAGAGCTTTTCCTATATTATTTTAAGAGCATAATTATAGATAAATATTTCAAATTCTTCAAACAACTGAAACAAATTTTCTCTGTTATAAATCAAAATATATGTTCCTAATGTTTATCCATAGCTTTTATATATCCATGAATTTTCTCACATAGTTTTACTTTGAAAAGGATGTTTTCCATTTAATTCATATGTCCTTATGGCTTACAGAAAAATGCTATGAAGCAGAATGAGAGGAGACTGCTTCTAATCTCATCCACCCTCTTCATTTTTTGAAACTCTTTTTCCTAATTCCTTATTTGTTCTGGAGCAGCTTTCTTCAAAAGAAGATGGGGGGAAATATGCAATGTAGATACAACTAAAATACAGGAAATAAAAGCATCCTTGATGGCTGGAAAGTCTATTTGAGGCTAACCAGGGGTTAAATAAATTAGCATTGATAGTATGTATTGTTACCTCACTCTCAGAAAAGTTAGTGTGTCAGCATTTACAGTGATAGGAGCATAATATTTATTAAGCAAAATATCAAAATGTAGACATGATCCTAACGTAGATGTGATGGTTTCTTTTTTTACATAGGAATAAAGGGATGGTGCCTCCTAAATCTGGCATTCTCTTTGTGTATCTCAAATGAGTTAACATTTAACTCTGGCTCTAGTAAGAATCACTAGGCTGGTATCACTTGCAATTTGGAGGATGTGCAAAATGAATTATTTCATCTCAGAGGAAGGTAGCTTGAAGCCAAATATTTCCAGATGTTCGCTGGCATCTGATTATATGAATGTGTGCACTTGCCATGGCTGTGGTTTGTTCTCCTTGCCGGGGGAGAGTGTTTATTTTTTTGTTGTTTACCTAAGATTTATTGCATACCTACTTTATGCCAGGCTATGAAATCAAAGCATAGTACCTGCCTTTAAGGAGCTTATTGTTCCTTATATTATTATTTGTTCTATGTAATAATGACATAGGAAATCATGCTTTAGTTTATTCAGTGTTTAATCCTCCTACCAGGATAATGGCATTTAGTGTTCCTCAAGCATAGAAATTTTTGATTTTGTAGAACTTGAGAAGATTTGCTTGATATTTGGTTTTTAATTATGTATCAATGGAACGTATAGAAAATGTACTGTTATACTTTACCACTGAGAAAATTCTTAAATTCAAAATTCCAAGTTTCTTTTTTTTTCTAGAATATTACAGGGTACATGAAGCCAAACGTTTTGGCTTCATGAATTGCTGTTGTACAGTTTGAGTCAAAGTTATAAGTGTGTCCATCACCCAGATAGTGTACATTGTACCCATTAGGTGTGAATTTACCCATCCCCTCCTCCCCCTCTCCCACCTGCTTGACTGCTGTTGAATTTTACTACCGTATGTGCACATAGATGTTGATCAATTTGTTCCATTTTAATATCGAGTATATAGGGTATTTGTTTTTCCATTCTTGCTATTCTTCACTTAAAAGGATGGTCTCCAGTTCCATCCAGGTTGTTACAAAGGTATTAGTTCACCATTTTTTATGGCTGACTAGTACTCCATGGTATACATATACCACATTTTATTAATTCATTCATATATTGATGGGCACTTGGGTTGTTTTCACATCTTTGCAATTGTGAATTGTGATGTTAGAACCATGCCAGTGCAAGTGTCTTTTTGACAAAATATCTTTTTTTCCTTTGGGTAAATACCCAGTAGTGGGATTGCTCAATCAAATGGTAGGTCTACTTTTAGTTCTTTGAGGTATCTCCATACTAATTGCCATAGAGGTTGTACTAGTTTGCAGTCCTGTCAACAGTGTATAAGTGTTCCCTTCTCTCTGCATCTACAAGAGCATCTGTTGTTTTGGGACTTTTTCATAAAAGCCATTCTCACTGGAATTAGGTGATACCTCACCGTAGTTTTGGTTTGCATTTCCCTGATGATTAGAGATGTTGAGTATTTTTTCATATGTTTATTGGCCATTAGTTTATCTTCTTTTGAAAAACTTCTGTTCATGTCTTTTGCCCACTTTTTTATGAGGTTGTTTGATGTTTTCTTGCTGATTTGCTTGAGTTCTTTGTGGATTCTATTCATTACCCATTTATTGCATGTTTGGCGTGCAAATATTTTCTCCCATTCTGTTGGTTGTCTGTTTGCTCTATTGATTGTTTCCTTGGCTGTGCAGAAGCCTTTTAATTTAATCAGGTCTCATTTATTTATCTTTATTGTTGCTGTGATTGCCTTTGGGGTCTTCTTCATAAATTCTTTGCCTAGGCCGATATCTAGAAGAGTTTTTCCAACCTCTTCTTCTAGAATTCTTATAGTTTCATGCCTTAGGTTTAAGTCTATTATCCATCGTAGTTTTTGTGAGTGGTGAGAAGTGTGGATCCTGTTTCAGTCTTCTACGTGTGGCTATCAAATTTTTCCAGCACCATTTATTGAATAGGGATTCTTTTCCCCAGTGTATGGTTTTGTCTGCTTTGTTAAAGATCAGATGGCGATATGAGGATGGTTTTATATCTGAGTTCTCTGTTCTGTTCCATTGGTCTATGTCTCTGCTTTTGTGCCAGTACCATGTTGTTTTGGTTACTATATTCTTGCAGTGTAGCTTGAAGTCTGGTAAAGTGATGCCTCCCAACTTATTCTTTTTGCTTAAGGTTGCTTTGGCTATTTGGGGTCTTTTCTGATTCCATGCAAAACATAAAATGTACTACCCAAGGTGATTTACAGATTCAATGTAATCCACATTAAAATACCAACATCATCTTTTGAAGATCTACAAAATTCTAAGCTTTAATGAACTCATCCCTCCAATTCTTTGGATTTTGTTTTCCAAGGACTCCATGACTCAGAGATACCAGAGTATTTTTTTCTTTTCCTATAGCTGTTGGGGAATGAGCAACCAATAAATACTGACTTTTTAATTCAGCCCTTGTGTTTATTTATTTATTTTTTTTTTTTTAGAGACGGGGTCTCGCTCTTGGTCAGGCTGGTTTCGAACTCCTGACCTTGAGCTATCCACCCGCCTCGGCCTCCCAGAGTGCTAGGATTACAGGCGTGAGCCACCGCGCCCGGCCTCAGCCCTTGTGTTTATTAATAAACACCTTAAAATTTGACAATTTGCTTTAGACTTTTTTTCTCACTTTACTATCTGGGTCTAAACTTCCTCCATACATAATGTGTTATTTCCTGGCCATCACATAGGTTTTAAACTTCATCATCATTATAATGAAGAGATGATCCAGACAGTGGAATATTATTACCCAGTCTGAAAAATGTGAGCTTTTCAAACCATGAAAAGACATGGGAGAACTTTGAATGCATAATTGCTAAGTGAAAGAAGCTAATCTTAAAAGGATACATACTATATAATTCCAACTATGTTACATTCTGGTAAAGGCAAAATTACAGACAGAGTAAAAATATCAGTGGTTGCTTGGAGGGAACAGAGGTGGGAGGGATGAACAGGCAGAGCACAGAGGACTTTCAGGTCAGTGGAACTACCTGGTATGATGCTATAATGGTAGATACATGCATTTCATTATACATTTGTCCAAACCTATATACAACACCAAGAGTGAACCCTAATGTAAACTGAGGGCTTTGAGTGATTATGGTGTGTCAATGTAAGTTCATCAATTGTAACAAATATACCCCTGTGATAGAAGATGGTGATAATGGGGGAGGCTATGCATGTGTAGGGGCAGAGAGTGTATGGAAAATATTTGTACCTTCCTCTCAATTTCGCTGTGAACATAAAACTTCTCAGAAAAATTTAAGTCTTAAAAAAAGAAGAGAAGATAGCATGTAGACAGCAGGCAGGAAATGATGCCACACACTTGCAGTTTTGCGTTTCCATTTCCCCTGGAGACAAGGACCTTGTTTGTCCTGGCGATAGTGATGCAGCATGTGTGGTTCTCATGGATGTCTATTTTTGTGCTCTAGTGGTGATTGCCCCCAAACACGCACGTATTGGACTTGAAGAATAAAAAGACTTATGAGTAATACATTTGCTAAGAATGAAAGCATTCAGATGTTTACCCCTTTAGAACAATCTATCTTGCCTTTTCATGTCCTTTTCTTTCTCACTGGCAGTCTTTTGTACTTAAAATATTTTCAGTAGTTAACCTTGAAACAAGATCTGCATTTTCAGAATTTTCCTATCATTGATGAGGGTAAATCTCATGCCTTTGAAGGATGGGTACTTTTTTTGTCCTCTGACATCTTGTTTCTTGAAGAAAGTGTTTAGTCAAGTTTGTATATTAATTGATGATGCTTAATCAAGTTTGTATATTAACTGATAACTTAGTGACATTAAAGTTAATGTGCTTCCCTTCTAGTTCTATACCTTTACCTAGGAGAAATGGGTCTATCTCAGAAAGCAAGAGTGACAATCTATTTTTTTCAGTCTTTTTTCCCCCTCTCCCCAAATGCAACCTTTTGCTTCTATCTCTAGAACCCACAAGGTTCTGACCTAGTAGCTTCAAGTCCCAAATGAATTTATTCCTATTCCATGAAGCCTTCCCTGCTTACGCCAAGCCTGAGCTCTTACTGTACTTACCCCACCATTCACTTGGTGTACATGTTGCCTTATTGCACTCTTGTTTGACTTTTCGTATGGCTATTAGTATCTCTCCAAGAAGACTGCAAGTGCTTTTAGAGTAGCAAATACTTGTTATGCCTCTTTCATTTTCTTATGATGCTTAGCATATCTATTCGATAAGTTTTAGTTTAAAGGATAGTGTGTCCTTAGTATCTCTGATAAGCCCTGGGGAATAAGTTTTGGGATATATTTCTTGCTACATCATTCTTAGCTCAAAAAAGAAAATTTGGTTTGTCCTGACAGTTGGCAAGTCTGAAAGACCAGCAGTATTTGAATCTATGTGGTAGAGAGGGGGTGAAGGATAAAGTATATTAGTCCAACTGCTTTTTTGTGGCTCCACTGTACCTGTTCAGATCAAACTTGTTAAGTTAAGGCACTCTCTTTTTAAAGAATAATCCATAAGCTAACTCTGGAACCCACAAGAATCTGGATCACAAGCTAACATGTTGGAATGATGCTCTCTGTTTTATCATCCATTGAAAATTTTCTCATTTACTTCCTTTTTGTATGATAATATAGTCATAACTATGATTTAAGTCCAAACTGGAAAAATAATTTTGGGGTTCTAGTTCATAGAAAAAGAATAATGGACTTTATTGACAAGAAGATAGGAAAATAAGTATTCTCATATTCTATTGGTGGGAGGTGTGTAAAGAAATTCCGCCTTTTTTAGTGGATAGGGAATTTGATGTTGTAAGTTTGAGCACTATCCAAGCAACCCAATTCTTCATAAAGTTAGTTTGTCTCAACTAATTTTTATATTAAAATATACACATACACGCTTCTGGAAAAGATGGTAAAGCAAGTATTACACTTTAAAACACTTCTGTTTAATGCATATCATCATGATAGATAAAATATAAAAAGAGATAACAAAATGCATGCCTAGACTCGAAAACAAGATGAACATTTCTGTGAAGCACAAATGGAATACTGAGTGAGGCTGAATCAATTGCTGGGCTGTCATCCAAAACTAAGCAATAGCAGCCAGGAGCTAAGCTCCTGCCAGTAAAGGAACTATAAATGCACCAAGCAAGATAAGAGGCTGAGTCTGGTCACTGTTTGAAGCCAAAGTCTCCCACTGCCAAAAGGAAGTTGAAAAGAATGGTGATTAGCTAGATGCTGGGGCTGGTGCTTCAGAGGAAACTGTACATCCAGGGTGGCTCCCAAGCAAGAACTGAGTCAGCCTGCCCACTGTCTCCCTGACTAGATCTGTGAGACCCTGACATCACAGTGGAACATCACAACACCGTGAAAATGCCTAATGGTGGACTGAGTGGCTGGGGGTTAGGTGCAGGAAACCACAAAAGTGCAATTGACAGAAACAGTGGATAGCAACCTTCTACTCAGACTTCATCTGCCACCCAGAACACATGAAGAAAACTATGTTAAGAAAGGCTTCAACAAACTTTGTATATCTTAGAAGTCTGTTCATGTCTTTTGCCCACTTTTCAATGGGGTTATTTATTTATTTTGCTGATTTGAGTTCTTTGTAGATTCTGGATATTAGCCCTTTGTCAGATGTATAGTCTGCAAATATTTTCTCCCAGTCTGTAGGTTGTTTATGTACTCTCTTGATTATTTCCTTTGCTGTGCAGAAACGTTTTAGTTTAATTAAGTCCCATTTACATATTTTTGTTGTTGCTGTATTTGCTTTGGTCATAAATTCTTTGCCTAAGCCAATGTCCAGAAGAGTTTTTCCTATGTTTTCTTCTAGGATTGTTATGGTTTCAGGCCCTGCATTTAAGTCTTTAATCCATCTTAATTTAATTTTTGTGTGTGGTAAGAAAAAGGGATCCAGTTTCATTCTTCTCCATATGACTATCCAATTTTCCCAGAGCCACTTATTGAATAAGGTGCCCTTTCCTCAGTGTATGTTTTTGTCTGCTTTATCAAAAATCAGTTGGTTGTAGCTATATGATTTTATGTCTAAGTTCTCTATTCTGTTCCATTTATTTATGTGTCTACTTTATACCAGTACCATGCTGTTTTGATTACTATAACCTTGTAGTGCAATTTGAAGTCAGGTAATGCGATGCCTCCAGATTTGTTCTTTTTGCTTAGGATTGCTTTGGCTATTCAGGCTCTTTTTTGATTCTATATGAAATTTAGGATTTTTTTCTTATTCTGTGAAAAATGACATTGGTATTTTGATGGGAATTGCATTGAATCTGTAAATCACTTTGGGCAATATGGACATTTTAACAATATTGATTCTTCTGATCCATGAGCATGCAGTGTTTTCCATTTGTCCATGTCATCTATGATTTCTTACAAATTCCTAACAAACATGAAAAATGCCTAACATCACTAATCATCAGGGAAATCCAAATTAAAACCACAATGAGATATCACCTTACCCCTGTCAGAATGGCCATTATTAATAAGCCAAAAAACAATAGATGTTGGCACAGATGTGATAAAAAGTCACCACTTATACACTGTTGGTGAGACTGCAAATTAGTACAACCTCTATAGAAAACAGTATGGAGGGCCGGGTGTGGTGGCTCACGCCTGTAATCCTAGCACTCTGGGAGCCCAAGGTGGGTGGATCATTTGAGCTCAAGAGTTCGAAACCAGCCTGAGCAAGAGCAAGACCCCATCTCTACTATAAATAGAAAGAAATTAATTGGCCAACTAAAAATACATATAGAAAAAAATTAGCCGGGCATGGTGGCGCATGCCTGTAGTCCCAGCTACTGGGGAGGCTGAGGCAGGAGGATCGCTTGAGCCCAGGAGTTTGAGGTTGCTGTGAGCTAGGCTGACGCCATGGCACTCTAGCCCAGGCAACAGAGTGAGACTCTGTCTCAAAACAAACAAACAAACAAAACAGTATGGAGATTCCTCAAAAAGCTAAAAGTACACGTATCATTGAATTCAGCAATCCCACTACTGAGTATGCACCCAAAGGAAAAAAAGTCATTATATAAAAAATACACGTGCACCCAAATATTTATTGCAGCACAATTTACAGTTGCAAAGATACACAATCAACCTAAGTGTCCATCAACTGATAAGTGGATAAAGAAAATGTGGTTTTTATATATATAATACTCAGCCATAAAGAGGAATGAAATAATGTCTTTTGCAGCAACTCGGATGGAACTAGAGACCATTATCCTGCATGAAGTATCTTAGGAATTGAAAGACAAATAACACATATTCTCACTTATAAATAGGAGCTAAATGGTGGGTATATATGCTCATAAAGTGGTACAATGGATATTAGAATCTAAGAAGGGAGAAGGGGGAGAGGGATAAAAATTACCCATCAGGTACAATGTACACTATTCTGGTGATGGGTACAGTAAAAGCCCTGACTTCAGCATTGTACAATCCGTCCGTATAACAAAAAACACTTCTATCCCCTAAATCTATTCAAATAAAATACTTAATGCATAAAATAAAATGCAGAGGATTACAAATAAAAAAAAAAGTTAACAATTGAATACTGATTCACTCAAGATGAAATTAAGTTTTGAAACAGCTGACAATGAATTTAAAATAAATATCTTTAGAGTGGTCAAAAAGATTAAGACATAGCATAAAAATGTAGGTAGATATGACTTAAAAGCAGATACATTTAAAATTTAGAATTCCCAGAAATAAAGTCAATGAATTTTAAAATATCAACAGAATACCTAGACTGTATTTAGTAGCAGAAAGAAGTAATGAAGTAGATAAGAGCTCTGAGCTTGCCCCAGAGCTCAGCACAGGAAAGAGACAGGGATCAAGGCACACACACTCGTGGAAGGTAGACTGAGAGATTCCAGCATATGTCCAGTGGGAATTATAGAAGAAAGTGGAAGAAATGATGGAGCAATTTTTGAAGCGATATTTGAAGGAATATTGGCTAAAATTTTCCAAAATTGAAGAAAGTCAAGTCCTTAGTTCCAGGTATGGAACAAGATTAATCCACATACCTTCAAAATTAAAGTGAAACTGTAAAAAATCTGGCATTAATGGTAAAATCTTAAAGCTACCTCAAAGAAAGACAGATTGCCCACTAAAGAACAAAATCAAACTGACAGTAGGCTTCTCATCAGGAAAAAGTATAGGCCAGGAAAAATAGAATAATATTTTTAAATACTAGGGGGCGTGGAAATTATTGTCAACACAGAATTTCATAACTTACCAAATTATTATTCAAGAATGAAAGCAATACAGACATTTTTAGATATACGAGGTATATGGATTTCCCACTCGCAGACTCTTATTAAGAGATATTAAGGAAAATCAAAAGGAAAATGAACCCAGGGAAACATATAGGATCTAAGAGAACTGGTAACATATAATTTAATAAATATATAAACAATCACAATTAACTACAGATTATAAAAATGTGTGTCTCAAAATAAAGCTAAAGCAAACTATGGGAACAACAAAATGGGGTAGTTTAGTGGGTAGTTGAAACATTTTGGGAGGCATAGAGATACTAAAACTTCTAATTGTACATTTTAAGAAATGAGATAGATAACCTGTAGAAAAATAAAAATACAGTCTACATCTTCCTAACTAGCTAGGGGAGGGGAGAAGGCAGGAAGGAGGAGGAAAGAGTATAAATAAAACCCTAAAATCTAGAAATAAGTCCAAATATCCAAATATGAGTGAGCTAAATAATGTAATGTATTAAGTTCACTTGTAAAAAGAAAAAGGTGATTGATTTGGATTTGTAAAAATTCATAAGGCAAATACCTAAAAAAAAAAACCCCAAAATTATAAAGGTGAAAATAGAGATTAAAAGATGATATAGCATGAAAATACCAGAAAAAAGCCGGTGGAGCAATGTTAATATTAGACAGCATTTAGCCCTCCCATCTTCAAGAATACACTCTTTATCTAAACAAGGTGTATATTTGAATTTTAAAACATGCATAGATTCTTGTAACCACTACCACAAACAGGATACAGAATAATTTCAGCACCCCAAGTGTTAAATACTGGGGGGAAATTACTGTCTCACGCTGATTTTGCAGGGAACACTCCAACCGTTAACCTCTGATCTGTTCTATTAATATGTCCCTATCTGTTCTCTGTCCTGTTTTTCAGAATGCCATGCAAAATCAGATAGTGTATAATCTTTTGAGACTGACATGTTTTTTAATAGCAAAATTGCCTACGTGCACATCATCATGGGAATGTCTTTAGTAAATTATAGCACATCTATAGCGTGTGATTCTGTAGCACTTAGAATGAAGTAGATCTCCAGGTGCCAGTGTGTTAACGTCTCCAAGACATACTATGAAAGTGAAAAACTCAAGGTGCGGGAACAATACATATAGTAAGATCCCATTTGTTTACATATATGTATGTCAATGAACAGATACACATCTGCAACAGTATACACAAACTTATTGGGGCCCTAAGGAATGGCCGTGGAATAGGGAAAGGGAGGACTCTATCTTCTATTTAAAAAAAAAAAAAAGACAGGGCCATGCGCAGTGGCTCAAGCCTGTAATCCCAGCACTTTGGGAGGCCGAGGAGGGAGGATCATTTGATCCCAGGAGTTGGAGATCAACCTGAACAACATAACAAGATCCCATCTCTACAAAAAATTTAAAAAATTAGCCAGGGGTGGTGGCAGTCACCAGTAGTCCCAGCTACTCGGGAGGCTGAGGCAGGAGAATCACTTGAGCCTAGGAGTTCAAGACTTCTTCACTCCCACCTGGGTGATAGAGTGAGACCCTGTCTTTAAGGAAAGAAAAAAATGTATCTCTCTGATGGTATAAATTTGATAATTACAACTTTAAGTATATTGGATTTCTCTTCCTAGGTTTGAACAGCATTTCAGGGTAGATTTGGATGGGTTTTTACTTTTTAAAGGAAATTTGAATTTTTACTTTACATTTCCCCTGTAAACACCTCCCCTGCCCCCTGTAGAAAGCAAAAGCAAGAAATTCAGTTTATTTCATTGACCTTAGAATGGAAGATCTTCAAGATCCCTTTTTTCTTTTCAAAAATAGCTCTTATGTTTTCTCAGCATGATTATATGCAGATGAGAATTCAAGAATCTAAATGTTAGTGAGCCCATTTCTCCAATGCCTGCATTTCTTGGGTTTCTTCTCCTGAAGTAATACATAAATATTATCACAGTCATGGAACAATTTTACATGAACATTTTTTTTTCCCAAGGGACTTTTAACTGGAAAGCCTTGAGGGGCATTTTATACACTTTTGTACCCTAGATGTCATTCCTAAAGATCTAGAGGCTTCTCAGGTCAAATCCCAATCCAGTGCCCTCTCCCAGTTTTGTCAAATTCCTGGAAGAGTTAGGTTCTCATGATCCCAGTTTCTGTTTCCATGACAATTGTGTAGATTATAGATTTTTACCTGTCCCAGGCAATCTCTCCCTATCTGTACAATGTTGATCCAAGCATGAAATTTGCTGTGATTTCTACAAAATTCATACATAGAAGGGATAGTGTGTTGGGGGTGGTGGTGGCAAATTTTACTAAAAGTCTGAGAAAGATTGAAAAGTATTTGCATCTCAAAATAGAAATAATGAGCATATACTCTAGCCACCTATTGTGTTGCTTGACCTACTTTTCTTCTTCCTTTCGAGCCCCTCTTTGCTCTCCTAATTCATCTCCTCCTATTTCCGAGCCTATTCGTTCAACAGGAGTAAGACTGAACCATCTCTTCTACCTTGGCTTCACCTGACCGGTGCTCTCAGTGACTCGCCTTCCTCTGTGTCCCTCTCCTCCTCCTTTCCACACTTACTCAGAGGTTTTCCTTACCATAAATGATTTCACTGTAAGAAGAATGCTATATCAGCTTTTAGGATATTAACATTTCTAATATTTCCCTGTTTTGAATCAGGTTCTCTTATTCATTTTAATTTAAAATCTTTTTTTTCTCTTCTCTCCCTCTCCCAATTTCTTTGCCTGCCTTATCTCCCTCCTCCTACACAAACATACCATGTGCTCTGTTCTGAAGCTTCTTTCCTCCAAAGGCAGTCTGAGGGTTGCCTCTAGGAGAAAATGGTAGAATTTCCGTATGTTGTGACATGTGTGTGTGTGTGAGAGAGAGAGAGAGAGAGAGAGAGAGAGAGAGAGAAAGCCAGCGCTGTTGGGGATGACCTGAGCCTCAGGGCCCCTTAGAGCTGGATGGGGTTGGGGACGCCCACACCTCAAGCACTCTTTCTTAGTCTTGCACCAGCAGCCTGGAACCCTACAACTGAAATTTGTTTTGCAGCCTTTCTTTAAGGCTTGATTTGCACCCTGAACTTTAAATGACTGGGTAAAGGTAAAGAGAAGTGAAGTGTAGGTTTAACTAGGCAAACTTCTCAAAAGGGCAGAAAAGAGGAAACAAAAACTTCCAAGTTCTTATAGGCTGCTGTTATTTACAAAGATAGGGCAAAAACACTCTTTACCTTTTTAAAAAAAGAAAAAGAAGAGGAAGAAGCTTGTCTGCCTTTTCTTTCTGAGTATACCTTTGAAAATATTGAATCTTCTCCCGTTTCTTCCCAATGTTGCAATGTTCAGAAACACTGTTTCTATTTTTTTTTTCTGTCTCTCTAGGACATGAAGAAACACTGTTTCTATTAAACATGGAAGATAAATTCCTCTCTCCCTTAGTTTTTTCACAGTTTAAATCTTCATACTGTTTACTGTTGGACTCCTTAACCTGGCAGTTTCTTTTTGTAGTCCTGTATTGGACAACCTGGTCTCACATTCTTCTGGAATTCTACTTGGAGCTGCCGCTCTGCTGGAGTCTTTTTATGATATGTTCCCTCAGCAACATCAGCTACTGTTCTTCATGACTAAATTCCAGTATTGTTTTTTCTACTTAGTGCTTATTTCTGAGTGATGAACAGCTTTTGGAAAATAGATAGCTGTCTTTATCCTCCTGGGATTTGAGTAGGCACATTTCAGAAACCTTATCTTCATAAAGACTAAAAGAGAAACATAAAATCAGAAGACTGAAAGGAACTTCTGGAGACTTGTTTGTGTACTACCCTCCTGCACTGGGAGGAGTACAGCCATCCTAGCAGAATCTTGGTGAAATGAGAAGAATGGGGGCGGGGGAGGAGTGGAAGAACACTAAGCTGAAAACAAATGGCAGGTTTCAGTTCCTGTTCTGCCATTTCCTAGCTATGTGAACTTGGGCAGGTCACTTAAATTTTCTTCCTCTGGTCACTTTCTTCTGTGGAATGGAGAGAATGTGACCCAATGCCCCAGCATGGCAGACCTCAATCAGATGTGTAAAATATAAAAAGGTACACCTAACTGTGTGTTCACACACACCTGAGTGAAAGGTGCACAAGCTAGATTTCAGCTTACAACTTGCACCTGGGCACCCTGGTACAGTGCATAACCTGAAATTCTATACAGCAGCCAAGCTCCCAAAGTCTACCATCCTCGGCCACTATGAGCAAGCCTGGGGGAGGAGCTGGGAGATGGGACAGTACTGGGGCCCCAGGGACTTAGCACTTTAAGAAGGTGCCTGCCTTTTTACCTTCTAATTAATCTTGCTTTTACACTTATTCTTCTGTACTTTCATCACATCATTGACAATGTCATATTAACATATTAGTTCAAGGGTATCACCTTGGGGAATGTGCTCATGGAAGCACATTCCTTTTCCCTGCTGGTCTCTGGCCCCCACCCTGTGCCTACTTCACAGGTTGTTGAAGCATTAAATTAAACCATGAATGGGAAAGCACCTGGAACATGATCCCAAACACTGAAGTTCTTGCTTCTCTTTTACGTTCCTTCAAGATATTCTGGCATTTGTCTAGGCTTTCTCCTACTGTTTGCTAGTCCAGAGGTTTCCAAATAGTGTGCTCAACCCCCAAGAAATATGACAGATGCTCCATTGAAATATGAGATAAAAATGAAAATTTTATTTATATTTATTCTAAACTTACAAGGGAAATAGCTTTTCTAATATTCGACATATTGATTGATAAGGATATATAGTAATTATAAGTAGACACACGTATCCTAGGTGGGCATACTCAACCTTTTTTCTCTGATATAGGTAAGTAATAAAAATGTTTGAAGACCACAGCTCAGTTCTCACATCTCTGTACCCTCTAAATAGAATTGCATTTGTTGTTCTTCCCTGAATTCTTCTTATTTAAATAGCAAGTAGTTTCCTCTGCTTTATCTTCCAGGACAGAGCTTTATAAATGTTGGAGTGAAACATTCTCTCCTCACCTATCCTCATTTCTTGTTATCTGCATAGGACATGGGAAACAGCAAACTTTTTCCCTAAGATTTGACTTATTTGTGTAAGATAACTTGTTATTCAGGATAAAGTCAAATTGGTATCCTTTTGGTTTAATCCTAGACATTCAGTAAAATAAAATAAGAGTGTGGGCTGTAGGTCTAGCTGGTCTTGGGATGGATGACATTAGGCAAGTGACTTAACCTGAGTCCATGCCTCAGTCTCCTCATCTGTAAAATGGGAATAATAAGAATAAGAATATTAGTAAGAATTAAGACAGCAATTTAAAGAATCAATACCCATGACATTATGAGAATAGGGTCAGTTGCATATTAAGCACAACAGAAGTTTACTGCTGTCATCACTATAACCACCATCTTCATCACTAGAAGAGGTGTCTTTCACCTGCAGACCAATACAACCGAACTGGAAGGAGTAGTGGCAGTTCTGGATTCATTCACTTTCTCAACAAATATATACTGGTGGTCTCTCATGTATGAGGCGCTTTACAAAGTGTTGGGTGCTTCATTCCATTGTCAATCTCGTGCTTCTGTGTGGTGGGTTGCTAGTTCCCTTGTTACCCACATATGGTGACATTACCTACCATGCCATAGCAGTCCACTTTGCAGTGGATTCCGTTTCTACTTCTACAATAAACATAAAGGGCTTTGATGTTGCAAAATCATTAAACAATTTGCTGTTGCAGAATCACCAAACAGTATGGATTTCCAGCCATTTGACATTTTAAGGTACAGATAAGCTTTCCCTGCATTATTAATTCCACATGTCATTGCTGTATATTCCCTGGTTATTATCCTTCCATTGAAATGTTTGTTTATTGTTCATATGGTTTCACTTACATGGGCCTCTTCCTGGGCATGATTCCTTCAGGTTGATTCAAGATATATTCTGACTCATTCTACCTCATCTTCAGAGAGGGTACATTTTCTCCTTCCCAAATTGCAATCTTATAAGTCTGCTGGACAGTATTGTGGCTTAATATTCTTGTCAACAAATCAAAGCTTTGGTAGAAGGATAGTGGTTCTCAGTGTAATATGTTGTGTGCAAATCTAGCAAATTTAGAAATAATTATTTTACTGTTAAACATTTCTATATTTTTTCTCTCTCTCTGAAGAAATGTTTTTTTCTGAAAGCTTAGTAAAATTCCCATTATATTAAAGCCATTCATATTGATTTATGCATATATTCTGGATATGGGTAGGAAGAAAAGGGAAAATAATAAGGACAGGATCTTCTTTCAAATTTCCTCCTTCCAATCCTTTTACTTCTCACACACAAGCTGCTATAATCTTGGGGGACATGCAATTCAAGTTTGAGTCTGATACGGTGATATACTTCCAAGACCAATAACTGATTCTTCCAGGCTCCAGTGAGACAAGAAATGCTATTTTCACCAACTAAAATATATATAGAAAAAATAAGCCGGGCATGGTGGCGCATGCCTGTAATCCCAGCTACTCGGGAGGCTGAGGCAGGAGGATCGCTTGAGCCTGGGAGTTTGAGGTTGCTGTGAGCTAAGCTGACGCCACGGCACTCTAGCCCAGGCAACAAAGTAAGACTCTGCTCAAAAAAAAAAAAAAAAGAAATGCTATTTTCAAAAAACACATAAATGTTCTCTAAATATTTACTTTGTTGTGAATTGTTCTATGACTTGACAAAACTGCTTTTATGTTGTAACTTAGACATGATAAAGAAAGTCAGATATTTCATTTTTCCAGCATGGGGGCTAAGAATAAAATCTTGGTGCTGGAATTGAACATTGTATTTTCCAGGCAAAGGAAATGGACATTTATTGGATGTTATTGCTGCTTTCTTTGCACTAATGACATTATGAAAGCTCTTTGAGTAATATAATTTGAAAATATTATTTCTGTGTTTCAGGTCATGCAAGACAAGATAATCTGCCTTCCGAAAAGAGTGCAGCCTGCTCAGAACCACTCTTCCATTTCGAATGTGTCTCAAGCAGTTGCCAGTACCACCCCACTGCCTCCACCTAAACCGTCTCCCACTAACCCCGTCACTGTGGAAATGAAAGGACTGAAGACAGATTTGGACCTTCAACAGTACAGTTTTATAAACCAGATGTGTTACGAGCGAGCCCTCCACTGGTATGCCAAGTACTTCCCTTACCTTGTTCTCATCCATACCTTGGTCTTCATGCTCTGCAGTAACTTTTGGTTTAAATTCCCTGGTTCCAGCTCCAAAATAGAACACTTCATCTCCATCCTAGGGAAGTGTTTTGACTCTCCTTGGACCACACGGGCTTTATCTGAAGTGTCTGGGGAGGACTCGGAAGAAAAGGACAATAGGAAGAACAACATGAGCAAGTCCAACACCATCCAGTCTGGTCCAGAAGGCAGCCTAGTCAACTCTCAGTCTCTAAAGTCAATTCCTGAGAAGTTTGTGGTTGACAAATCCACTGCAGGGGCTCTGGATAAAAAGGAAGGTGAGCAAGCAAAGGCCTTATTTGAGAAGGTGAAGAAGTTCAGGCTGCATGTAGAAGAAGGTGATATTCTATATGCCATGTATGTTCGCCAGACTGTACTTAAGGTTATCAAATTCCTAATCATCATTGCATATAATAGCGCTCTGGTTCCCGAAGTCCAGTTTACAGTGGACTGTAATGTTGACATTCAGGACATGACTGGATATAAAAACTTTTCCTGCAATCATACCATGGCACACTTGTTCTCAAAACTCTCATTTTGCTACCTGTGCTTTGTAAGTATCTATGGATTGACGTGCCTTTATACCTTATACTGGCTGTTCTACCGTTCTCTAAGGGAATATTCTTTTGAGTATGTCCGGCAGGAAACTGGGATTGATGATATTCCAGATGTGAAAAATGACTTTGCTTTTATGCTTCATATGATAGATCAATACGACCCTCTCTATTCCAAGAGATTTGCAGTGTTCCTATCTGAAGTCAGTGAAAATAAATTAAAGCAGCTGAACTTAAATAATGAATGGACTCCTGATAAACTGAGGCAGAAGCTACAGACAAATGCCCATAATCGACTGGAATTGCCTCTTATCATGCTCTCTGGCCTTCCAGACACTGTTTTTGAAATCACAGAGTTGCAGTCTCTGAAACTTGAAATCATTAAGAACGTCATGATACCAGCCACCATTGCGCAACTGGACAATCTCCAAGAGCTCTCCCTGCACCAGTGCTCTGTCAAAATCCACAGTGCAGCTCTCTCTTTCCTGAAGGAAAACCTCAAAGTCTTGAGCGTCAAGTTTGATGACATGAGGGAGCTGCCCCCCTGGATGTACGGACTGCGGAATCTGGAAGAGCTCTACTTGGTTGGCTCTCTGAGTCATGATATTTCCAAAAACATCACCCTTGAGTCTCTGCGGGATCTCAAAAGCCTTAAAATTCTCTCTATCAAAAGCAACGTTTCCAAAATCCCTCAGGCAGTGGTTGATGTTTCCAGCCATCTCCAGAAGATGTGCATACATAATGATGGCACCAAGCTGGTTATGCTCAACAACTTAAAGAAAATGACCAATCTGACAGAGCTGGAACTGGTCCACTGTGACCTGGAGCGCATTCCTCACGCTGTTTTTAGCCTGCTCAGCCTCCAGGAATTGGACCTGAAGGAAAATAATCTGAAATCTATAGAAGAAATCGTTAGCTTTCAGCACTTGAGGAAGCTGACCGTGCTAAAACTGTGGCATAACAGCATCACCTATATCCCGGAGCATATAAAGAAACTCACCAGCCTGGAACGCCTGTCCTTTAGTCATAATAAAATAGAGGTGCTGCCTTCCCACCTCTTCCTATGCAACAAGATCCGATACTTGGACTTATCCTACAATGACATTCGATTTATCCCGCCTGAAATCGGAGTTCTACAAAGTTTACAGTATTTTTCCATCACTTGTAACAAAGTGGAAAGCCTTCCTGATGAACTCTACTTCTGCAAGAAACTTAAAACTCTGAAGATTGGGAAAAACAGCCTATCTGTACTTTCACCGAAAATTGGAAATTTACTATCTCTTTCCTACTTAGATGTAAAAGGCAATCACTTTGAAATCCTCCCTCCTGAACTGGGCGACTGTCGGGCTCTGAAGAGAGCTGGTTTAGTTGTGGAAGACGCCCTGTTTGAAACTCTGCCTTCTGATGTCCGGGAGCAAATGAAAACAGAATAACTTATTTTTCGTTAAAGTTTGACTGAAACACGCTTCTACCAAATACAGTATGAATAATTAGGTAGTCTTAATGCCTTTCCTATTTTATTTTTATTTTTTTTTCTTTTTCACACAAAACAAAATGTACACAAAGATTGAGTAAGGAGTATGTATTTTTTAATAAAAATTTAATTGTATTTTTTCAATATTAATATTTTAAAGTTTTATTTGTCTTGGAACCCAATGTATCTATTAGTGTTTTCTACTGATAGAAACAGACGGTTCCATCTGTTTTTTTGTTTTCGTTTATGTTTTTCAGTTCATTCTTGTGAAAGGGAGGGAATTATAAGTTGCATGCTTTTGGCATTTTTTTTAAATAGAGGGAGATATTTTGCCAGGGTCATTTTTAGCTTGTTTACACCTGTGTAGGGTCCTCATTTTTGTGTTTTCATTGTGTGTATACCAAGGAATCTGTGCTAGTTGTTTTAATACCAGCTGCCTTCTTTACTGGCCAAGTCCTTCATTCTACAGAAAACACTTCTCCGGAGTATAACTTCACAAAAGTGCATTGTCACAGAGTATTATTTCTGAATTTCCCCCTGCCTCCAACAGAACCATAAATTGTGTTATTTCATATACCTGACATCTATAGTTATCCTGTAGGCAAGGCTTTTGTAACTGGGTGAAGAAAATAATCTTTAGTGGTTGGCATGCTTGAATTGGTCATTTATAATTTAACTGATTTGCATTTTTACCAATATTTTTTAAATATTTCAAAACTAAATACAGAGGCCCCTCCCCTACCTTTAATCTCAATACTGCTATGTAGTACTGGTGAATGACCTTAGAGAACCTAAATTTATTTTAATATTCCAGCAGGTAATTAAATTTAAAAATCATAGAATTAGAAGCCTGTTTTTGAGTAATTTAATCATATTTGATATCTTGATATGTAGATGCATCAGATGGAAAAAATTTCACTACCAAAGTGCCCTGTCAAAGAGCTGGTGTGCGCCACTCAGGCCCTCTCCCTTGCTCAGGGCACTGGGGCAGTGGTAATCTATCAGATTCTGCCTGCTGCACAAAATAATCCACTTATGTATACAGTCAGCCCTCCATATCCATGGGTTCCACATCTGGGAGGTCCACTAACTATGGATCGAAAATATTGTAAGAGAAAATTACGTCTGTACTGAACATGTGCAGACTTTCTTATCTTTTTATTATTCCCTAAATACTTCAATGTAACAATTATTTACATAGCATTTACATTGCATTAGGTATTATAAGTAATCTAGAGATGATTTAAAGTATATGAGAGAATGTACATAGGTTATATGCAAATACTGCACCATTTTGTATCAGTGACTTGAGCATCCTCAGATTTTGGTGTCCAAGAAGGTCCTGGAACCAATTCCCCATGGATACTGAGGAACAACTGTATCTTAATTGGTTTCTGTCAAGCCTGCCCTTGCTGTAAATGCTAGTGGAGCAAGCACAGGTACTGTATCTGCTATTTGGCTTAACATACGTGTCTCATCTAAAATGGCTCTGTTAACTTTTTTTTTAAAGTGTGAATAAATTGCTAAGTCATGTTACTTAGCAATAATTTTTGCCTGATTGTCAGCAGAGCTTTTACTTACCTTTGTACTTAAAATCCAACATAGTATGGGCTCTTGGGCAAAATATTTCACTAACTATCAGATAGAACAGGAAAAATGAAATACACTATTTGTGCCGTCTATCCAGGACCAGTGCTACTGATTATAGGAACGTTGTTTTGTGTATCAAATTCACATTGACCATTTTCTGAGCCCTAGACTGATCTAAGAAAGTTCTGTGACTTTACAACTAATGAAAGTAGGAAGATAATTTGGGATTTCAGAGTGCTGTTTTTAAAAATTGTTCCTTGAACCTGGTAAATTCACCCACTGCTACTTTGAGTAATATACAGAAAGCAACTATGGGAACTGTGTACCTCAATTTTGTTTTAAGTTTTAAGATACATAATGGGGTGAAGGATTATGGAAAGAGCTTCTTTTCATTTGTTTAATAAGCTGATCTAATCATATAGACCAAAGTGCTTCACAGTTTCTGTACTATGTTAAAGTTTTAGAATGATTATTTTGTATAACTGATTTATTTAGACCTGCAATTGAAATAATATGTTTGAAAGAGTATCATGGTTATAGTTCTTGTATGATAAAATATTTAATTCCAGAATATTGCTGGGATCCTGAGTTTGAACAATGGGTTGTTTTAGAAACATAGCCCTGTTTTAAGCAATTTGTTGGCAGATCACCATGGTCGAGCATGACAAAAATATTTAATACCCTGTTGAAAGGTAAGCTTAGATAACTGCTGGAAAAACACTGGGTGCACTATTTTTCTGGATAAAATTTATAGTTATTTTCTATATCACTCTTCAAAAGGGATCTATTCAGGTTAAAAATCATATTTATGCTGAAGTCTTTATCTGGTGTTAACTAATAATCTCATATGGGCTAGTAACTGAAATAAGTCACTAATAATTCATTTTTATCATTTGTAACAATTTGCTCAAAATTCCAAAAGAATTTGATTTGTTTTTTAATGATTTTGCAGGCTGACCCTCAACCTAAGTTTTGATAATATTCAGTAAATCAGTATAGTTCTATGACTTTATGTTTTAACTAAGAAAGAAAATTCATAGATGTTTTTATTAGGTTTTATAAAAATTCGAAAGTCTCAAACTTAATTTTGAGTCTATGGTTTCTGACTCTGGCCCTTTTTAATATTGTCAGTTTTTGTTCACTTTCGTAAGTAAAAAGCATTCGATTACTATTTAGCCTTTAAATGGGAAACTCAGGTAAATGAACTTCTGACTTTTCTAAAGTTCTTTAACTGATCAATTCAGTGTAAAGGGGTAATTACCTATTCACTTTCTGTATTTTATAAGCACTCTTGCTAAAAAGGA
This sequence comes from Cheirogaleus medius, assembly GCA_008086735.1. NCBI lineage: Eukaryota > Metazoa > Chordata > Mammalia > Primates > Cheirogaleidae > Cheirogaleus > Cheirogaleus medius. The sequence continues at coordinate 67,635,842 of VBSM01000529.1, forward strand.
ACAACTAGCTCTATTTCTCTAATCTCTGTAGGATGCATGAGAAACTGCTTATATAAATATAAAAACACTGTATGTAATCTTAACTCCTATGACTGCTTGGAGCTCATGATGGGTGAGCTTTTGGTCAGCTTTAAAGGTTAAGCACAGAGCAAACAGTTGTTTGCTAATGGTCTAGTTGAGAGAGAGAGCATGTAAGTATATTCCAATGGAACTCACCTAAGAAGACCACAGTTCAGAAAGCTGTTGCATTTCCTTATTATGTGCTGGGTTTTGTTTTACTCTCCTTTGACATAGCACCTGTAATGCAAAGATTCTTGATATTAATACAATGAAATCTGTTATTTACAATCATAAATTTTTCTTATTGTTCACCCACCTCTTTCCCTGACATTGTATTTCCCAGCGGTTTTAATGGATTCTAACAATTTACATGGCATCTTATGTGGTAGGTACTGTTTTTTTCAGAAAGGCTTAGAAAATATACTCGCTAGGAGTATTTTGTTCACTTAAAGGTGCCTGTTTACCTGGCTCTCAGGCCATCTTTGTGGAAAGGGGCTTAAACAGCCTGGAATATTCTTTGGGTGACTTGAGGTTAGGGAAGTTCCAAGTTCTTTCAATATGGTATTTCATGATTTCTGATATTAAGAAAGAGAAAACAAAACCTTTATATTTCTTGTTAACATTTCCACCAAGAGGGGTTTCTGTTGCTTATTTTTGACTATAAGAAAAGTCCATTCTTTAAGTAGAGAGTATTTTACTCTCTAACCTAATTTCATGTAAAATACCTGATCAATAATAATGATATATTTATTTAAACAGTGAACATTCATGATCCATCATTATGAAAACTGTTAGCGTACTTAGTAGTGAACAGATAAGATAAATTCAATATAATTCCAATTGTTTGCGGAGAGTAAATTAAGATGCAGTTAACATCCTCATCCTCCTATGAATCCTGAACATGATAATGCTATTCAAACAGTTCACATTTTTGGTAGGATCTTAATAACTCAGGATAGGGTTCTATACCTCAAGTTAGCAAAACAAATTAGCAAAACGGCGTAGTTATTAGTGAGGAGACTGCCTAAAGGATCTAGAAGATTTTCTCATCTTTTCTTGTCTATTTAGAAACATTGTAAGGAAACCTGGATAATCCTCACCAGACCTGCCATGATTTTTCAGATTTGGGCCTCAGTGACATGCTTTTGTTATAGTTTCTTGCCAGCCTTCCTAACTAGGTATCCACTCTTATTCCATCTTCCCAGAGTTATTCGCTGGTAAAGGAATAAATTCATTTGGGGGAGATAGAGGAGGGTTTCCCCTGCCTCAAAGAATATTTTTTTTAATCAGAAGACCCTGAAAGGGGTATAAAACTTTGGACAACTTAATTTCTTGGCCATGTTAATTAACAGTTCCTAGGCATTGTTTTTAATGTCGTGTGCATTTGCATCTTTCTTCCGAATGCCTTTCTCTCCTACCTTATTCTGCCTCTTTTTAATGGGATATTTTTATTGGAGTTGGAACTCCATGCCTTATGTGCTCCTTCAGTTTTCCTTTTGCCACTTGTTTACTCTCACTGTTTGTATGTGTTCAGATTGTGTCAAATGCTGGCAAACCTCTAAGATTGTTAAGAAAATGCTTAAAAGTTGATTTGTCATAGTGCAAATTCATAATAAAATGTCTTAATGTTATTTGGCCATGTAGTACATAGGAACAGAAAAATAAAGTCATTTTTGTAACTTAAAATTGAGATTTGTGCCTTTCTTTCTCATTTTTAGAAATCTTATTTATCTTTTGCATTTCTTAAACTATCACTAAGTCCCCCTATGCTCTGCAAGAAATAGGCTACATGCATTCTTTCACTTTGTGTTGAGTTAATTTCTGTAATTGTGACTAATTATTTCCTTCCTTAATTCAATGTACTGTATCTACCTAAGGTGCCCCTGGAGTTTCATTTGGGTAATTAGTGCTTTAATATGTAATCTGGAGTGCAATGTCTGTGCATTTGCCAGATCAGTTTGTAAAATGGCTGTCCAGCTCAGCTTTCAGTAAATACTCTTATGGTAATGACTGTGGTTACTTAAAGGAATCAGAATGGTCCTGCACGGCTAGGCAGCCTCCCCTAATTAACCACATTCACTCTCGGCTTAGGGAAGCCTCTACAAGAAAACTTCATGTACCACTTAAGCATAAGAAAATTGCAATTCATAATTTTCAAAGCTAAACTGTCACTTTACATATTTTTCCAATAGTGGTTATTTTACTGGTAGTCAATTCTCTGGAGAAGGATGATTGAGATGAGGAAGGATTGTGAGTGTGATGGGAGAGGTCGGGTGAATGTGTGTGTGAGAAATTTAGACAAGATTATGTTAGAGAGCTGGAGAAATTTTGGAGACAAGCTGTGGGGAATGGAATAGCTTAGAGCAAGTGGTGATGTCATATGAGGAAAAGACTGCCCACTGCCACCCTCCATTGTCTCATCTTTTAGTCCTTTCGTTCATGCAGAATATTGAGATAAACTCTGAAATTAAATAAATTGATTCTGTTATTTGTTATTGTTGGTTAGCAAGATAAGCATTTTGTTTGAGTACAGAAGTAAACACATAAGATGGAAATCATTAAAGTTAGTTTGCAACTGAGTACGATGATAGCACAAGACCTGCATGTTTCTTAATTTAAATTTGAATGTCATCCTAAATGTCCAAATAGGAAAACAATGAAAAGCTGTTCATTAGCCACATTATTTTGTGTGGAGCTGTATGTAAATCTTTGAATACAGGTTATACTTTAGATTTCACATTTAAACACCTTTGAACACAGCCAGTTGCAAATAAACATATGATCAGGAATGTTACAAGTGACAGAGTATTTTCAAAGTATGAATATTTTATGTATAAGATGGGTAACGATATTATCAAACATCTAAACCAAATTGGCCATTTAGATTATTTTGATTCAGGGATTTTTGTGTTATAATGTTTGTGAACAAGTAGAGGATGGACTTTTTTTTTTTTTTTTTTTGAGACTTCGCCCATGCTAGAGTGCCATGGCATCAGCCTAGCCCACAGCAACTTCAAACTCCTGGGCTCTAGTGATACTCCTGCCTCAGCCTCCCAAGTAGCTAGGACTACAGATGCACACCACCACACCTAGCTAATTTTTTCTATTTTTGGTAGAGATGGGGCCTCACTCTTGCTCAGGCTGGTCTCGAACTCCTGACCTCAAGCGATCCTCCCGTCTCTGCCTCCCAGAGTGCTAGGATTACAGGTATGAGCCACTGAGCCCAACCAGAGGATGGAGTTTCTCTTGTTTATTTTTTTAATCCTTTAAGGAATTAATTTTATTTCGACTCAAGTTACATCTAGACATACACCATTTTTAAAAAACATTTGGTCCAATTCTTATTACAAGTCTCAGGCAATATAGACATTGGGAAAAGTGACACAAAAGAGGCAACCTGTAGGTTTTACATGTTTTATCTCCTCCATAGTTCTGCTAATAAAAAAAAAATCAATTTTCCAGAAGTGATTCTGATATGGCAAAAAAAAAAAATATTTCTTCACTTTGGATTGGAAAGGTTCTTGAGATTCCACTGTAATTTCACATAGACTATGTGTGATAATTTTGTTAAAATCATACTCTAAGTAACATTTGGACAGCTTTGAACATCTTTCTTAGGTTGATTTAGTCCAAGAATATTTAAAACCAGTGCAAAGACATGAAGATGTACTCACTGTGTATTTGAGGAATAAATGTTTATGAAATAGTTGATGAGTCTCATTTGTGCCTGTTGAGTTGTATTTATAAATTATATTTCTTAGTGATTTAAGTTTCTTTATGAAAAGTACTTTATGGAGTAGCCAAGCTCAACAAAAATTGGAAAGGCCATGTACAACAATGATCTCTAAATGGAAACCAGATTTTATTTCTTGGGGGAAGGGCTTTTCTGTGAGCCTTTCTAACAGAATGTCAATTTGTTAAAAATTAGAAGACTATTTTTTCTTAACTCTCCCCCTGTTCTAGCCTCTGGTGGTGTGACTCATAAACTTTCCTGGTTCACACTCTGAGCCTTAACAATATCGGCATGCTAACAGATTTAGTAGTTTTATGCATCCAGAAACAAAGACAGGATGTTGACAGCCTTTATTTTAGTGCGGAAGTATTTAAAATGAATTCATACCTGTGAAATTAAAAACTAGAGATTCAGTTTCAGTCAAAACAACTCAATCTAAACATTTAGCTACATAGATATTTTAAGTCCAGGTAATCTCTCAGAGAAACTGAATTCATGTCAAATGCGAAAGACAAAAATGCCAAAGGGATTAAATACCTGATTTATATTTTAAAAGTCTATTATTTATTGGGGGGTAGTAGGAACATGGAGCTTAATAGGCAGCCTCCTGCTAAAGAATGCTTAATGCACTTTCTAAAATTTAGGATGGTGGAAAGTAATTTGGGGATATCTCAAATAACTAAAAATAGAAATACCATTTTATCCAGCAATCCCACTACTAGGCATCTACCGAAAAGAAAAAAAGACATTCTATAATAAAGAAATCTGCACTCAAATGTTTATGGCCGCACAATTCACAATTGCAAAGATGTGGAAACAACCCAAGTGCCCATCAATACATGAGTGGATTAATAAAATGTGTTATATGTATACCACGGAGTACTACTCAGCCACAAAAAACAATGGTGAACTATCACCTCTTATATTATCCTACATAAAGCTGGAGCCCGTCCTTCGAAGTGAAGTATCACAGGAGTGAAAAAACAAGTACCACAGGTACTTGCCATCAAATTGGTACTAACTGATCAGCACTTAGGTGCTCATATGGAAGTAATATTGATCGCGTGCCAAGCCTGTGGGAGGGGGGTGGTGAGGGTTGGCAAACTCGCAACCAATGAGTGCAGAGCACACTGTATGGGGGATGGGCACACTTGTAGCTCTGGCTTGGGCTAGGCAAAGGCATTATCTGTAACCAGAATGTTTGTAGCCCCATCATATTCTGAAATTTAAAAACATATATATGCAAAGCTAAGAGGAAAAAAAAAGAAAACTAAAATAAAAAAATTAAATTAAAACAATAAAAGTCAAAAAATAAAATAAAATTCAGTATGATTTGTTGCCCTTCAAATTCTACTAACATTAAAATCATCAAATTTCAAGTACAGCAAACCAACTAGGTAAATTATTTTCCAGTAACTTTCCCTAACTTGGAAACTGCTAGTGATTATTAAGTGATTTAATTATAAATCTGATCAACAAATTATATCAGGCCAGGCGCGGTGGCTCACGCCTGTAATCCTAGCACTCTGGGAGCCCGAGGCGGGAGGATCGCTCAAGGTCAGGAGTTTGAAACCAGCCTGAGCAAGAGAGAGACCCCGTCTCTACTAAAAATAGAAAGAAATTAATTGGCCAATAAAAATATATAGAAAAAATTAGCCGGGCATGGTGATGCATGCCTGTAGTCCCAGCTACTCGGGAGGCTGAGGCAGAAGGATTGCTTGAGCCCAGGAGTTTGAGGTTTCTGTGAGCTATGCTGACTCCAGGGCACTCTATCTAGCCTGGGCAACAGAGTGAGACTCTGTCTCAAAAAAAAAAAATAATAATTATATCAGAAATACCAGAAAGTTAACTCCAAAATCTTATGGTAAATACTGATAATGACATTCTTAACAGCACTGCACTACATACCATACTATGGTAAACAACCGTAAGGTACAAGTTGCATTCTGGGTTGTTTTAAAACATTTAGAATCATATATTTTTTTTCCTTATGTGTACAGGGAGGAAAAAAACATTATACAAAAATTTATCCAGAACTCTATAAATGCTTTAAATAGGCTCAACAATTAAAAAAGTTATGCTTACTCTATTTATTTGTTTGTATCAGACATGGGCACATAGAGTGTTAGCTATTTATAGAAATGCCCCTTCTACCTTCAGTTCTGTCCATCCAAATTCAATGTAGGGCCCTGCTTGTATTAAAATTCCTAAGACTCTTTAAAAAGGTTTTAAGACTTATCCAAAATTTTTCTCTAACACTTTCTACCTACCTCTTTAATTAAGGCACTTAACACTTGCATTATAGTTATTTTAGGACCTATTGTATCTCTCCTTTTTGAAGGCCCAATGAGTGCAGAAACCCAAGATTTACTTAGCTTTGTGTTTCCCTTCAGTGCCTACCACTATGACTTGTACTATGCAGGCTCTGAAAAATATATTACTAAATCAATCAAGAGGCCTAACTCTATTAATTGAAAGCCTTGGAACGTGAAAGGCCATCACATTGTTCAAATCTACTCTGTGGTGTATGAGTTTCTTAGGGCCGCCATGACAAAGTACTGCAAACTGAGAGGCTTAATCGGAAATTTGTTTTCTCAGTTCTAAGTCAAGATGTTTGTGGCAGGGTTGGTTCCTTCTGAGGGCTGTGTGGAAGAGTTTATTCTATTTCTGTCTCCCATCTTCTGGTGGTTTGCTGGCAATCTTTGGGGAGCCTTGACTTCTAGATGAATTACCCCATCTCTGCCTCCATCTTCATATGGTGTTCTCCCAGTATATATCTATATCCATGTTCAAATTTCCCCATTTTATTAATATGAGGACACAGTCATGTTGGATGAAGAACCACCCAAATGACTTCATCTTAACTTGATGATGTGCAAAGACCTTATTTCCAAATAAGATCACACTCATGGGTACTGGGAGTCAGGACTTCAACATCTTTTAGGGGGACAAAATTCAATCCCTAATACTGGGCAAAATATTTCTCTTTCTCGATAAAGCTATTAAATTCTAGGTTTATTAGAAACAGAGAATTTGGAGCCCTTGAAGATTAGTTAGCCCAGATGTTTTCAAATAATGTTCCAACCCTTCTTAGAGAGAGGCAAAGTTATACAATGTATCCAAAATGTAAAAAAAATATATATATTTTGTCTGATGGAGGGCAGGTGGGAGGGGGGAGGAAGTGTAGAGTTACATAATGTGTGCCGTGCGCGCCACCTGGGGATTGGACTCGCTTGAAGTTCTGGCATGTGGAGGGGGGAGGGGTGGTAGGGGCAATGTATGTAACCCTAACAATATTTGTACCCCATTATATGATGAAATAGAAGGAAAAAAAAATAGTGTTCCAAGAAGCTCTAAGAAACTCTCCAACAAAGTATCTTGGGAGGAGTCAGGGAGTGGATAGGGCTCCTGCTTTCACATCTGTGCCAATTACTATTTCCATGTAACAAACCAGCCCAAAGCTTAGTGGTGTAAAGCAACTATTTTATGACACTCAGATTCTCTAGGTAAGGAATTTGGACAGCGCATAGCAAAAACAGCTTACTTATCCTCCATGATGTCTGGGAATTTGGGTGGAAAGACCTAATGGCTGGAAACCAGAATCATCTGGAGGCGTCTTCACTCCCATGTCTAGCATTTGATTCTAGCTGTTGGTTGGAACCTCAGCTGGGGCTATCTTGCTGATAGCCTCCCCACACAGCCTGGGCTTCCTCCCAGCATGACAGCTTCAGGGCAGTTAGACATCTTACATGGTAGCTTAGGGCTCCAAAGCAAGTAAGTATTCCAAGAGACAGAAAGAATGTTGCGTCACCTTTTATGGCCCAGCCAGAAGTGATACATGTGAATTTTGAGGCTATTGGTAGAAACAGTCATCAATCTTGCCAAGTTTTAGGACTGGGGTAGAGAAGACAGAGACAACAGCTTTCAATGGGAGAAGTGCCAATGTCACATTGTAAGAAGAATATGCGGAACAGGAGATATTGTTGTAGCCATCTGTGAAAAAGACAATCTGTCACACAATCTCACACCAGCCTCTCCAACCATGGAGCGGCAACTCTATATGTTGTGCATGTAAGGACCCCTAACTCTTTAATGTTTAGTAGCATTTATAGATAAGAAGTATGGGATGAAAAAAAGAAAAGAAATATAGGATGCATGGAGACTAAGTAATGCTCATGAATTTCATATAATCTTCAGCATATCCAGTGATTATTGTAGAAAACCAGAAAATTGAGAAAGCTAGTATTTTCTTCACTCCTTTTCTTTGGGCAAGCTGGGAGAACCTGGCAGAATGTAGACCGTGAAATAACTGCGAGAAAGCCATCATTTCATTTTATTAAATTGCATCTTTAAAATCATCTTTTTGACAGGATTTCAGCTTTCACAAATGTTAGTTAACTATCATATGCTTCTTCCAACACAAGCCAAAATTTCCTAAATTGCTCAGAGACATGTACGGGCACACACATGCACACCCCCCTTGTCTGTGACTTACACAAATTAATAAGAGGAAATGTCTCATCAGTCTGTGGTGACAGGTGGAGAGGCCTGGGGTGGGGCCATGCCCCTTAGCTTCCGTTCTTGTCCTGGCACAGGCATCTGCTCAGTGCCCTGGCTTCCTGCGACTCCCCAGCCTGACTTTAGTGAAGGCTGCAAACCCTCACGGAGACTCCTGGGACAGGCAGCAAATGCAGGGCTCTCAGTCTTCCAACTCCTTGCCCTGCGGCAGCCTTCTCAGTTGGGTCACATCCTTCTAGCTCAGGAGAAGCATTTGGGGGTTGAAAAAAGTTTTCTAGGAAACAATTACTCATGAACACAGGAAGCAAAAACGTCCCAGAGATGTTCTCTAGCAGACAACTCAAACTAATGACTCGCAGCTGGGCAGCCTGCCCTATTACAGCTGATGTAAACTGTGTCTACGTAATGCTGTGTTAAGATCTGTGTTCTCCCTCCAGCCTACTAAATCTTCAAACCAAATCACTAAGGGATTCCCTCACTCATGTTCACTCTTATAAAATCCACCAACATACTTAGCTCATTTGGAAAGAATATTTAACAGATATGATCGTCCGTGATAAGGTTGTTCCACAGATGTCAGATGAAGTCAGAATGTCCCATAAGATTTAGATGAAATTGGCTATACCTCCATTCCATGCCCTTTGGAAGTCCACTGCCCTCCCTAATGTTTCACCAATTTCTAATGTGCTTATGTTTTCAGGCCCCCGACTCTGAGCCCCTGTTTCTAGGGAATGACTTCTGTCTCCCCATTCTAGGGTTTGACCCCTGTGCTACGCCACCCCCCAGCAGTCTGCCCTGTTCTTGATTTCCTCCCAACATTCACACCAGGCTTTTGTGCATTTTTGCCATTTCAGTGAAGGTTTGGAGAGACAGCAGAGCATTCATGAGAACAATGCAAGCCACTCTCAAACCCCATGTTTGTAAAAGCCCTTCAGACACTCCCATCTCCCCTCTCCACAGCCCTCCTGTCTTTTTCTCTGCTCCACAATCCCACTCTCGCATTTCTTATGTCTGGCACACTGCAGTTGCATGTTCTCTCTCATTTCCTGGTCTCCCACTCTCCACCTTCTCACTCTTACCCCGGGCCCCTAGCAACTTATCCACGTTTTTTCTTGACACAATTCCATCCCCTAACAGGGCTTCTGGCAGCTGCTGTTCAGTTGTTTGATCAGCCTGTTAGAGGTTAGTGCTCTGACCTCTGCCTCTTTCCCTAGTCCTCCCATCTTTTCACAATTCCTGCCTCTCCTGCCCTCTGGATATGCCACATCCCCAAGCTTATCCCTCAGCCCTTTGTCCCTATTGTCCTAACCCCAGCCCTTGGTGATTTAATTTACTTTCAGGACTATGTCTGCAGCCCTTCCGCAGCAAGTCCCAGCTTCCTACCTCTGGTTAGCACCTCTTTTCTACCTCCCACCTCCACTGTCTTCTGTCCTCTGGTCCTGTTATCTCAAGCTTTGTGTGTCTGAAAGCAAACTTCTATGCATAACTTTTGTAATTGCAACAGCCTCCGAAATGGTCTCCCCATGAGCCACTGATCCTTCCACGCCATACTCTCTTGTCTTCTCCATCACTAGACCAGGGTTCCCAAGTATAATTCTGATCTTATTGCTCCTCTACTCAAAAACCTTCCCATTGTCTCTTAATACAGTCTGTGGACCTCACCCTGACTTTCAAGGTCCACCACAAACTAGGCCTGACCTGTGTTTCTGGCACAGGCCTTGGAATCCAAAAGGAATTCAAATTCTCACAATCCATTTACCTGGTATATGACCTTAGGCAACTTAATTTAAACTCTCTAGCCTCGGTTTATATTAAGACATCCATATTTTGTCCCTTCCCAGGAAATACTAAAATGTTATGCATCCTAACGCTGGTACCATCCCCAATTCTGTCCTCACTAAATTGTGTATTTCTTCTCATAGTTTATCACCAGTCCTGGTTCTCATCAAAATAAAGATCATTTGTACTTGTGGCCTTCTACCACTTCCTTAGCCACAAGTCATAGCTATTTTTAAGGTCTCTATGATGTAACATAAGGCTGGATAGCAAGAAAGCAAGCTGAAGTGACACTCTGATACTTACAGTATCAACCAAGTGGATGGTTAGCCATATCATGGAGCTTTTGGGTGGCTGCAAGGAGTAAGTAGAGTTGGGGAAAGATGTCTTGTTCCCTTTTCTCTGATGTTCAGATGCTGACAGGTAGCTGGCAGTGTAGCAGGTAGGGGCTAGAGCCAAAACTCGGGCTTCATCAGAGCTTCTGAGTAGGAGGTCATGTGATATAATGTGTGGCCATCACACATGAGGTCCAGAGTTTACATCCCATCTCTGCCACCTTCTGGATGTGTGTACTGGAGCAAACCACTTAGCTCCCTGAGTCACGGTCTCCTCGTGTAAAATGGGGACCCATTTTATTAATAAAAGCTCTAATGCTGATTAGTGGTATTAGGTATCTGACGTGCTCAAGAAATTTGCTGGTATCATGATGACTATGGACTGAGCTCTGGATAATATAAAAATTATCTACAATATTGTACATTTTCCTAAAGTCAACACGTGCTAGGCACTGTCTCAAGGACAGTAAGTTTGCATCTTTGCCATCAAGGTGTTGGAGCATCATGGAGGAGTCACAAGCAAACAGGTACCTTTGAGCAGTGTGTCCAGTGACATGGTGAGCATCCAATGAAGTACCTTGGGAGCACAAGTGCTTTCCCAACCAACCAGCATTTTCTGGGCATCTTCCAGGTATGAGACACTGTTCTAGGTGCTTAAGGACCAAAAATTAATAATATGATCCTTGTTCTCAGAGTCCATGATCTAATAAGAAAAGAGAGCCATTCATTCAAATAGCTACAACATGTTGCGAGAGCTAACCTAGAAGTCTATTCGCACTAGGAGAATGAGGAAGGGTGGGGCCAGAGTCACCTGGCCATAGGACAGGTTTCAGGAGGTGAACCTGAGCTGAGTGGTGATGCAGGTGACCCCCAGGCAGAAATGAGAGGACAGAGGCCTAAAGGACTATGTAGTATCCTTGGAGGGCTCGGGGCAAGTCAAGGGCCATGGCCATTGGAATGGATGGAGGCAAAGATGGAAAGATATGTGAGGATCAACTTGAGGTGCCTGTATCTGCCACCTGCCCCAGAGAGCTCTTTATTTGATCCTTCCAGTACTGGGAAACTAGGGAACGTATTTAACTCCATCCTCAGTTACATTCAAAGCCAGGATAATCTTACAGAATCTGTCTGAGACCTTTCTCTATACTTTAAAATCCTTGTAAAAAGAAAAAACTACCATCTGGTCTAGCAGAAAACCAAAGGCTGTGGAGAGAAGCCAAGAGTCAGCAGATTAACAGTGCCCAGAGCAAATTTCAGTGTGCACAATGAAACTCATAAACATTCATGTGTTGCTTCAGCTTGTCCTTGGCATTACTAGACCTCAGGGAAACCACCCAGCAGACTTGTTCTTTGTCCCTGCCTCTTCTTCTTCTTTCACACCCCATTTCTTCCTTTTCTCTGCTGCCGTTTTTTTCAATAGTACAGCTGATTGCAGGAAATGTGCCCTGTTTAGAGGTCTGGAAAGTCATAAAGGAAGCGACTCAATTAACCTGAACTCTGTGACATTCTCAGGGCAACATTCTCCTTCTGCCTCTGCCTCTGCCGCTTATTGTACTAGTGTGCTCATTTTTGAGGTGCCATTGATCTCAGGGCACACGAGGACATACACAGGCTTGTGTCTGCCCATCCACTCGGAAGCCTGCTCCCCAGGGAAGGCCAAGCTGCCTGCTCAGAGTCTCGAGGGCTGGAGAGCCCAGGGCAAGGGATGCAGAGGAAGACGTGGTTTGACTGACCCAAGTGTCCCTGTCTGACCTCTTAGTCTTTTTCTGTCCCCAAAGGAAAGGTGGAGCTTTCCTGCCCACAGAACTTAATTTCCGTTTCCCGTTCTTTATAATGCTGCATTCCTCTCCTGGGTAGCATGGGTCTTAGCGTTTCTCATAGACAGCACTCTGAGGAATCCCTTGCTCCTAGAAACCAAGGGCTTTCATAATGCTTTGATGCTTTGATACTACTGGGAAAATTGCAGTTGACAAGCTGGAGATCAGACCTCTCCTTTGATGGTGCCATTTCTTAGTTATTTTGCAACCCCTGCCTCAGCCTCTGGCAGGAGCCCAGTGAGCCTGCTCCAGCGGGAACCACAGCATTTCTAGCACCCACGTTCAACTGGCCACACCCAGGGAACCCCTGACCCTCCCGACAGCTTTCAGACACAGAGGAAGCACCACACTTTGGAGTATGAGATCGGCCCCTACAGTGGCTCTCCAGAGGGACCAGATGACACAACCTGAAAGTTACAGGCAGTTTATGCCCTGTGGGGTGAAATTAGACCAAATAGAGAAAGGAAACCCACAAGAGCTGCAAATAAATTCCACACCCTCCCTCTCTGCCATGGATTGTTCCTAGGCTTGGTGGTCTGGTAGATGTCTCATATCAAGCAACCTGCTGTGTTTTATCATGAAGCTGTGACTAACTTGCTAATGAGTATTCACTTTTTTCCTTCCCAGCCTGCATTTTCCTTTTCTCTCATTTTGCAGCCCTGCCATAGCACTAGCAGCTAAGCTTCACCTCAGACTGTGTTTTAGAGAATCCACTAACACTGGCCCACTGAACTCAGAATAACACTATGGACCCATTAATTTGGCTGTTTGTTTCTGGGTTGGGCTAGGCAGGTTTATAATCACCTCTCCCTAACATCCCCTAATGCCCCAGAAGAAGGCCATTCCTTGTTTCTGCCTTGGAAGAGAACAGATTCAGATCTACAGATCCCTGGAAAACATTTAGTCAGAAGGAGAACCATCATAGAGTTATTAATGACAGGGAGAAGGAAATGGAAACAATCTAAGGTTCCCAAAAATGGAGAGTGATTTCTTTAAATGATACATTTTTACAATATAATAATGTTACAAACATATTTATTGACATATAAAATCATTCATGATGTGTTAGTTGAAAGAAGTAAATTAAAAACTAAGTACAGTGGGATCTTATTTATGCAAGAAACAAAAAAATATATATTAATATATCTATGTATAGAAAAAATTAGGAGAAGATATACATCCAAATGCAAACAGATTTTCACTGGGTGGCAGAATTATGAGTGAATTCTCCTTTATTCTTTATATGTGTCAGTATTTTAAAATGTTTCCTCTAAGAAATATATGTTAATAGTAATTTTTTTTATTTAAAAAGGAAAAACATATCCTGAGCTTGGCACTCACAAATGCACATTCACAAATGCAATATGCTGTAACTTCAGAAGGAAAATGAGATGAAGACCCTAGAGAGACTCTGGAGGCCTAAGGGTAACAGATAAACTTTTATATAGGCTTTTATCTGGGATGAGAATTATTAGGAGGATTTGGTTTATAAATGTTCCAAGAATATAAACTGTACTAGTTCAAGCATGAAAGTGATATGTATATATTTCTAACAAAAGAAAGGTTATAGCATTGCTTTAATAACTGTCCTTTGTGAAGCAGCTCATAAAGCATGCCCATGTATTTAATTATTTTGTGATACTTAATAATCGTATTATTAATATTATATTAGGACATAAGTGTGTTGCTCCTTGAATACTTCTCTTGGTATGCTTTTTAGTTCTTGAGAATTTGGGGGGATAAACCATCACCTTTGCATGGGATGGGGCAAATGGTGGGCAGTCCATTTATTCAACACACACCAAGCTCTCTCTCTTTTTTAAGAAACTAAACTGGGAACTAAGGAATTAGAATGTAAAGACAAATACTCTTCCCTCAGTGAGCTGGCAGGGAGCAAGGACCAGTGAACTAACATCTCCAGTGGGCCACAATGGGCACTCTGTGCCCAGGGCTTGAATGGGCCCAAGGAGGGTCTGTAATCCAGGAACACGAGTAGTCAGGAGGGGCTTCCCCAGAGCAGGTGGTGTCTGAGCTGTATGTTGAAGGACAAGTGGGAATTAGCCAAAGAAAGGGAGAAAGGTATCCTAAGACGGGGCTGGGAGATGTAGAAGGGAGCAGGTCCAGGGACTGGAAAAGTTCATCTGTTGACCGGTGCTGTCCAGAACTCTCTATGAGATGAAACATTTCGATACCTGTGCTGTCTGGAATAGTAGCCACTAGCCATATGTGGCTATTGAGCAAGCGAGGAACTGAGATTTTAATTTTATTTCACTTTTCAAATTTAAATGTAAATAGCCACATGCTGCTAGGGGCTACTATATTGAGCAGTGCGGCTCTAGATGAGATCTGCTACCTGGTTTTTTCTGAATAAGTTTTGCTTTCATTCAAAAGGTGAAAGGCAGTCACTGCCAAATTTCAAAACAGAATAATTATGTGAGGAGATTAAGAAGAAAGATTACTTACAAATTTAGAAACAGAGTAATTTGGGCAGTTTTAAGATTTATTCACTTTCCCTGACCATCTTGGAGAAGGTGACTAAAAGGAAGCCTATGAAACAAACATTGCCATAAAATTCATCTTTGGAAATGATCTGACAGTAGGAACTACCAAACAATTAGCTCACCTACAAACCAAAAGTAAAGATAGCCATCACAGTAGGAAATTGAGTAGATGGCATTAGTGGACCATTCACTTGGGCCTGCATTCAAATGGCCAATTAAACATGTGAAACTGTATTCAACCTCACTAGTATTCCAGGAAATTTCAGTGATAATGAGATTTCCATTTTTAAACTATCAAATTAGTAAAATTTTATTCTGAAGACAAAATATTATGGAGGATGTACATAAACAGTCACTTTCTCAAATGTTGTTAGGAGAATAAATTGGTACATCCTTTCTGGAGGCCAATTTGGCAAGATTATAGCAAAAGACTTGAAAATGTTTAAGCTCTGTCAGCCAGCTCTTCCATTTCTGGGAATTTGCCATTAGGAAGTAATTAGGGATTCTTGCAGAGATTTATGCACAAGGCTGTTCATGTCTATGCTACATACAACAGTGAAAAAAATGACAACAACTTAATTGTGGTTCCCAACAGGGGATTCTTAAATAAATTATGATGTATCTACACAGCTGAACACTAGACAGCCATTAAATATCATGTTGTGTATGAATACTTAACTGCATGGGAAAATATGTGTGATACATTTTTTAGTGGAAAAAAATCAAAACCCTATTAGAATGTAAGATTTTAGTTGTATACAAAAAGATCGTATGAATAGAATAATACTTGGGGGATATTCACCAAAATGTTAATGCTGTTGATCACCTAGCAGTGTGATTATGGGTGATCTTTATTTTCTTCTTTATGTTTCTCTGTATTTTATAATTTTCCACAATGAAAATCTATGCCAGGGAGGCCGAGGTGGGCGGATCGCTCAAGGTCAGGAGTTCAAAACCAGCCTGAAAAGAGCGAGACCCCGTCTCTACTAAAAATAGAAAGAAATTAATTGGCCAACTA
>VBSM01000529.1:67651699-67706930 GCA_008086735.1 Cheirogaleus medius
AAAAAAAAAAAAGATGATATTGTAGCCAGATATGTGGATGGTTTATAAAAATAGAGGAAATTTTTCCTTTGTTAGGTTCTTGCTAATATTTTAACCCAGAAAAGTTTTCCAATATCTGGAAAAGGAGAGAGAAGAGTATCAAGTAAAGCTTTAACCAGAGACCAAATAACCAGAAACTTCAGCTAATCTGAAATTCTTCTACCTTTAACTTTTAAGAGAAAATGGGAAATCTCAAGAAAGCAACTCTAAATTGCCCATAATCAACTTTCAGGATATTTCTCAAGGCTTTACCAACTCAGACTAGTCTCCAGACTTTCTTATTTTATTTATTTATTTAGTTAGTTAGTTAGTTCTTTTGAGACAGAGTCTCACTCTGTTGCCCAGGCTAGAGTGCTATGGTGTCAGCCTAGCTCACAGCAACCTCAAACTCAAGCTATTCTTCTGTCTCAACCTCCCGAGTAGCTGGGACTACAGGCACACACTACTGTGCCCATGCCCAGCTAATTTTTCTATTTTTAGTAGAGACAGGGTCTTGATCTTGCTCAGGCTAGTTTCAAACTCCTGACCTCAAGTGATCCTCCTGCCTCAGGCTCCCAGAGTGCTAGGACGACAGGCATGAGCCACCACGCCTGGCCATCTCCAGACTTTCTATGTCAATATTTGTCATTCTATCCAATGAAACAATTCCTAATGGTGAATCTGAGATTCCAGAAGAATTTTTAGAATTAACTAAAATAGAATAAATTATGTAATATTCTATATACTCCACTTACTATGCAGATGGAAGGAAGAGAAGGAGAGAGGAAGAGGGAAGAGGGGCAAGGAAGAGGGAAGGAAGAAAAGAAGGAAGGAAAAGAAAGAAAGTAAAAAGAAAAGAGAATGACTGTATTCACTGGGTCAAATTGGACCCCACCTAAAGACTGAGGATTGAGACTGAGGACTGAGACAGAGATCTGGCTTCCAAGGGTGTGGCACATGTCTGTGCAGTCTGGTCAAATGTCCAGCATCACACTCTGCCTCCTGCTGTCCTCAGAAAGTGAGAGCCCTGCTCTCTCACAGCCTTTCTCCTCCTCCGGAGAAAAAGAACCTTTTCCTCCACAAACTGGTGTAGAGGCTCATGGACAGTCTACGGCCCCCCCATTCCTCCTCCACTGACAACATCCCACCCACTTACTATCACAGCAGACTTTGCTGCCGAACCTCCCCGGATGCTCCTCTGGGAGTAGCTGGTGGACTATCTAGACAATTCTGCTCATGCATTTCACTTCCAGTTGTGTTTGGTTGCAGGAATTATTTATGTTTTGGAAATTTTATTAATTAACAACTTCCCCTTCTCCTCTTGGTTCTGATAGATATTTCATGGAGAAGAAGTAGTCTTACATTTCTGAAGTGACTTGCCAGTAATGGGGTTCAGGCTCATAAGTTGAGATAGAGGATAGTTAATAAACATGTGATGGCCACCACGGGTCTCAGCAGATTATTTTATCGGAAGTATAATTATGTAACCAAGCCTGTGTGGGACAGGATTGGATTATATGTGGGTCTCAGTATACAAGGAAAAACAAGGACAGTAGAAGAGAACTGTGAAGAACCAAATCTGCTTACATTATTTTTAAGCAGATTTTAAATATTTGAGATTGACAGATGCTGTAGGCAGAGGCAGTGTGAAATGAATGTGCAAGCCCACATGTCTGAGAGGTCAACACAGCAAGTCTTATCCTGCCTCAGGAGGCAGCAAGGTTCGTCCAGAGGCTGCTAGATTCCTGGCTTCTATGAATACCTGGAACCCAGCTCCTTTCCCCACCCACCTGGTGTGTGCACACACACACATACAAACACATAAACACACACTCCTAGCATGTGGCAAAAAACAAGTCAACAGCAAACAGCTCCTGATCCAGGACTGACATTCACTTCGCTGTGTCTGGGTCTCTGGGGCAGTGGTTTCTGAGTCCTGGCTTCTGAACCCTGAGTGCCCAGATCCTTGGTGTCTGCCTGCAGGAGACTCAGCTGATCTGAGATTCTGTCCTGTGCATCCCAGTATTTTGATTGCAATTGAGTTTGTTCTTTGAAGCTTGGCTTCTGTTTGCATTGCAGGCTGTACCGGATACTGCACCCAGTTGTTGTCTGTACCTTGGTGAGACAATTATGCTTGATATTCAGCAGTCATGGTAACTACAGCTCACATCTTAACCAGATGGCATGAGCATTCCTTAATAGACATGTTACTTTGGTGTTTCACTCATTATAAGAAAAGTCACCTCTCCCCAAACCTAAGTAACCTCTCATCTCTATACCTGTGGTGGTCTTCCCCAGACATCAGAGACCCCACCTACTCACTTTCGCACACTTAGTCCATAACCCAGATGGACTAAGAAAGTTCTGCCCTCCCTACATTCCTAACATAGGCTCAGTTCCCATTCTTTCTGAACTTAACTTCTTTCTGAGGTAATTTATTCTCACTTTTGCCAAAAGCAGGTATATTGAAAGTATAAATATACTTTGAGAAAGCTTCTAGTAAACCAAATTTCTGCTTAACATAAATCATAACTAGCGAGGCAGAGTAGCCAGGTGGAACATCACAGACTTTGGAATGAGTGAAAACTGCTTTCTAACCCACGTTGTAAACTGTGCAACTGACACCATGTTTCTTAACCTCTGTGAGCCTGGTTCCTCATATATGAAGCAGAAGTAATAGTACATGTCTCACAGGATACTTAGGAAGGTAAAGTGACATAATGCATGTTAGGATGCTGGCTGGTAATAGGTGACAAGGCTTCTAACAATTTAATTCTGTTTCTTTCTCTCCTTTTCCCAACTTACCTGTGGCTATAAATAAACACCTTGGGGAATTCAGATGTATAGTGGATAAGTTCTAGGAGAGCCAGAATCTGTCTGTGTCCCCAAGGCCTAGTGCTTAGCACATAGTTGAGGTTGAATAAATATTTGTTAATGAATTAATAAATGTGGATAATTGATACAATCAATTTCATCTTGTATTGTTTCTTCAATGAGGTTTGATCACTTGTGAAATTGAATTTCCAAAATAGTACCCCCATTGATCTCTGCCACTGCCTGGGGAAACGACCAGTATCTACTCTTTGATGGATTGCGTAGCCTAAGTGCACTTCACCTTAAGTAAGCCCTCCTTGGCAAGCCTGTTGCCAGATGGCCCATCCTGCCTCTGCACAGTGCCCTCTTGGTACAGTCATGCCTCACTTAACAATGAGGATAGACTTGGGAGTTGACAGTCACCCTACCAGGTTTGGCCCTATGTTTCTGGTTTCAATTAAGAATAAAGCATCAAACAAATGGACCACAGGGACCAAGAGGTCTGGTGCAGTTCAGAGTGACCAGGACTGTGGATTCCCAGCACCCTGACCTGGTGCACACAGGGAATGCAAGATGATGGCAAACTGACATTCGGCCTTGACAATCTGCTTCTTTCCTCTCCTGCCTGATTAGCCATCCTCCATGATCCTCTACATTAGCAACTAGCTTCTCCATGGAACTTGGTCTGTAACCACAGCACAGACTGCAGGACCAGTGACAGAGAAAGTAGAAGAAAGTAGAAAGCATCTAATCTGTTCTCAAGGAGGGGTAGAAGGTTGGACTGAGGAGAGTGGAAAACAGTTGCAGCTCAGATGTGAAAACAGGGATCCCACCAAGAATGGCTACAAAGCTGAGAAAGAGGAAGAGAGAGAAGAGAGGACAGTGGTGTGGACCAAACCCAGAGAGGCCAGAAGCCCAGTGAAAAGGTAAGGGGGCTCTCCTCCCCCACTTGGGTGACTCCTGTGCACAGTGAGACACAAAACTCTCACCCCCTGGGAAAGTGCCATGAGAGGCCAGAAATCCAGAATTTTTACACCTAGACACGTCCTCCTTTGGACTGCCTCCATTCCTGGCATCACAGAAAGTAATTTTAGCTCAAGCTGGATTGTAACTATGGCCCCTCTCCCCATGGCAACCACAAGAATGCTCTGTGCTGAGAATCTGTTTCTATGCAGGGAGAGCACATTCTCAGCTGAACCAGAAACTGAGAGCAGAGCTGCAGCAGCAGCATTTTCTGAGATCACCTGCTAGTGGCTTGGACAAGTGGTCAGGACCTGGTGCCCCCAGGACATGAGAGCAGTACAAGGAGATCATGGCCCTTGCCTGCCATAGCAACCACCGGAGAGCTTGGTGCTGAGAAGCCTGTTTCTCTGTGGAAGGGGCGCATTCCAGCAGAGCCTGCCACTGAGAGAGGAGCTGCTGCAGTGACATAATCAGAGAGGTTCATCAAACCTGCTAGAGCAACCCAAAGGTAACTCAGGACCAGCACTCCTCTCCCTGGCACGGTCAGGGACCAATCTTCGGGGACTCGAAAACAGGTCCATAAGCCAGCTTTAGTACTTTCAGCTCTCAATTGAGAGGCCAGATGAGAAGGAACCAGTGAAAGAACTCCAGAAATATGAAAAATTAAAGTGAAAAGACACTCCAAAAGAGAATAATAACTCGTTATCAATGGATACCAACCTAAATGAAAAGATTAAAATGACAGATGAGGAATTTTGAATCTGGATTGTAAGGAAGCTCAATGAAATACAAGAGAAAATAGAAACCCAATGAAAAGAAGTCACAAAAACAATGCAGAAAATGAATGAAAAATTCTCTAAAGAAATCGAATTATTAAAGAAAAAACAAACAACTTCTGGAAATGAAAAATTCATTCAAGGAATTACAAAGCACAGTGGAAAGCCTTAAGAATAGGCTAAATCAGGCAGAAGAAAGAATCTCAGGCCTGAAGACAACACCTTTGACCTAAACAAGTCAGTTGAAGAGAAAGAAGAGAAAAACAAGAGAAGTAAACAAAGCCTACAAGAAATGTGGGATTATGTAAAGAGGCCAAACATAATAATCATAGGCATTCATGAGTATAAAGGAGAAAATACACAAGCATTGGAAAATCTATTTGAAGGAATAATCAAGGAAAATGTTCCTGCCCTTTCTAGAAATCTAGATATCTAGATACAAGAAGCTCAAAGGACTCCTGGGAGATTCATCACAAAGAGGCAGTCGCCATTACACTTGCCAAAGTAAACATGAAAGAGGCACTCCTATAAGCAGTAAGGTAAAAAAAAATCAGGTAACATACAAAGGAAAACCTATCAGACTAACTTCAGGCTTCTCAACTGAGATTTTGTAAGCCAGAAGGGACTGGGGCCCCATTCTCACTCTTCTCAAACAGAATAATGGCCAATCTAGAATTTTGTGTCCTGCAAAACTAGGTTTCTTGTATGAGGGAGAAGTAAAGACTTCCTCAGACAAGCAAACACTGAGGGAATTTGTCAAGATCAAACCTGCCCCACATGAAGTACTCACAACTGCATTATACATGGATCAACACAATAGACACCCACCAGTGTAAAACCACTCAAAAGATAAAGATCATAGCCCAGATACCACAATGTCTCAACAGGTAAAACAGAGCAATAAAGTTCTACCCAAAAGGAAAAACAGAAATCCACTCCAATTATCAATTCTCTCAATAAATGTGAATAGCTTGAACTTCCCACTCAAGAGACATAGGCTGGATAATAGATTAAAATAAATATATATATATATATATATGCCAAGTGTCTGCTGTCTCCAAGAAACACATCTAACCCACAAAGACTCATTCATACTCAAGGTCTTCAAAGCGATGAAAAACAATATTCCATGCAAATGGAAACCAAAAGAAAGCTGGTGTAGCCATTCTTATATCAGATAACATAGACTTCAAATCAACAAAAGTAAAGAAAAACAAAGATGTAAAGAGAACCATTCAAGAAGAAAACATAACAATTCTAAATATTTATGCACCTAATACAAGAGCACCCAGATTCATAAAGCAAATCCTACTTGATCTGCACAAAATGATAAACAGCAGCACTGTAATAGCTGGGGACTTCAACACCCCTCTGACAGAATGGGACAGATCCTCCAAACAGAAAATGAACAAAGAAACAATGGACTTAAACAGAATTCTAGAACAAATGGGCCCTAACAGGCATTTACAGAACATTCTACCCTAAAACCACTGAATATACATTCTTCTCATCAGCTCTTTAAGACTGATTACATCCTAGGCCACAAAACATATCTCCACAAATTTAAAAAGACAGAAGTTATACCAAGTATCTTCTCAGATCACAGCGAAATAAAATTAGAAATCAAATCCAACTGAAACACTCATCTACACACAAATCATGGAAACTAAATAACCTGCTGCTAAATGATAGCTGGGTCAAAGG
Source organism: Cheirogaleus medius (assembly GCA_008086735.1). Taxonomy (NCBI): domain Eukaryota; kingdom Metazoa; phylum Chordata; class Mammalia; order Primates; family Cheirogaleidae; genus Cheirogaleus; species Cheirogaleus medius. The sequence goes on from VBSM01000529.1 coordinate 67,657,975, forward strand.
GGAAATTAAGAGGGAAATCAAAAGATTCTTTGAACTGAATGATAAAGGGGACATAAGTCATCAACATCTGTGGGATACAGCTAAAGCAGTCTGGAGAGGAAAATTCACAGCCCTAAATGCCTATATCCAAAAGACAGAAAGATCACAAATCAACTATTTAATGAATCATCTCAAGGAACTGGAAAAGGAAGGGCAAACCAATCCCAAACTCAGCAAAAGAAAAGAAATAACCAAGATCAGAACAGAACTAAATGAAATTGATAACAAAAGAATTATACAGAAGATTGATGAAACAAAAAGCTGGTACTTTGAAAAGATAAACAAAATTGACAGGCCTCTCGCAAGATTAACCAGATGTAGAAAAAGAAAGAACTCTTGTAAGCTCAATCAGAAGTGAAAAAGGAGAAATCACAACTGATACCACAGAAATACATTACAGTAAAAATATGGTATAAAAGACAAAATATAGTATACCTGTGTAGGGCACTTACCAGGAATGGAGCTTGCAGAACTGGAAGGTGCTCTGGGTGAGTCAGTGAGTGAGTGGTGAGTGAATGTGAAGGCCAGAACCCTCACCGCACACTACTATAAACTTTATGAACACTGTGCATTTAAGCTACACTAAATTTATTTTTAAAATTTTCTTTCTTCAATATGAATTAACCTTAGTTTACTATAGCTTTACTATATAAACTTTTTAATTTTTTTAACTTTTTGACTCTTTTTCAATAACACTGAGCTTAAAACACAAACACATTGTAAAGCTGTACAAAAATATTTTCTTTCTTTATATGCTTATTCTATAAGCTTCTCTCTCTTTTTAAATTTTTCTATTTTTTCACTTTTTAAACTTTGTTAAAAACTAAGACACACACACACACATTAGCCTAGGTCTACACAGGGTCAGGGTCATCAATATCACTGTCTTCCACCTCCACATTCTGTCCCCCTGGAAGGCCTTCAGGGGAAATAACACATATGAAGCTGTCATCTTCCATGATAACAATACTTCTTCTGGAATGCCTTCTGAAGGACCTGCCTGAGGCTGTTCTATAGCTAACTTTTTTACAAGTGGCGGGATTATACTCAAAGATAACAATAAAAGGTATAGTAATACATAAACCAGTAACAGTCATTTATTATCGTTATGAAGTGTTACGTACTGTACATACTTATATGTGCCATAATTTTATACAACTGGCAGTGCAGTAGGTTTGTTTACACACCAGCATCATCACACAAACATGTGAGTAATTCGTTGCACTAAGACATCAAGCTGAGGAGGGGATTGTGAGAATCCTAGATTTTTAGCCAAGTCAGACAGAAGTTATGAGTCACCTGGGGACCGACTACTTGCAATTGGTATTTGAAGTGGAGGGCAGTCTCATGAGACAGAGCTCTTCATCTGTGAGGCCTGTGCTAGCTCTGGGTGGTTAGTGTCTGAATTGAATTTAAGCGTAGAGTAACCAGAGAGAATTGGAGAATTGCTTGGTGAAACAATGGCTTACGACTAGGCAATAGGAATTTTTGCATATGCAGTCTGTCGTGGACAAAAAACATCATTATGCAGTGTGTGACTGTACAAGAAAGCAGGCGAGTTCTGTGCAGTTCTCTTAGCCAGGTCCCTGGCAGAGCGTCTCAGCCAGGTAAGGCGAGGACAGGGAGCTGGTGCTGTCCTCTGTGCTCTGGCTCCAGCCCCAGACTCTCTTCTGACTTCTAGGACAGCCCTGACCGTACCAGTGACTTCAGGGCTAATCCATCATTAGGCACAATAGGCACCAACAGCCTAAGGCCCATGATGCTGTTAGTGGCCCACAGAAATGTTTTAATTTACATTCTTTTCCAATCAGAAGAAAAATGAGTTGCTTATAGAATAATGAATCCAGCCTGGATTATATTCATCTTTATACCAACACAGTTGTAAAATAAAACATTTTTTTAATAGAGGAAGAGGCTCATAAAAGTCATGGTGCAGCCCTGGGTGGCCCGAGCAGAACAGCAGAACCAGGGGAGGGGCTGATCCCAGGCTCTGCGGGGACTGGGCAACCCTTGGGTTAGAGGCAGGAGGCCTGCAAACCTCCCCAACCTCTTAAATAAGGCATATCCGAGCAAGATGTACCATCCCCCCTCATTTCTCAATCAAAAATAAGGGAAACTCAGCATGATCTCACTCTTTCTTCCCCCAAATAACACAAACTCAGGAGTGACCTCATCCCCTGACTCTCAAGTAGGGAAAGCTCATCAATGACCTCACCTCCTTTTCCCTCTAAAATCAAGCTCACCATGGCCTCCCCTCAAATCAGGCAGGATCAGGCTTGATGTCACTGCCCCCTGGCTTGGCTCCCCACCCCCGCACCCTCCCCACACCCCTGCCTTCCCTCCCTTCCCCCTCCCCATGCCCCTCCCTCCGGCTGCCCTGGTAATGACACATTTCCACCTCACTGCTTCTCAGAAGTGGCTCCGCCTGAAGGTGTGGGTGTCTGGCTGGTCGCTGCTCCTCTCAGCTGAGGCGGAAGGGCCAGGCAGCTGGCTGAAGAGAGTGTGGAGCTGTGCCTGCGAGTGACATGAATGTGACTCAGCCACTGCGGCAGATGAAAATTTATTCAAAGCTCGACAACAGATAGGGAGTTTTTAGGCAAGTCTGGAGGGCAAGCTGAGCCAACGCAGGATGAGAAACTAAAAAGCAAAAGGGGAAATCCAGGGCTAAGGAATTCCTAGAAAATAATTCATAACCTTGGCCGGGAGGAAGGTTGTCTGCGTTGACGGGTTTAGGCAGGGACGGCCCTCAGCCAGCGGCAGCTGCGGCCCTGAAAGCGCGGTGGCGCGGGGCCATCTGTCTGTGTGTCCCGCGTGTCCGCAGACCTCCTCTGTAGGCACCGGGCATGGGATCCAGAGGGCAATACTAGTGGGACCTGTGGCCTAGATTTGATTTCTGAGAAAGGAGTAGTGCAGGGAAGAAGTTAACTTGTAAATAAAAGTCTGTTCTAGAGAGATGTCCATAGTGGAGGAGATTGTGCATGTGTGAGCACAGGGGGTTTATGGGAATGCTCTGTACTCTCTGCCCAATTTTGCTAGGAACCTAAAACTGCTCTAAAAAATAAAGTTTATTTAAAATAAAAATTGGCTGAGATAACAACAACAAAAAATCTGTTCTTTGGCCACAGAACCCTGCCTAGCATCATGCAGAGGTTTGTTGTAGATCAAGAGAGCGACTAGGTAAGCAGGACCGGCCAACTAAGGCATCGTGATCGTAGGAGCCCCAAGAGAAAAAAGCTCTCCCCTTCCCTCAGAACTTCAGCTCGTGTCCCTTGGTGTTAAAATTCCTTTACTGTGTACAACTTGCTTTGCATTCTGCTGCTAGGAAAAAAGTTACAACAAATACTTCAGGAAAAGATAGACTAACATATGAGTAGCTAATAATAGATCTACTCCTGAGAAAAAGGTTTTATATTCTAAACCTCAGTTTCTTCATCTGTGAAGGATAACAATGAAGATAACAATATTGTCTATCTTATGGGGATGTCACCCAGATTTGTTTTTTTGTGAAATCTTGGCCAGATCACCCTATTTAAAAGAGCCACCCTCCCCTCTTCAACCCTCACCAGCACCTCCTTGCACCTTTCCTCGTTTATTTTTCCACACGTATCATTTATCATCTCCATATCATATTAATATATTTGATTTTTTTAATTGTCTTTATCTCCCTTTGGAATGTAAATTCCCTGAGGGCAGGGATTTTTGTCTATTTTGTTCCATATTCTCAGCACCTGGAACATTCTCTGGCATATAGTAGGTTCTCAGTAAATGTTTATTGGATGAATAATTCATACAAAGTCTTCAGCACAAAGGCTGGTGCATAACAATTATGTAATAATGCTAACTATTATTTATTTTGTTTTCAAAGCCATGATGAAGGTATCATTGTCCTGATGCTTTGGGAGGACCCGTGTGAAATTGTGCTTGGTTTTTTCATCTCAGCTCCTACTTTCCTCACACGAGGTCCACTCAGGCTCCAGAAAGGAAGGCCAGGAACTGAGCTAGCCTCAGGGCAATCTGCTAAGTCCAGGCAAACTGTCCTGGCTTGAATTTCCCAAATGGGGGGGGGGGGGAGAGAAAGAAAGAAAAGAAAACAACTTTGTATGAGACAGTAAAAGAAAAACTGTTTCTCTTCTCACAACACTTCCAACACCAAACATGTGGATTGTCCACACCAAAGAATTCTCCACTTCTCTCTGATTGCCAAATGGGTGTCCTACACTTTAATTCAGTTCGGACACTAACCACCCAGAGTTAGCACAGGCCTCACAGGTTAAGGGCTCTGTCCCACAAGACTGCCCTCCATTTCAGATACCAATTGCAAGTAGTGGGTCCCCAGATGACCCCAAACTTCTGTCTGACTTGGCTAAAAATCTAGGATTCTCACAATACCCTCCTCAACTTGATAACTTGCCATAATGGCTCACAGAACTCAGAAACACTTTACTATTGCTGGTTTATTATAAAGGATATTATAAAGAATATAAATGAACATATAGTTGAAGAGGTCCATAGGGAGAGGTTCAGAAGGGTCCCGAGTGCAGGAACTTCTGCCCCCATGGCGTTGGGGTGCACCACCCTTCAGGCATGTGGGTGTGTTCACCAACCCAAGAGCTCTCTGAGCCCTGCTTTTTAGGGATTTTGTGATGGCTTCATTATGCAAGCACAGTTGATGCTATTAGGTTATTAAGTATGAAATGTCCAATTTCCTTAAGTACTAAGTTTGAGAGTTGATATCTCTAACATTTCTCTTCAACACTTATTTTATGTTTATTGTGAAGGTATATCCTCAGTCTTTAAAACACACATTTTGGCTTGTGATTATCTTTCAAAAATTTTTAGAGCAATTTTTAGGAAACCATGGATAAGTCAAAAATTCATGTTATTTTTGAATATGAGCTATGTCGTGGAACCAGTGCAGTGCAGACAGGTTGAATTATCAACAAAGTGTTTGGGAAGGATGTGGCTAATGAATGCACAGTACATCCATGGTTTGAGTTCTGTTCTGGTGATTTTCAAATGAGCCATGTGGGTGACCTGAGACCAAGGTGGATACTGATGAGCTGAAAGCTGTAGTGGAAGCAAATTCATCTCAACTTATGCGTGAATTAGCAGCAAGGTTTGGCATTACTATTCCAACAAAATTGGAGTATTTGAAACAAATGGGCAAGGTAAAGAAACTGGATGGATGGGTACTGCATGAATTAAACAAGCATCAGAAGAGAAATTGTCTTTGCTGTTATGACATAAAAGCAAACAATTTCTACACTGTATTGTTATGTCTGATGAAAAGTGGATTCTTTTGGCAACCGCAAGCTTTCAGCACAATGATTGGATAAAGATGAAGTGCCAAAACCAGTCCAAACTGAATATTCATCAAAAAAAAGCTAATGGTGTCTGTTTGGTGGTCCAGCGCTAGTAATATCCACTATAGCTTTGTGAAAACTTGTCAATCAGTTACAGCAGATGTCTACTGCAACCAATTGAATGAAATGATGAGGATACTTGCAAATAAGCAGGCAAGATTGGTCAATAGAGACAGGCCAATCCTCTCACAAGACAATGCTTGATCACATGTCACACAAACAATGCTGCTCAGACTATAGCAGCTGGACTTGGAAACTCTCTGTCATCCACCATATTCACCAGACTTTGCACCAACTGACTACCACTTCTTCCAGGCTTTGGACCACTTCTTTTTCTTGCAAGGAAAAATATTCAATATTCAAAAAGCTGTGGAAAACACCTTTCACAATTTCATTACCACTCACTCTCCAGGCTTCTTCGCTGCTGGCATAAACAAGCTACCGTTAAGATGGCAAAACTGTGTCAATAGTTTAGGCACATATTTTGATTAATTGTACTGCTACATGTTTGAGATACAATAAGCACACTGTTGATTCGAAATCAAACATTTCATATTTAATGACCTACTATCATTGGCCATTGGTGATAGACTCAATCTCCAGCCTCTCTTCCTTCCCAGGAGGTTGAGGTGTGAGGTGTGGGGGGTATAGCCCTTATAAACCTCGAATCAGGGCTTGGTCTTTCTGATGACCCACCCCCATTCTGAAGCTAGCTAGGGACCCCAGATACCAGACACCTCATTAGCATAAAAAAGACATGAGGCTGAGCAGGTGGCTCACACCTATAATCCTAGCACTCTGGGAGGCTGAGGCAGGAGGATCACTTGAGCTCAGGAGTTTGAGATTGCCTGAACAGCAGTGAAACCACATCTCTACTAAAAATAGAAAAATTAGACAGGTGTTGTGGTACATGCCTGTAGTCTCAGCTACTCGGGAGGCTGAGTCAAGAGGATCACTTGAGCCCAGGAGTTTGAGATTGCAGTAAGCTAAGATGATGCCACTGCACTCTACCCAGGGTGACAGAGCAAGATTCTGTCTAAAGGAAAAAAAAAAGACACTCATCACTCTGGAGATTCCAAGGGTCTTAGAAGCTCTTATATCAGGAAATGGAACCAAGACTGAGTATTATAACAAAACATGCTCCTATGAGCCCTATCATTCAGGAAATTATGAGGGTTTTAGGAAATCTGCCAGGAACTGGAGGCAAAGACCAAGTATACATTTGTTATTATGTCACAGACAGCTATAAGCAGATGATTCAAGGGGCACAGCCACACTTCCAATGCCTTTGTGCAAATTATAAAAGGGTGCTTCCTTTAGCCCCCATGGATTGGGAGAAAAGTTTTCATTCCTCTGGGCCATACCTGGTGGCTGGCTGTGTGAGAAAGCAGTACTGGGTGGGTAGGGGTGCATGGAAAACAAAACAAAACTCCTTGCCACTGCTGTGCCCACCCCCAGGATGAGACCTTTACCTCTGCAGCTGGTATTTACTCTGTTGTGGGATCTCCTCAAGAAGATGCTCACCTCCTGGTCTTTCTCCACCGAGCCACCCCCAGCCACTAGCCAGCCCTGCTGCAGGCCTGTGGTGGCAATACTTAAAGTGGACTGCACTAGAGAGATTGCCTTTCCTGGGGTCGAAGGTTAAACAGGCAATGCAAAGGGCCATCTGGAGAGGGGCAATGTGGTGTCATGGAGAGACCACAGGTCCTGGAATCACTGTACCTGGTACAGTGGCTTGATCAACGTCAACTTGATGAAGCTGAACTGCATTTCCCAGAATGCCCTTCACTGCATGTTTCCCGTTAGTGTGGGCCACGGGAGATATTCTTGTGGGAGAGTGGGAGGGTAGAAGGAAAACCACAGCCATTTGGTAGCTCACACATGCCCATATTGGCATTAATCTGCTGGCTCACCTCACTGGTTCCTCCAAACACGTTTCTTTTACGACTGTTTTTGCCTTCCCAGCGCTCTCTACTGTGAGAGTACTTGCTGCTACAGACTGACCCCACCTCCTAATACCACCACCTTGGGGGTTAGGATTTCAACACATGAATTTGGGGATGGGAACATAAATATTCAGTCCATTGCAAATTTCTTGCATTCTTAGCCGACACCTAAATAAACCAACCCCATCCCTGGCAACTGATCTTCCTCCTCTCCTAGTTGAAATACCAGCATTTTCTCAGGGTATTTGAGAATTAGTACTTTTACTCAAAGAAAGGATATAAGTAGAACTTGTAGGCACCAGATCAGGCTGGTGGGGGAGGTATTTCAAGGTGGTTCTCTCCAAATCCCACTGTGAGCAGCTTCATATGCTCTATTTCGACTCATAATAAAAGTGATTATTTGTGGTCATATTAGCAGAAAATATAAAAGCCTCAAAGCAGGTTTCCACTGTTTAAAATTCTTTTCCAGTTTTATGAACTTGCTAGAATATGGGGCTCTTCAGACAAGGAGCCCTTTTACTACTCCCTGGCATCTTAACCTCAGCTCTATCTACACTTTCCACTGTAAACATCCACATCAGCCACTTACGCCCTTTTATCTTGCTGTGTTATCACCCTGTCCTCCCTCTGTCTTGTCAAAAAATGAGCAAAAGGATATCAGCCACCCCAGGATGGCCTGACACAGAAAAGATGTCTTTTAAAAATCCCAGAATGTCACGATGAACTAGTTGAAAAACAGTATGATGGACTGTATTGGCTTCTCCAAAGTCATACTCTATGGAAAAATATTGACTCAATTGACTCAATTACCCACATTTGGGACAGTTAAATTGGCGATGGAAAAAAAGAGAAAGTAGAAAGGAATGAATAAATGGTTTCTTTTTTGTCTGTAGGTATCTGAGTCAGGCGCCAAAGCTCATGAATCTTGGAATACAGTCAGCTACAATCATGGGTGATTCTCCAAATGAAGAGGCCAAACACTGGCAAAATAAAAAGCAAATTTGGCCCATCACATCCCTAACTATAATGGATGCTGAGAAATTGATACGCTGTAACAATCGGCAAGTTTTCTGGTACTGCTCTGTCATTGCAAAATCCTGGCTCCTCAAAGTATCCATCTCTTGCCCCTGCCAGAAAAGCCAGCCTTTAAAAGGAACTACATCCAAGGTCACGTACTTCCACATCAAGGAAATATTCTGGCAGCTGCCAAAATTCATTTTTCTAATGTGCTCTTACCCAATAACTTAAGCCTGGTGTGCTGGGCAGAATCCAACTTGGGTAATTCCATTCTCACAACCAAATTCTCCCAAGGAGATTGAACTGGACATGACTTTATTATTCACTTCTTCAGCTATCCTTTTATTAATCAAAATAATGCTTTTCATCCCCAAAGCATGATTAGGATATAGGGACGGAAGTTCCAAAAATGATTTATTCTTAACAATTTAGTGATGTGAGGTTCCTTTATGAGACTTTAGTAAAGTTCTTTGGAAGTCAAGTCTGGTTTCATTTATTTAACAAATAAGTAGTGAGGTATATGCCAAGTGCTGTTCTCAACATTGCAGATGCAGCAGGACACAAGAAAAGATTTCTGCCCCAGAGAAGGAGACATTAGAGTAAGTATATGAAATGAGGTTGGAGAGAGACGCAGGAATCAGACCACTGAGCCATGATATGGAATTTGGCTATTATTATATGTATAGTTTGAAGGTATTAGTGGAATGATATGATCATATTCAGGGTTTTTAATAAGATCACTATGAAGGGGAAGAACCATTGTATGGTAATACCTGTGGGCCAGGGTCTTGGCCTTCTACTGTCTTCCACTGGAATCTAATCATGGAGGGTCAACATAGCTATGGCCAGATTTGCCTCCCAGCCATCCTTCAAACAGCATTGGGATCTTGAATAGCTCAAGTAGCTGAAAGCCATTGTTTGACCATGGGCCATCAGCATTGTACCACCCCATGACTGACACTGCTTCCCTCCTCCTCTCCAGCCAGCTGTACTTCATAGGCTCCCTTCCATCATGTGGGACAACAGACAAGAGACAAGTAAATTAAGAAGCATTAGCTCATCTCCATGAGCTGCTCCAAGAGCTGCTCATGCTCTGCTGAAGACAGTTCAGTGGCAAAATCCAGGCACAGAAGAATCTATACATACATATGACTTATTAAATGGTGGCCGTCAGGGAAGAGAATTACCACTGACAAAGAGTCATTGAAAACTTTCTATTTCTTGCCCATCCTGTGAACAGTGACAAATATAAATGTCAGAGAATTTGAGAGTGGTAGGGGATGTCAGTGGTCACCAAGTCCAATCTCCCACCCAATGTAGGATTCTTCCATGCAGCCCTGACAGGGAGCCGAGTGTCCTACATCCCTTGCATGTCAGATGGAGATGTCAGATGGCACCAGGTGAGTGGCGATTTAACTGCACATTGTTCTATTGGCTAGGGAAGGTCATTGACTGTGGCATCTATTGTCCAAAGTTGTGGTCTAAAGGGCCAAGGGTCAGATGGAGAAAGTCATGTCTTAAAGAGGGGCTGAGGTCACAACCTAGAAAGAGAGCACCAAAAAAGTTTAAACCTAGATCTCTTAATCTCAAGTCCACTGTTTTCCTCATATCTTTCAACAACCCTTACATCCCACTCAAATTCCTCTGGACTCATTCCAGCTTCCCAGACTTCTTTACATGTAGCCCCTGATGCTGAACCCACCAGCAGATGAGGTCCAACCAGCTGAGAGAACAAGAGGGTTGTTATCTCTTCTATTCTAAACTCTATACAGCCATTAATGCTGCTATGATTACTTTATATTTCTTTGGCAGGCCCTGGTGATTCATACTGAGCATACGGTTAACTAAAACCATTTGTTTTGTATGGTTTTATTTTACTTGAAATGTGTCAAGCAAGATGTTTTCCACCTTATACTAGAATGATTCATTTTTAATTTAACCAAGGTATAGGACTTTATATTTAATCCTCCTAAATATCTCTTTGTTAATTTAGTATATCTTTCCACCTGGTTGAGATATTTTTGAATTTTAGTTCTCCTATCAAACATATTAACTAACCATTCACATTTTATGACATTCACAGACTCAGTAAACACATGGTGGCAAAGACAATTCTTGCCAAATATGCCATGTGCTCCCTTACTTTTCCCAGGGTCTATTGCATTTGGGTTGAAGCCATGTGACTTCCTCTGGCCAATGAACAGTGAGTTAGGTGATGTCACTTCTGGGCCAAAGCATTTAAGAGACAATCTGACTCTTCTATTCCTCTATTCCCGTAATACAGAGACCTTGGAGGCTACACATTCTAGATGATAACTGTAGGTAGAGTTTACCAGAGGCTGTAGCAATCCATTAAAGACAGTTAACAGCATTCCATTAATTTAAAGTCTCTATATCCAGCCACAAATTCATTTCCACCCAACATCATTAAAGACTTAGTTAATTAGCATATGTTAATTAGCCCGATTTAGCCATTCTACAATATATACATATATCAAAACATCATGTTGTATACCATAAATGTATACAATTTTTGTCAACTAAAAAAAGACAGTTAAATGCCTTATTAAATCCAAATGTATTTAGTCCCAGGGACCATGGTAATCTACTGAAGGTTTTATAAGCATGGGCGTGTTATAATCAGATTTGCAATTTAGAGATGCATCTGAGTGGGGAGTGAATTAGAGGAAACTAATACTAAAAGCAGGGAGAAGAGGCTGGTTCGTGAACATTTGGAAGGGGAATTACAATTATTGGAGCCAATGTGAGCTTACTAAAAATAAAGTTCTCTCAAAGTCACGTCATTTCCACTTTTGCCAGTGTTGCTAGACTGGAGTACCAGAGAAATGACAAAGCTGATAGTCCTCAACTGGGCTCTTGCCTGCCACTCAGTCTTGTCCTGTCCCACTCTCCTCCTTCGTCCGCAGACACGCCAATCCCTGTCAATTTTCTTCAGTGTCCTGAGGATTCTCTCAATGCTGGGCTTTTGCACAGGCTCTATGTTTAGATTGCTTTTCTACTCTGTCCCTTTTTCTAGGCTAATTTCACGCTTCAAATCTCAGTTTTTTCAGGGAGGCCTCCTTTGACCTCCAAAACTAAGTTAAATCCCCTTACTTAAATCTCCATTGCCCCAGGCTGCTATGGAGCATTCAATTCCCTTGTCATCGCTTCTTACAAAATCGCTTTATTTCTCTTTCCTTTGACACTAAAAATTCCTTGAGGGCAAAGGCCATGTCTGTTGGGTTTACCACTGAGGACTTAAAATAGTACAAAGTGGGCATTCAAATAATATTTGTTTTAATAGCATTACCTAATAATTTGTTCTGGAAATGTATCAGAAATCAGAGCTAAACTAAATGAACTATACATACTAGAATCTTTTTTTTTTCTGCCCTCCTCCGGATTCTGGGTGTTTCCTCTTTCTTGCAGCATTCTTCACAATGATTCTGTGTTTAAAAGCAATTTCTTTCAGTTTTCTAGGTTGTCACTGCTTTAGTGCAGGGATCAGCAAACTATATCCTAGCCCAAATCTGGCTGGCTGCCTGTTTTTGTAAATAAAGTTTTATTGGAATGCAGCCATGCCTATTCATTTCCAAATTCTTGATGGCCGCTTTCATGCTACAGCAGCAGAGTTGAGTAATTTCAGCCGAGACCATATGTCCCACAAAGCCTAAAATATCACCTTTACAGAAAAAATTTGCCAACCCCTAGTCTAGTATGAATATTTGAACTCATTTAAGACAGCTAGCAATTTCTTTTTGTCACCTCATCTATAGTTGGCTTCTTTACCTCTTTACCCGTCTTTGATCTGGATCTGCTTTTACAATTTGAAAATTATTCTTTCTAACAAAGAACAAAATCAAAAGCTGCTGCCTATAGTCATCTGCTAACATATATCTTCTGTCCCCTTCTGTGTCTGTTTCCCATTGTTCTCCTTGCTCTGCACATGTCTAACAAAGCCCATTTTATTGCCCTTAGAATTTTTATAAAATGTATTTCACTCTCAGCTTCTTTTTGCAGGTTATATTCTGTCCTGATTACATACTCCTTTCATCAGTAGTTCTTCATTACCCTTTAAGAACTCACAAAAGAACTCTCTTTGCAGCCACCATAATTCCTTCTTCAGGATCATTTCCACTTGTGTTACCAGAATTTTATTTTTGAAAGTCATCCGTATCTCACTATTGGGTCTTTTTTTAATTTTTTTATTTTTTTGAGACAGAGTCTCACTACGTTTCCTGGGCTAGAGTGCTGTGGCGTCAGCCTAGCTCACAGCAGCCTCAAACTCCCGGGCTCAAGCAATCCTTCTGCCTCAGCCTCCCAAGTAGCTGGGACTACAGGCATGCACCACTATGCCTGGCTAATTTTTTTCCTATGTATTTTTAGTTGGCCAATTAATTTCTTTCTATTTTTAGTAGAGACTGGGTCTCACTCTTGCTCAGGCTGGTTTCGAACTTCTGACCTTGAGCGATCCACCCGCCTTAGCCTCCCAGAGTGCTAGGATCACAGGCGCGAGCCACCGCGCCCGGCCTGCTATTGGGTCTTTAGATTGAGTCTTTAGATCATACTTGAGAGTTTTTCTTTTTCTTTTTCTGAAATTTTAAAATATTATCTTAAGAGTCTTGAGAGTATCTCAGAAGCCCAGATATCCTTCCTTAACAATTTTGGACTCTCAGATGACAATCCACTGCACTTCTGCTCCTCCTCAACCAGTTCTTCCACTGTTCAGTGTTATTGTTAAATTATGACACCCTCCCCAAAAGATATGTTGAAGCCCTAACTCCCAGTACCTCTGAATGTGACCTTATTTGGAAAAAGGATCTTGACAGAGGTAATCAAGTTAAACTGTGATCATAAGGGTGAGTATCTATGAGTACAGAGGTCTGAGGGGCGTGGAGACAGAGCAACTGACTCAAAGTCTGGATGGGGGGAAATAGGGAGAGTGGCAGAGGAGGCCTTGTGGAGAAGCTTCTATGTAAACTAAGACCACAAACAATGAAGAGTGTTTAGCAGAGGCCCCCCTAGGGGTGTGCTGGAGGAGCTATAGCCTTCTCCCTAATTTCTATTATTCCCCCCACCCCATCCCAGACAACCTCATAGTAACAACTAAGATTTATTCAATCCACCATGTACCAAGCACAGTTCTAAGCACTTAACTAACAATCATTCTCTCATTTAATCCTCACAAGAATCATGTCATTATAACCCTAAGTCCATACATGGGGGCTAGGGTACACAGAGGTGAAGAATCTTGCCTGGGATCACTAAGCCAAGTGGTGCAGCCGGGACTCGCACTCCGCAGTCTGCCTCCAGGAGCCGTGCTTTCATCCCGCCTTTCTCACAAAGGAGAGGAGTCTGCCTGCTCTGCCAGCTTCTCCAGCATCAGTCTACCCACCTGCTTCGAACAGATGGCCACCACTACACCCTCCTTTAGAGAAATTCTAGAATGCTCTTGGAAATGAGCTAAACAAAGAATGGAAGTATGGGGGTTGGGAGGAGGGAGAGATCTTCAGGCCCCAAAGCCAGAAAGAGTATGAAGGTTTTTGACAAGAGCAAGCAGATAGAAAGGTGGGCAGGGGTCAAAGGTTATTTGCACCCACCCACCCACATTCCACTAGGAAAGTGTTTCTCAGAATAAAGGAAATCCCCTTCTAAAACAAGACATTACTGGCATCAGTCACATTTAAGAACATGGCCCCGGTCTGGTGATATGTTTCAAGCCATGCACAAGTGCACGGTCTGGGTGGATGGGCCTCAACTGACCCTCAGCCCATGGCTCCCTCTTTGACTCTGCCCTCACCTGCTCTCTCTTCATCTCCCCAGCTCTACCCAACTGCCTTACAAGCCACAAAAATAACCTGCTATTGTTCTTGGCCTGCAATTTTTCAGATTTTAACAGGCAAACTCTTCAACCCATTGTGGCTGAAATTTCAGGGTGGGACCCCCATGGCACAGCCCTGTAGCCTCCCTACCCCACCCCAGCCATTCAGGATGGTCCTCACTGGAGCCTGCGAGGCAATTCATTCCTGGCTGGAATTAAATAACAAGAAACCTCTAGAAATCCAGATTTGACACAGTTGAAGAATGTAGGACATTGGGCATAAGACTGGGCATGAAAAATGCTACACCAGTGCCAAGCATTTGGGCTGGCCTGGAGCACAGTGTGAGTGTTATCTAGACAGCTCTAGGCCTACGCTCTCTTGAACTGCCAGGTTATACCTTTGTTTTTAGGGACCACTAATCAGCACAACATGGCAGCTAATATTTAAAACGAATGGTAAAGAGGAAAGGCAATAACTTCTTCACTAAAGGAAAGAGGAGATATGAATCTGAGGAACACAATCTGGCACTGATTGAAAGTAAATTACCAGCTCATTAGACGGCTGTAAATACAGGGAGAGAAGCCTCAACAGGCAGCTGGATTTTGCACGGAAGAGGTCAATTAGAGAGGGCACAGGAGATTCTGAGCACAGGCAGAGCTCTGCAAAGAGCAGCAGTGGCAGCTCTGTGCTGCCGAGATTACAAAGGCAGGAAGGGATTTGTGGGAAGTGTTCTGTGGATGGAGCCTGCATGAAAGGGAAGCTACTCCACTCCCATCTCCCTACCCCACCTCCCCAGTGAGCCTGAAGGGGTTAAACAGCCAGCACCATATCCGGTATCAGCTAGGAGGGGTGTTTGTTATTGCAACACAGGAAGTATCAACGATTTCTGTTCAGTGGGGAAAATCTTTTTTCAGTTGTACTTAATCTGGAAGTTTCTCACTCCCCGTCAGAAAGCCAGGAACTTGAAAACTACTCTCATCCCTGCAGCCTACAGGGACAAAGTCCATGCAGATCTCAGTGGGAGATGCCATCCCCAAATAGCAGCTGGGGCCAGTTTCTGCAGAGAGCAAGCACTTAAAGATGCAAGCCCCAGCAATTACCAAGAGCTGAGAAATCAAAGAAGGAAAGAGTAGTGTGACTAGAAAACCTGGGGCTCCTCTGTACCTACCAAAAGAGAGCCCCTCCTCCTCTTGGAATTAGGAGGAGAGAGTTTGGCCCGCCTAGGAGAACACTGGTTGGGAAGGAAGTCCGGGAGAAGAAGGACAACTGTGGTTTTTACTTTGGTGGTGGCAGTGAACTTAGCAAAGAACAGACAGTGAATGCTTTAGTCTCATGGGTGTTAGTGATTCCATAGTCCGGGCCTCTGCCCTGCCGGCTTCTGTAATCCCAAGCAAGGCAACTGTGTGCGCTCATGGTCCAAGGAGAGAATATACAGCACAGCTCTTCCTGCTGCTAAGTTAACTCAGCAACACTGCTTCCTTGTGATCTCTGGGTTCCAGCCCTCAGGCCTGGATATGCCTCTCACCAGAAGTAAACTCTTTTGGCAGGGGCTAGGTAGAGGGTCGGCAGGGAGGGCGTGGGGGGAGGTGGCGATGCAACAGACCCAATGACCACATCGGCTACAGTTTGCATCTAGAAGAAACCATTTCGATGTAACGTGTCAGGGGACACATGAGAGGATGGGTGAACAAAAGAGAATAACAATAATGGAGGAGGGGTTGGGGAAGAGGTCTTCTTTGAGCTGGGATGAAATCATTTCCTTAGCCAGTTCTGACCAAGGGTTTTACCAGTTCCCTAATACGGAGGCATCAAGAGGTTACAACACACAGTGCTCCTTGAAGCTTATTGTGTAGATACCATACTTAACTGATACTGTTAACTGTTTAGTTAACTGGATACCGTTCTCAATACACATGTGGGGCCAATCATTTTCAAAAAATCTTTTGATTGCCTCTATAAAATTCAAAGTTAAAGAACCCCTTAAAGCATGCACAGAACTGTCATCAGTGGTTAAGATTCCAGTGTTCTGAAGATGAATTCCAGGTAAGCAGTCCCTCTTATCAAATGCTTCCTTAACAATGCTTGCAGCTGTCTGGATGTGACACCCATCACAAAAGCCCATTACAAATCAGATCACTAAAAAGACACAAATAACTAAGACTAGACAAGGAAGAAGTCAAAGATTCTTAAAACTAACATGGGGCTAACTTTTGGGTGAAAACAGAAGAGGAACTAAGTTGACTTCATCTGGTAGTAACTGAAATGAAAGTCACTGACTAAAAATAAGATCACAGATTAGAGAACCCAAGGGTGTGCCTAGAAGGAAGTGGTAGCATTGAAGAAAAGGATACAAAAACAGAAGGATCTAGTGTTGAAAGCTGACTCCCTAATGGATAAGAAACATGAAGAGAACACAAGAAAGGAGACTGACAAGTAATGAAGGTAAGTTTACAGGCTTTCAACAAAACCATTCTTCAATGTAGCATCCTCGCTCTGCTCGGCTCTCAGAACAGTTCCTGTGGTGCTGGTGAGAGGTGTATCTTCAGGTCCATTAGATCTTCCTTCTCTGGCAAAGTGGAGGTGAGGATTGATTTTATCGAAGTTAACATTTGGTTTTCACAGACTCAAGAAGTACAACTTACTTTTCTTAAGACATCTCTATTTTGTTTTCCTAAAGATAGCACATGAACCCCAAGAAGCTACAGTTTAAAGCATTGAGTGTGCTCAGATTCTAGGATTCTAGACGGAACAAGGTTTATTAGCAAATCCTACACCAACTACAGGTGCCCAAATTTTCCACAAAGCATTTCTTCTCTGTAACTAGAAAATAGGTTGTGTTGGCTGAAAGTAAAAATATATCCCAGGTAAGAAACCTTTAACTTTAGATCTGTTTTGGTTAAACCTTGCTCCCCCAAAATTCCACTGCAAGAAAAAAATAGTACATTCTTAAAACTGATCCATATTAATGCAATTCCTAGCAAAATCTGAATAAGTTTTTTCTTTTGTAGACATAGACAAGCTTATTCTAAAATTTATATGGAAAGGGAAAGACCCTTGAATAGCTGAAATAACTTTGAAAAACAAGAATAAAGTGTGAGGAATCACTCTTCCCAATGTTTAGGCCCAATAAATAACTGTAGTATCAAGGTAGTATGGCACTAGTAGAGGGAAAAGGCAGATAGATCAGGGACACAGAATAGAGAATGCAGACAAGATCCACTCAAATAAGTCCAGTTAGTTTTAGACAAAGGAGTAAAAGCAAACCAAATGGAGGAGAAATCATTTTTTCAATAAATGGTTCTGGAGCAATTAGACCTAAACCTCACACACCCTATACCAAAAGTAACTCAAAATGGATCATGGACTCCAATGTAAACATAAAACTATAAAACTTCCAGAAAAGAAGATCAGAGAAAATCTTTGGGACCTAGGACTAGGCACAGTTCTTAGTCTTGACACCAAAAGCATGATCCATAAAAGGAAAAATCTATAAATTGGGTCTCATAAAAATTAAAAACTTTTGCTCTGTTGAAAGACCCTGGAAAAAGGATAAAAAGACAAATTACAGACTGGGAGAAAGTATTTATAAATCACATATCCAAGAAAGCTTTGCGTCCAGAATATATAAAGAACTCTCAAAACTCAACATTAACATAAAAAGAATTGCTAATGGTCTGAATTTTTGTGTCCCTCCAAAAGTCATGTGCTGAAATCCTAACCCCCAAGGTGATAATACTGAGAGGTGGGGCCTTTGGGAGGTGATTATGTCATGAGGGTGGAGCTTTCCTGAATAGGATTAGTGTCTTTATAAAAAGAGGCCCAAAGGAGGACGACACAGCAAAAAGACACTGTTCTATGAAACAGGAAGTGGACCCTCACCAGACACCAAATCTGATCTTGAACTCCCCAGCCTCCAGAACTATGGGAAATAAATTTCTGTTGTTTATAAGCCACCCAGTTTACAGCATTTTGTTATAGCAGCCTGAATGACCAAGACAAGGACCCAAGGCATCCTTCTCAGCACATGTTTTATGATGTATGTTCTGTGGAACACTTGACTTAGGATTTTGGGGGAGAAGGGAGCAGGGGAAGGTTTGGTAAAATGCAAATGCCTGTGTACCACTCTAGAAATTCTGATTCAATAGATTTGGGTGGTACCTGAGAAATCTTCATTTAAAAGAAGATTTTTTATCTTACTAAACTTTGAGAATTCTCACTGCAGCTCAATCTACCACGCGATCAGGGAAGAGCAGCACTAGGAAGAAAACTAGGACTGGACCACTTGTGCCCTAAAGGGGCAAACCAGAAGGAGGACTGTTTAAAGGCTAGCGACACCCAACAGTTTCTAAGAAGTGACCACTCCCTAGATTTATTAGGATGTGAAAGAAATGATGAAGTTTCCTCCCACATACACACAGTCAAGTATACAAGTTTGAGGAGAACTTGCTCTGTATTGAGAGTATTTTTCTAAAAAAAAGTTCTCATAGTCATGCTCAAGGAGCGTGCACCCCCAGGATTATGTTCACAAGGGACTGTGAGAGACAGGAGAGACCAGGTTCTCTGAGGGTAGGGCACATACTTTGGCAATTTGGGGGCCACACATTCCCCAACTGAATGGGTATCTTTGGAGCCCAGGTAAGTTGGGCCTGTGGGAAACCCACAGACAAGGGTATTGCTGATGGATGAAGGGCCTGCCGCAGGGGTCTCTAACTTACTTCCTACCACCACCTTTCCCATCCACTCACAACTCGGTATACACATGGGCCTTGAGATTAAGCTGCAGCTCTGTCTCATCAGCCACCAAATGTTTCTACCTTCACCATTCTGCTTCCAACCTCTCACAGGTGACAAAGGAGGGCCTGAGGACCAGCAGGCCACATGACTCAGTGCATAGGCAGGTGGAAGCCAGGTATGTCTGAGCAGCTGGTGAGTAAGGGGGCTGTGACCACATCTCTGAGAAATGGGGCCAGGGCACACCTGACAAAGAGAACAAAAAACCTGCCCAGGGGAGGGTGAGGTAGGTAACTGTCAACCCTTCAAAAAGCGAAGTCACCTTTAGTAAGTTCAAGGCCAGCCCAAAAGAGATGCTAGCCAAGATAGGATGACGTGCAAATCTTCAACTAAGGTTGGGAATGACCCGCTTGCTGGTCTGATCCAGGCACCTGTGCTTCTGAGATTCCCTTTTCTGCCTGAGGGGACTGTGGAGTGGCTTCCCAGCATGCACACCTTCCCCCAGCCTAGGTCTCCGAGTTTTGCTCGTTTGTGTCTATCGTGTGTCCTCTTTGTCAAAATCGATGTGAGCTAATTAGCGGTGAAAGCAGACACTCCAGCTCACTTCCGTTCACTTCATTATTTGTTTCTCTTTTGGGCCAAAGCCAAGCAATAAACATTAACATTCCCCCAGCAGAGAAGGCACACAGACACATGGGATCGTGCTCACCGCTCTCACGAGCACGCACACACGCACACATACACACGCATCCGCACACACACCCCGCCCCCTCCACTGCCATTTGGCTGGGCGAGGTCTCTGTGGGGCGAGGGGGCGGGGGGCATCTGGGATAACTCCTCCTTCCATTTCACACCGGGGACTCTGAGAGAAACATACATTACTGCCGGTCCAATTGCATGGCCCGGGGCAAGCAGGGAAAGGATGTTGGGAATTTCTGGAACCTTGGTCCCCTTGGCCAGCCCCGGTTAAGGGCGCTGCTGGTGTCTTGCAGGCAGCTGTTTCCTCCTCCGTCCTCCTGCTCCCCAGGCTGCCCGGCACCCCGCCTGCGCTCGGGCATTCATCGCTCCATCTTAGGCCCTGTTTCTAGCCATTTTCACTCGAGTGTACAAATTTCCATCTCAATGAAGATCAACTGTTCTAAATCCCAGCTCCCGTGAACGTGCCAGGGGCGAGCCTGACTCGGATTTTAAGCGGCAGCGCGGCCTCCCGGAGCGCGCGGCCCGGCGCCGGCTGCGGCGGGAGGCCCTCTAGCGGCCCAGGCTCGGGCGGGAAGGCAGCACAGTCATGGACTCTTGGGAGCCTAACTCCTTCCTCTCCATCGCCCCCTAATCGTTCTGGTCGCCAATCCCACCACTCCTTCCTCCCGACAGCTCGCCCCACCCTGCTCTGGGCTCATCGCCGCACGCTCAGTTGCGCGGCAGGGGTCTGTGTGCCGAATTCTCTGCCTCAGCTTCTGGGTCTGATCCATTATGCACCGCGCTGCCAAATTCGTCTTCCAGACCCTCATTGTCCATCCTCTGTGTTCTCTAAATAAGAGTCTCCTGAGCTTCCGCCCAGACCCCCTTCCTCGAGTGGCCTGTCACCTCCCACAGGGTGAGCAGTATTTCTAACCACACATGCTTGGGGATGTTGATTAAGCCACTTTCACCGAGGGACCCACTCGTTCCTCAAGTGTCCTGCCGCTCAAATGCCGAAAAGTGGGGAAAAGAGAAGATTCAGAGCCACAAGTCCTCCAGGCGAAAAGTTCAAACGTCTTGGCCCTCCACAATCTGGCCTCAGATTTCCTTTCCAGCCTCAGTGCTAGCGCGCCCTGGGATAGCAGTGTAAGGTAGAAGGTAAGGGTTAGAATCAGACTTCGTGGGTTAGAATCTCACGCCCACCGCTTATGAGGTATGCGAGTGTATGAAAGGTTCTAAATTCTTAATTTCTTCGCAAGGTTGGAATGGAGCTTAAAAGAGGTCACCTGAGTATCAGATTTAGCACAGTGCTTGCCACAGAGTGAGTGTTCAATAAATGGCAGCTATTATTTTTATTGCCCCGTCAATAAGGCAAGTGATTTGCTCACAGGTCTGACACACGCCTTGCACTTTCCATCTCTGTACTTTGGCTTCTGACACCAAATTTTCCTGGAATGACCTCTTCCCCCTCTCTAATATTGAGATCTCACCTGTTCTCCAAGCTCAGCTCAAATGTCCTCCCCTGCTTAGGCACTGAAATAATACTGGAGCCATCCACCTCACAGGTTATCTAACAGGCAACTTATATAATCTGTGACAGTGTACCATATGAAATTATGTCTATTATCTAATAAATATTTGTAATATATAGATGTATGGTTCTTTATTGCATGTACAATCATTTTGAAAAATTAAAATCCTGTGATATGTATTCATGTGTTATTAGAATAGTTATTTAAATTTTTTTGACTTCTCTTCATAACTAGATTACAAACTCCATGAGGATAAAAGCTATGTTTTATACTTATATTCTCCATAGAACATATCTAACATAATACCTTCACTATATTAGCTACTTGGTAAATACTGTCTTAATTTAATTAATAAGTGACTGAATCTTTTTATAATAATAATACTGTCTGTTCTTATCCCTGGAAGTAATTTTCCATTCATCATCACCTTAAGACCTTCAATTCTAAATTCTACAGTATCCCTGAAAGAAAAGCAAAACTTAGGCCTGTTTTATAGGGACCAACCTCATTGACCACAAAAACCTGCAAGCAAGGTGTGTAATTCCTATTTAAGTCATATCATCACAATCTTACAGTCTCTAAATGGAAAGGTATCTGGGTCAAAAAGAGCATGGGGTATATTTTTAAAAGTATGTGTATGCCATGTGTATTCACAAATTATCTGGACTTAGCCTATAAAATAAGTTCTTGAGTCTAAAACACTTTTACTGTAAATTTCAAAAACAATTTGGATTCCATGATAAGGTACAATTGCATACCTATTAGAATGGATAAAATAAAATTGACAATATGTCCTGAAAACAGGGATAATAATATTCATCTTGCAAGTCTGGTGAGAAAACCGCAGATAATGTATACTAAAATCTAGCACCTGTTCCTGGCACAAAAATATTTACTAAATAAATGATAGTTTGTATTCATGTATGTTCTCAATTCATGCTAGTTTAATAATTGCTAAATAAAAGAATAGTTTTGTTGATACTCAAACCAAAAGTTTCAGTTACATATACCATTAGTTCCCACCCAATAGCTATTTCTCTCTCCTTTTTTACTGATAGAATACATGTTTTTGTCCAGGGCAGCCAGGTGCCCAACCCTGAAAGATGAAGCGTGACTAGTCTAAGCAATCATAGAACTCCTATGCCGCTTCGCCAGACACCCACTTTCCCAATTCTGCCTTGCAGCTAGGAGTGACCACGTGCCCAGTTTTAGCCAATGAGACTTTAAAAGGAAATTACTGTTAGTTTTCTGTTATTTGCAGCTGAAATCATTATTGTGACTGCTCCTTATAAAATACAAGTGTACAAATGATTATCCTTAAGCTGATAATTAAGGCATCTTACCACACTCTATTTAATTCTGTCAATGTCTGAGCACAACCTACACCCTCCATGAGTCTCCTTTTTGCCAATTTACTAAAATGTCTTCATTTTCTAAGTCAAACACCTTTCAATAGTATACGAACACACTAATGAAGTCAGTAACTTTCCTAAGGCCTTGAGGCTAAGAAATAAAAGTAAAACTTGGGAAAATTCTACTCAAATGCTAACTCCTTTTGGACGTCAGCCAACTGCTAAATTCTGGCAGCAACAAGTACTCAACCTACATTTGCCCACAGGCACGCCAGTGTGCCAGTCCTATAATGTAAATGTGCTGTGTTCGGTGGCTCATCCAAGCAGGGGTCATTCCTGGTTGGCAGGGAAGATTCGCCACAAGTTAATAAAGTTCCAGTCCCCCTCACTTGCATAAGCGCCCTGTTTGGGACCCAGGCAATATGTCCACATGGTCTTACACTTTTGTAAAGCTTGTAAGATACATTAACCACAATCTATTAAGACCCATGTCTCTCCTCTCTAGTTTACCTTCTGTTACACTTGCCCTCCTCCGTAGGGTGGTGGTAAAGGGGCAAGGGCTGACTAGATTTGGCTAAGGACAGGCTGAGTTGAAGATACATAGAGTTTGGGTTAAGATTATATTTACATGGTTCACTTCTGCATCTAAGTTACTACTAGCTACTGTGGTGCGAGAACGTCTTCCAGCAATATTCCCAATACCTCTTTGCTGTCTCGCCCAGTATCTGACAAGCAGGCACAATGCAAGAGGCCATATTGTGATATGAATGTGGAAAATTCTGGCAGTCTGCAGATATGGAAAAGTACAAGCAGAGGATTTAATTCTCAAAGATGCCTAGTCAAAATGGAAGTTCCATCCTGTTGGGAATATACGTGACATGCAGTGTTTGCAGTTATAAACCTACAATATATTTTTTCTTTCTTGAGGTAAATCATACAAAATAGAATTTATGAGAATTCCTGTGTTTGCAGGGCATAAACCAGTGCCAGTTCCACAGTGACTATCTCTGTTTGTTCAGTCATATATTTCATATATCCCAACACGTTAGATCACATCACATCCCAAAGAGGACCAGCAGTTTTAGACAAAACAGGATGAAAAAGTACCCGTCAATGAAGTGCAACAACCTAAAGAAATGATCTGATGATAAAACTGCCATATATATTTATAAAATAAATCAATGTATGTAGGATAATAATACTGTGATCACATAATTAAGTAGCTTAATGCAATGTAGGAGTGTTTAAAATTCTTTTTAATTACTCCTATATATACCTTGACTTCAGATAATTTGGTATATTTATTCAGAATTATTGATCATATTAAAATTCAAAAGAAATTTTAGAGATATAGGTATAAGATAATTATTGATAATAAAAGCATTATGTAATTTTTCTGGATTTTTAATGTTTGTTATATTTGTCAGCATTTTAAAACTTTTTTTGTGTGTGTGTTTTTTTTATTCCAAGGAAATATTTTTAATGCCAATTTGTCTTCCTAATTTTGCATTCTTTTTTTTAAAGAGAGTCCCCCGAAATTGTGCAAGATCCTGCACAACGCAGAGCTAGCCCTGCTGAGCAAGCAGCAGTCACAAGCAACAAAAGTTGTAAATGTAATTTACTAATGTATCAGGTTACTTTGGAAATTCTTTAGACTTCAACCTTTGAAAGGGCAAGAAGAATTGAAGCTATTTTATAGAATGCCCTACATAGAGTTGGTTAAGTGAACATAACCTAATGTTAAAATAGAACACTTCTCACTTAGTTTTCCTGAGGGACTGATATTATAGCTCTTAGGTACCAAAGTGTATATGAGACAGAATGCTGTGAGAAGAATCTTTGAAAAACAAGTATCTGAAGTTTGGTTTCAAAATTTCAGGCCATTTATCTAGGGGCTTCTTTCTCACTTCAAGAATATAAAAGCTTCTTAGAGAGTGGGAAGCAAGAGGAAAGACTCTGGTGAGAGGGATTTCTTTGGAGAAATTTATGCTTCAGTCTCTAGTCCTATGCCCCAAGAGGAAATAAGGGGTGAAGAGGTCCCTGACCCCCATCTTCTCAAGTTTTGGTGGCTTTCAACATGATCACTTTGAAAGCCTGATATGTGTCGCCTGAAGTTTGGAAGACACAGTGAGCTGAGGGCTGGCTTCTGCCCCCAGGAAATCTGCAGGGTGGGAGAGAAGCTGGTAAGTTGTGTGGAAGGTGATGGAGCTAAGGCACGTAGCTGCTACCTCTGAGAAATTCCTGCAACCTCAACCCCCTTGAGGTGGCAGGAAAAAAGATGTTTCCCGCATGTGGAACAGGCTAGAGGACCAGCCATCCTAAGGCTAAGATCTACCCAGCAACAGGAAGACTCCAACGGCATGTAGGGATGAATCCTCCAGAGAGAGGTGCTTGGCAGAAGAAGGGGCATCAGCACAGCTCCAGAAAGAGCCAGCAAGGGGGCCACCAAAAGTGCCCTCAGAAGAATATCAGCTTTAAATGTCAGCCGAACTCAGCACAAAGCCAAATGATGGCAGGTAGAGCTGAAGTAAAAAAATTCCCTGCTCCTATTTTCCCTTCCTCTCTTTGTGCTCCAACCCTAGAGACAAGCCTCCCTCTGTCACTGTAGGCAGCTAGCCCACACTGGTGTCGCCCGAGAAAGGGAGACAATTAGACATTATATGAAATTATGAGTTTTAATTTTTTCCACGGATAAGTATTCTAATGTGTGTATTGGGCTGTGTTTGTACCTTAAAATGACTCACTGTATATTACCTTAGGGTGAATTGTATTCATCCAGGTCAGGTAACGATTACTACACAAAATAAACTTTATAGGATCAATAAAAACGAAAGTCAGATTGTTTTTATCATATTCCACATGTCTAATTTTTTTAACACTTCTGTTCTTGTAACTTAAAAATAAGCAAATAGAATGCTATGAATAACCTAAAGCTATAAGTATGGTCTCGATCTGATATCACTTTCTGATCCTTTCTCGTGGGGCTTTGGTGAAATCCATATTCCTATGTGCTGAGATTCATGTCTCTGTCTTGGTCTTAACCTGAATCATTTATTCAACCAATATTAATTGAGGTCTGACAAGTTCAGCTTCCTAAACACTACTTTGGTCATATCACTTTCCTACTCAAGAACCTTCAGCAACAGCAGAGAGGAATATCAGTAGGATAGAGCTTTCCCTCCCTCCCCTCTCTCCTCCTTCATTCTGATGCCTGCCTTTGGGGAAGGGTAGTGCCCTTACCTCCCCTTTCAGGAGCCCACCGCCAACACTGCCCTAAAAACCTCTGTGATATATCAGAGGACTCATTTAATTTGCTCTCAGCAGTGCCCCATCCTTTGTTCACCTAAATCTGTTGGATAAAATAGAAGTAGAATTATATTTCATTTGGATTCAACTTACGTTCTCTCTCTTTTTTTTTTTTATTAAGCTGGGAATATGATATTTTCTGTTGGCAGCAGCCCAGCAATAATCATTTTAGCCCAGATCTCTGCTCTAATGCCATATCCTAGGGAGGGAAAGCTTATAGGGCTTTCATGAGTGGTCCTGATGAAATGACGGTTTATTTGTCTCCAGGAGCTCTTTAATCTCTGCCTCTTGCACCTGGCCTGACAGAAGCTTTGGAGGCTTTTGGGGTCACAGTGGTTTGGTTGGGAGAGGAAGGACAGGAGCAGCAGTTATAAACGTCTGACCTGCAGGCAACTTAAAAGAGATCTTTGCAGTCCTCACATTTAAATAGTTTATTTTAACACAATATGCCTCTCTACTCTCTCACCTGTGATCTCCAGGTACCCTATTTGGGACAGTATTAAAATGAATTTTTGAATTAAGTATGACTATCCTGTTGCACCTTGTTGTATATTGCTTTGGAAATGCTAAAAATAATTGATTATGGGAAACATTGAAAGCACAGGTGTTAGAAGATAAGATTAACACTTATACTCCATGCTTGTTTTTTATTCCTTCTTTGTTCTTAGTGTTTATACTCAATGCAACAATCACTTACTAAGCCACTGTGCTAAACATTGTGAATGGAAAAGATCAACAAGAAAGGGGCTGGTTGGGGGAGTGAGCAGCAGTTAGCCTGACCCTAATCCTCAGCAGCCACCTAGGTAACCTGATGATGATAATAATAATAAATAAAAAGTGGGAAATCTTATGAAAAGAATGAAACTGCTATCTTTATTGATCTAAGACCTATAATTTCAAGACACAGGCTAATAATGAAAACAACAGCTGTAAGACAAGATTAGCCCTTTCTGCCCATCAGATTTTAAAGCTGCCACAAGAGAAGCTATGGTCTGTTGGAGTAAGGGACTGATATGCACACAATTGAATAAATTAAAAGAGGATAAATACTACAATAGGATATTGTATTTTCCTAATGAACCTACCCAGGATGGGCCAAGAGTGTTCATTTTCTTTTGGTAAATAGAAATCTGGGCCCAAGAGATAATATTTTTCTCAAACACCCAATCAGCAATGTCTTGATACTTCCAAGAGTTGTTCTCCCATGGTTTGGCCTACTGGAAGAGGCTGTGAAGAAAATTCTTCTTGCATCTCTGAACCTGTTGCCACTCCTTACTAATGCCTTCCTAGGAAGTCCTGCCCAGAGCCAGTAAAGCCTGCCATGTTTGGAAAGGTATCTGGGCATCAGGCCTTATTGCTTAAGACATTGTTGGATTTTTTTTCTACCTAAGACGAAAGAAAGTGGTTCCATAACTGTATGTTTTTCAGGGTCAGTTGGTTTTCCCATCTGTTATTGCTTTTGGAATGTTTTCTGTATGCCATCACAGTGCTAGGCACTGGACATGCCATGAGCAAGATGAATATCCCTGCCCCTACAGACCTTAGAGAACCCAAAAGTATCTCATTTCTCTCTGAGCTCCTCACTGGATAAGTTGCCCTGGCATTTTTGAGATTTTTTCCCCCTCCTTCACTAGGAAGACTGACCCAAGCTTTCTCCCTTATGGGTTGTCATGAAAAGACTAGCTCGGTGTTATTCATATACCTGCAGACAGTCGCCCTAGTTTGTGTATTTCCGTGCATGAGAAATAACATGCTTTCCTCACGTTATTCCCTATCACAGCACCACTTCTTTGTGCTCGTAGACTGAGGCTATTTCGTTAAATCATGTGTTTACTTGTTAATTACCTCACCCTCTCACTAGAATGTAAACGTCATGGAGACAAGGACCTTCTGATTCTTTTTCTCAGCTGAATCCTCAGTTCCTAATCATCCCCTTGCATGTCGTAGGTGCTCAGTGATATTTGTCAACTTAGTAAATACATGGAAAGAAGGAAGGAAGTCAGAATAGGTTATGCAAGGTCTAACAAAGACTGGGGTCCCTAATTTCTTAATATTTTCACATATTCTTGAATATGTTACATTTTTAAGGAGATCATGGGTCTGGTGACATCATTCACCATTGCCTGGAGGCCCACCAGCAACTCTCCTGGGCTTTCTCTCAGGGTAAGTACTCAGTGAAATACTTTAGGCCTTGTGGGCATGGAGTAACACAACTGAAAGTGTTTTTATTATTTCTTTTCTTTTCTTTTTTTGAGACAGAGTATTACTCTGTTGTCCCGGCTAGAGTGCTGTGGCATCGGCCTAGCTCACAGCAACCTCAAACTCCTGGGCTCAAGCAATCCTTCTGCCTTAGCCTCCTGGGTAGCTGGGACTACAGGCATGTGCCACCATGCCCGGCTAATTTTTTCTATATATTTTTAGTTGTCCAGCTAATTTCTTTCTATTTTTTTAGTTGAGACTGGGTCTCGCTCTTGCTCAGGCTGGTCTCAAACTCCTGAGCTCAAACGATTTGCCCGCCTCGGCTTCCCAGAGTGCTAGGATTACAGGCGTAAGCCACCACTCCTGGCCTGAAAGCATTTTTATTATTTCTTGATGCCATTGAACATAGGAGGAGAAATAGGAGCACGAATTCCTGGGCTCTAGGCAGCCAGCTTTATCTGGTGGCTTAGGTATGTTCTTCAGGATAGGAGACAAGCAAGGTTTGCATGCTGCTCTTATTTAACTAAACACAAATTCTAATGGAAATATTTCTTATTTTCATAAAACAACCCCTAAATTTTTTTTTCTAAGATCCTTAAGTGTGTTTTTCTAGTTAGAGTTGACATAGACTGAGAGCAAGCCTGTTTAATTAGCTAAGTGAGGATCTGTGTAGATATCTTTGCAACAATGACCTCATAGTTGCAATGAAATGCATGTAATTGAGTAGGTATGATCTCTCGGAAACGCAACCTAGGCCTGGGTTAAGAATTTTAGGTACCTGAAATCATTGGTTTATTCCTATTTCATGCGTTTATTAAACATTTACTAAGCACATATTATGTCTCCCAAAGGATAATTTATTCCATTACAAACCTGGGGTACAAAAACCAAATCATACTGATTAGGGAGGCAAATGGTAGTGACCACTGCTGGGTGTCTTGGGTGCTTAGTGGAGCTGTTTCGTGATGCTGTGTGTTGGCGGCACAGAAGGCTTTGCTCCTGCACCTGGACAGCAGTGTTTCCCACCCCAACCCCTGTCGGGCTAAAGTGCCTTTTGGTGCTATCAAGGATACAAGGGTATCATACTAAAAGCTTCCATCAGAAGATACAGCAAGTCTTGATGCTTTTTATTAGCAGCTATTCATATGAAAATGTGGGTGAGGTGACTTCTCAGATAATGCAGTATGAAGGCAAACACCCGTAAGCAACCCGAATTGTAGCCACACAGTGTGTAAGAGCAGCGCAAGGCTGAGCTGCCATCTATAGGTATCCCACACTCACTTTTGATGCTAATACCAGAATTCACATTTCTCTGGGTTTCCAGTTTGCTGGCAAGTACCATGTATGTAAGGTTCTCCTGTGCACCATACTGGGAATTTGTGGTAGTGGCACCCTTGCCTGTCAAGCAACAGCAGCATAGCCGTCCTGTCCTCCAACTGACCCACTGGAATCATGCCACTGTGGATCACTCTGGCATTGGCTGATCACCTGCTTTCTAATGATCCTGACTGGCCCGATGGTGAGCAACAAAGCATTGAGAATCCAAAAGTCCTTGATATGGTAAGCATTCTTGTATATATTTTTTGACTGGTTTCTATACAGCCTCTGGGGAAAGTTTCTTGCTTCTCTCATCCATAACAATTTTTCTAACTGTGAACTTTTGGAGCACATCAGCTGCACCACTCGTGACTTTTTGTCATATTTCCCCTACTAATCTTCAAGGTCAGGAAGACATGTGTGGTAAGCAAAGTAATGGTCCCCCAGAGATAACCATGTTCTAATCCTTGAAATCTGTGAATATGTAGGTTATATGGAAAGGGGGAATTCAAGTTGCAAATCCACTGCAGAAATGGAGAAATGATTCTGAACCATCCAGGCAGGCCCAATGTAATCACAAAAGTCCTTATAAATGAAAGAGGGAGATAGGACAGTCAGAAATCAGAGAAGGAGATGTGATAATGAAAGCAGAGTTAAAGTGATGCCATTGCTGCTCTTTGGAGATGGAAGGGGACCATGCGCCAAGGAATGTGGCAGCCCCCCAAAGCTGGGAGAGACTAGGGAAGAGATGCTCCCATAGAGCCTCCAGAAGGAACACAGCCCTGCCACACCTTCATTCTCACCCGGTGAGACCCATTTTCAACTTCTGACCTACACAACTGTAAGATGATAAATTTGTGCTGTATAAAGCCACTAAGTTTATGGTAATCTGTTACAGCGACAATAGGAAACTAATATAAAATAGAATGTCTGATTCATCTTTCTTTCCATCAGTCCCTAACACAGGGCCTTGCTCACAGGTGGTCTTCAATAAGCATGTGTTCAATGAGTGAAGACCAAAGAATTGTTTTATACCTACAGTTAATCTTTCATTGTGGTAAAATATGCATAATATTTATCATTTTAACCATTCATAAATGTACAGTTCAGTGGTAATAAATACATTCACAATGTTGTGTAACTGTCACCACTACCTAAACCCAAAAGTTATTCATAATCCTCAAAAAATCCTCTGTGCCCATTAACTAATAACTCCCTCTATCCTCCTACCCCCAGCCCCTGGTAACCTCTATCTTACTTTCTGTCTATGAATTTGCCTATTCTAGGTACCTCACATAAGTGAAATCCTACAATACATGTCCTTCTGTGTCTGACTTGTTTTACCAAACATAATGTTTTCAAGTTTCATCCATGTTGCAGCATATATCAAAATTACTTTACTGGCTGGGCGCGGTGGCTCACGCCTGTAATCCTAGCATTCTGGGAGCCCGAGGCGGGAGGATCGCTCAAGGTCAGGAGTTCAAAACCAGCCTGAGCAAGAGAGAGACCCTGTCTCTACTAAAAATAGAAAGAAATTAATTGTCCAATAAAAATATATAGAAAAAATTAGCCAGGCATGGTGGTACATGCCTGTAGTCCCAGCTACTCGGGAGGCTGAGGTAGAAGGATTGCTTGAGCCCAGGAGTTTGAGGTTGCTGTGAGCTAGGCTGATGCCACAGCACTCTAGCCTGGGCAAAAGAGTGAGACTCTGTCTCAAAAAAAAAAAACAATTACTTTCCTTTTCATGGCCAAAAAATATTCCCTTTTATATATAATACCACATTTTGTTTATCCATTCACGTGTTGACAGATACTGTATTGTTTTTACTTTTTGCCTTTTGTGAGTAATGCTGCTATGAAGTTTGGTGTACAAATATCTATTCTTTACCTTTCAAGCTCTAAATTTGAGATCAATATCTATATCTATCTATATATCTGTTCAAGTATCTACTTTCAATTTTTGGGGGATATATATCTGGTGTGGAATTGCTCGTTATATGGTAGTTCTATGATTAACCTTTTAAGAAACTGCCAAACTGTTTTCTACAGTGGCTGCACCATTTTACATTCCCACCAGTAATGTACAAGAGTTTCAATTCCCCCACATCCTTGTCAGTACCTGTTATTTTCCATTTTTTTTAAATTTCAGCATATTATGGGGGTACAAGTGTTTTGGTTACATGGATTGCTTTTGTACTGCCATTTTGTTTTTTAATTATAGCCATTCTAATAGGTGGTTTTGATTTGCATTTCACTAATAGCAGATGGTATTAAACATCTTTTCATAGGCTTTTGGGCTATTTGTATATTTTCTTTGGTGAAATATCTATTCAAGTCTTTTGTCCATTTTTCAATTGGGTTATTTTATTTTCTTTATTTTTAAGTTTTAGGTGTTCTTTATATATTCTAGATATTAATCCCTTATCAGATATGTGATTTGCAAATATTTTCTCCTATTTAGTAGGTTGTATTCTTGCTTTAATAGTATTCTTTGATACACGAAAGATGTTTGATGAAGTTCATTTTGTCTATTTTTTTTTCTTTTGCTGCCTGTGCTCCTACAGTTGATCTCAGCCTGGATGACACATGGATTCTGTCTAAATGTCTCACAAAAAGCATCCTAGGCTTCTTGATTTAGTTTTCCATTCTGTATCTATCATCACATAAAGGATTGTCCAAATAGCAGAATTTGTGTGTAGCTAAGTGCTCTTCCACACGTGAAAATCTCTGCCTAAGCAGCTTTATTCACAATAGCCCCAAATTGTAAACAACCCAAATGTTCATCAGTAGTAGAATGGATAAACTATGGAATAAGACACAGCAATAAAAAAAAGAATGCAGCCCTACTTTAAGTACCTGTTAGGTACATGCTGGGAGCATGGATGAATCCTGTTGACACACTGCTAAGGAAGGAGGCCAGGTCCAAAAATGCACACACTGTATGGCTCCCTTTATGATGAAGTTAGAGAACAGACAGAACAAATCTGTGGTGATAGAAGTAAGATTTGTATTTACTTTAAATAGGATATTAATTGGGCAGAAACATCTACTGTCCTAATATTGGGGAAAAAGAAAAATAAAAAATAAATTGGGCAGAAACATGAGAGAAACAAGCCTTCTGAGGTGCTAGAGATAATCTATATATTGAACTAGGCAGTGACTATGTGTGTGTTCATATACAATTTTTGCACTTTACTTCTTATGTATTTATTATACCTCAATTAGAAAAATTTTAAATCTCTGGCAAATAGTGGGGTTTTCAGGGTTTGTGTTAGTATATGATCTCGGTGGTTTTTCCCATCAGGATATGGTCTGAACTAACTCCAAAGTGCTCTGCCTGCTTTGGGAAGCTTTCAGATGGTAAGGGATGGAGTATAATCAATCAGCAGCACACAGAAGCTCCTTGAAATAGTCACAGAGTCTCGGAAATTTTCTTGTGGCAGGAGGAAAGATAGTAAATCATTAGCTTCTATATCTTTGTTATATTTCTAAAATAAAAATATGTTGCCTGGAAGAAAATCAGTGAGCAACCAAGTAGGATGCTTTGATTGCTGTAGTGTTTGAAACTGTGCCCTTGATGATTGCTCGAAGATGTGAGTTGTTGCTAAGATACCTTAAATACAGGGAAAAGGGATTAAAAAGGATGATGAACAATAAAGCAGAATTTTCTTAAAACTCAAGTGTAAGTTCAAGCATGTGTCATGTTGATGCAGACTCAGATGAGGAATTGAGAAGGCATGAGTGGTGGCACTTGGCTTCAATTTGCTCATTGATTGTATTCTCGGTCAAGTGTCTGAAGTTGTGGAAACAATCCCTATGATACATGATATTTAAAGAAAATTAGATGTTTTAAAAATTATGTAGGTGAGAGCTAGGTGTAGGGCCTCACACCTGTAATACTAGCACTTTGGGAGGCCGAGGTGGGAGAATTGCTAGAAGCCAGGAGTTCAAGACCCAGGACTCCACAAAAAAAACAAACAAAAACTGACAAATTATCCAGGCATAGTCACACATGCTTATAGTCCCAGCTACTTGGGAGGCTGAGGAAGGAGAATCACTTGAGCCGAGGAGTTTGAGGTTTCAGTGAGCTATGATGATGCCACTGCACTCTAGCTCCGGAGACAGAGCAACACCCTGTATCACACACACACAAAAAAAAGTATGTAGGTGAGGACCAAGATGGCTAGAAATATGAATCATCCATTCATGTCCATGGAGCAGGGACATGATTAGCCCCTGATTGGAAAGGTGAAGTATGAAGAGGGGTTGGGATGAACAGGTAACACTGGATAGGGTTATCCAGGCTTACAAGATTAGGTGATTATTCAAAATTAGACTTATAAAATGGCCCATCAAAAACAGGATGAAATATAGTAAGGACGGGGTATGAGGTGGCTGCATATTTGGTTCAATTTATGGTGGGTCTTCAGATAAGATGGAAAATAACTCACTAAATAAAAGTGCAGTGGAAAAAGAGCTAAGGCTTTCTAAGTGGAAAAACATGCTTCAGCAACATGTGCTATTTAAAAAGTTTTCAACATACTGGAATACATTAACAGAAGTATGACAAAGAAAATGGATGGTATTCAAGAGCCCAAAGTAATACTCTGTGAACATATTATTGTCTATATCATGTTTTTATCACTGAGTATATGGAAGATTTTTTTCTTGAAGAAGGGTTATTTTTTAAAGGAATTAGAAATTCAACTTTTATTTAAGCAAGTACTATGTGATAGATGTGGAAGTCCTGAGACACTATGCTATAGTTTGGACACTATCCAAATTTCAGGAAAGATCCCCACCCCATATCCTTAAAAGGAAATATGAAAGAATTAAGGATTAACCTTATTTTGGAAAAAAAAATCACAGGATTTTTATTTTATTTTTATGTATATATATCTTCACATACGTAATTTCCAGTGTTATTATGAAGGGATCTGATTAGGTGCTAACCTCACCAATAGGGTTCAAAACAGAACTGAGTTTAAATGCCAGTAAGACATTTTAGTGTGCTGTCTAATTTTGTATTGAACAAGCAGCAAAAGTTATAGATTATCTATCTTGAAATATCTTTAAAAATAGGACAGACCCCCTCCTGTCCCTGACAGTTTAGGCATTATATATTTTTTATTCCAGGACTCAATGATTTCAAGTGCCTAACACAGGTGAGTTGTTTCTTCAGAGTGCTCACACAACCAACAGATGGCAGAATTGGCTATGTTGTTATATGGTCAAACATGAATCTATCTCCATATCAAGCAGAACAGAATTTTTTTGTAAAGATGGTTGTGCCAGGCACAATGGTGTGCACCTGTAGTACCAGCTACTTGGAAAGCTGAGGCAGGAGGATCACTTGAGCCCAGAAGTTCGAGGCCAGCCTGGGCAACATGGTGAGACCCCATCTCTAAATATATATGTATATACACACACATATATGTATGTATATATATAAAATAATAACAATAAAGATGGTTATGTATCTCCCTAGGAATCAGGATATCTTGCACATAAACATGCACATACTCTTGCTCTTTCCCATTTCAAGGTATATTTCTGAGATTTTTTTTCCCCAAAACCTACCAAAAGAAAAGCCCCTACCTTTAGCAATTGCTGAGGAGTGACGCACAATCAGTTCAGTAAAGGATAGGGCTCATGAACACATCTGACACCCGGGAGAGGTTTCTTCCTCACACAAAATAATTCTCCAACTCTCCGGACAAGAACTAGACGTCCTATAATTCAATTCAATTGAACTCTAACGACACTAATGACCCAGAGTTGGTGTCAGACCCTGCAAGTTAAAGGGCTCAGTCCCACAAAGCTGCCTCCACTTCAGTCCTGGCCACCTGTGCCTCTGACCAACCAGCTATAAATCAGGGGTTTCTGCAACCCCTCCTCATGTTCAATAACTTACCAGAACAGTTCACAGAAGACACTTACTGTTACCAGTTTATTATAAAGCGTTCAACACAGAAATCTCCAAATGGAAAAGATGCACAAGGCCGGGTATGGGGGTAGGGCATGGAGTTCCCTCTGGCACCCTCCCAGCACCTTGATGTGCTCACCAACCTGGAAGCTCTCTGAACTTCATTATTTACGGGGTTTTACTGAGGTTTCATCACATAAGCGAGACTGATTATTAACTCAATCCCTAGCTCCTCTCCCTTCCCTAGAGAATGATAATGGGACTGAAAGTCCCAAGTTTCTAATTGAGACTTGGCCTTTATGGCAACCAGCCTCCATCCTGAAGCTATTTAGGGGCCCAGCAAGAGTTACTTTATTAGAACAAAAGATGCTCTTATCACTCAAAAAATTACAAGGATTTAGGAGCTCTATGCCGGGAACCATGGGCAAAGCCCAAATATATGTTTCTTATTATACCATAGCTCATGAACAAGCATATGAGATGAGCTCTGGATTCTTTCTTCATGGAAATCTCATTTAAAAAGTTCAGCCCTTCCAATAAATAAAAAGTTCGGAATCAGCCATCAGCCTTCCTCATGCGGTATAACTGCTGGACTTTCCCCATTTCCTACAGGGGTCCTGGGATAGATCAGGCCTGACTGGAGCCAGATCTGACTTCCCTGAGCTCTGGTTCCCTGGGCTCAAGTTGTGGGTTCAAACAGTTGCAGCCCACACTCTCCTCTCCTACCCTTGATCACATACTGGGTCCATGTGAGAGACTCAGATTTATGCTTTTAAGCCTATTCTAAAGGGAATTTGCCTCATCCAGGGGTTGGCTCACACACATAAAAGCAAGGAAACTAAGGTCCTAATTTAACATGTGCATATTATTTGTCTTCTACTTCTTGCAGGATCAAGGGATCAAACACTATATAAATAACTTCTGCAATGCCAGGAATCACGTGACCATGTCTCCACTGGAAAAATAATAGCTTACACTTACTGAGCATTCACTCTGTGCAAGATACTTTTCTAAATACTTTACCCCCTTGCCATGTAACCTGACTCATTGCAGGTTCTGGGGATTGGGCCATCACTTTGCCTACCACAGGCAAGGGGGCCAGGTCTTCATATCTGTGCATTAGCCAGGCAGTGGTGGGGGTCTGCCCCTTGAGAGAGCATCTAAGTTTAGAGTAAGGTGATTCCCTTCAGCCAAGGCAATCCCCACGAGGGCCACACCTGTGTGCCTTCCACAACCAACATTCCCAACAGGTGAGGACGGGCATGTTGGCCCTGAAGAGGCCATCTGGTAGGAACCAGCATCACAGTAACCACTGTGGGACAAAGTAATTGTATTCTGCACATACTCTGAAATTAGACCCACAGGATTTGCTGATGAGAGAAGAGGACTTAAGGAAACTCCATGATTTAGGAACTGAACAACAGAAAGTACACCTGCCATTGATTAGGGAACACTGAACCAGTACGGTCTCATTTCATCCTTATAATTAAACTATGAGGAAAGTTCTCTTATTAACTTCATATTACAGCTGAACAAAACAGAGGCACAGAGATGTAAAGAAACCTGCCCAGACTCACACAGTTAATAAGTGACAAAGCCAGGATTTGAACCCAGCCAGTCCCACTCAAAACACTGTTCTGTCATTTTTAAAAGATTTAGGATCCCTTCTCTGAAATATTTGTTTAGGGATCCAGATATTGAACTTACATTATTTCACAGAATCTTGACCTTTCACCCTGGGTCTAGAACAGTGTCTGCCACATGCTTAAAATGCTCAGAAACATTTGTGACTGACCCTGTGATGATCCAAATGCATATATAAAATGTCTGTATGTATTAATTTTTCTATTTGGCCGTGTATGTCCTCGCCCAAAATTCTTCAGTGCCTTCCCCCTTGGTGTTAATAAAGTCTAAACTCTTAGTCCAAAGTCTATGATGTGGCCCAAGTCCCACTTTCTCACTAGGTCTCAGGCCCTTATGTGCTGCTTCACGCATCAACTCCTTTACCCTTCATGTTCTTCTTTAGGCGCGACGGAGATGTGTTAACTGTTCTCTGCCCAGAGTGGCCGGTTTCCCACCTTCCCCTTAAGCCTTGCACTGGTTTTGCCTCCCTACCACTGAGTAAGACATGCCCCATACCTACAATGACTTCTTTCCCCAAACCTAGCTGAAAGTTCCTCACCTTCGAAGCTTAGATAGAAACATTCTATTCCAGGAAGGCTTCTGTACACATTAGGATCTTATTTAATTGCTTGTCACTGGAACTTGATAACCAAATAAGGGTTTATTTTTCTCACATATCAAAAAGTCCAGAAGTAGTCACTCCAGGACTGCTACAGCTGTTTAGAGAGACCATGAAGGACCAGGCTGCTTCTAACTTCCCCATCCGACACGCTGAGTGACTGACTGGGTTTAGTCCTCATGGTTGTAAGATGACTGTTCCACTCTAGGTACAATGTCTGGGTCCCAGGAAAAGAGAAAGGGCAAGGGCAAAAGTTGAAAAGTGCATGCCAACTAAACCTGGGCCTTTGTACCAGGAAAATAAAAGCTTTCCCTGAAGCCCCACTCAGCAGGCTTCCGTGGTCATCTTGTTGGCCAGAGCTTGATTGCTTGGCCACCTCTTACCGGGCACATTACTATCCTAAACAAAACTGGCGTTCTGTTAGAAAGGAAGAGAAACGACTGGAGACGAGATAGACAGTCAACACTGTCTATCATCTTCAGAGCCTACTCCAGCCTGCTGGGACTTTGCCCTCCTCTGAGCAACTATTTATTACGGGAGTTTCCCCTTATCTGCCCAGATGATACATTCCAAGACCCCCAGTGGATGCTTGAAACTCAGATAGTACTGAATCTAATATATATTATGTCTTACCTATGATAAACTTTAATTTATAAAGTAAGCACAGTAAAAGATTAACAATAATAACTACTAAAATAGAATCATTATACTATATTGTAATAAAAAGTTATGTGAATATGGTCTCTCTCAAAATATCTTACTGTACTGTACTCACCCTTCTTCCTATGATGTGTCGATTATCAGATGTCAGAAGCAGACAGTGTCAATGACTAACAGGTAGGTGGCATACACAATGCAGATGCACTGGACAAAGGGGTGATTCACATCCCAGGCGGGAAGGAGCAGGACTGTGAAAAATTTCATCGGTTACTCAAAATAGCACATAAATTAAAACTTACAAATTGTTTATTTCTGGAACTTTTCATTTAATATTTTCAGACTATGGCTGACCCCAGATAACTGAAACTGCAGAAAGCAGAACTGTCTATAAAGGGGAAATATTGTACGCAATTTGTGTGCCCTTGGAGTCTATGTCTGTATCCCTCTTAATTGAGTTCTGAGCACATGGTATGTGTTCCGTTGACTAATACCACAAATATAATACAAGCAACATGGCATAATGGTTACAAGCTGGGCTTTGGAGCCAGGTAGCCTGTGTTTGGATCCCAACACAGCCATTTACCATTTGTTAGTCCTGTAACCTTGACCAACTTGCTTAACTTCTCTGTTCTTCAATTTCCCCATCAGTAAAATGGAGATGGTATGTTAATACACACAGCTGTCTCTTGGTATCCATGGGGGATTGGTTCCAGGACACTTCCCCCATACCAAGGTCTCAAGTTCTTTATATAAAATAGTGTGATATTTACATATAACCTATGCACATCCTTTGTACACTTTAAATCATCTCTAGATTATTTATAATACCTAACACAAGGCCTACATATCACTTCATTCACGTGGATTCAAGGTAGTACTTGGCATGCAGCAAAGTCAAGTTTTACTCTTTGGAACTTTGTGGAATATTTCCCCCAAATATTTTTGATCCCGGTTGGTTGAATCCATGGATACGTAATCCATGGATATGGAGAGTGGACTATACTTTATACAGTTGTTATAAGGATTAAATTAGAATACTCCTAGTGTTAATTTAATAAATTAACTTTAGCATCTAGCATAGTATTAATAATCACTATGTAAGTGTCTGTTCAATAAATACGTGGTTTTCACCTGTGGTTAAAACTACCAGAAATTGGGACATAGAGTTTGACAAGTTAGAGCATCTTCATGGACTGAAGGGACAGAACGACTGCAGCCAGGGCTGCTGAAGACAATTAGGATGCACGATGATAACTGTGGGCGAGACACGAGTAAGGGGACCTGGTGACTCTTGGATCAGAGTTGAGGCTCTGAGGCCAGGCTGCCAGACTTGCCCACCAGCTTTCCGGCTTACTAACTGTGTGCCCTGGGCAAACCACTGAATCTGTCTGAGGTTCCGTTTTCTCATATGGAAAATCAGGATAAAAATAAATAGAGCTCCACCTTAGGTGCATTTTGAAGATTAAAGGAGATAATCCATGTAGGATGCTTAGCATGGCTCACAGTATGTCCAAATAAACATTAGTTTTATTAAGAATCAACACAAATGTGTTCAGTGCAGTACTCCTAAAAAGGAAAAAAAAAAAAAGAAGAATCAACACAAATGATGAAGAGGCCAGCTGGACCACTGGAGCCTGGCGGAAGAGGGTACGGGAGTGCAGAATGAGGCTTTGCCATGAATGTTGATCCTGCTGTTGAAATCTATCCATTTTTGGACATGTTAAACCCGTGGCTGGAAGTTGCGGCTGGGGGAAAAGGCTGAAATCATTTGGCCTCTCTGGGCACAATGAGGCACAGAAGGAGCCAGTGCCCTCTTGTTTGAGTTTGAACGATGGCTCCTTTAAAAAACGCAATAAATGGACCTCTCCTAAAAAAAATCTACATTATTTTTTTTTTAGAACTGGCATGCAGCAGACATTTATTATCTCTGGAAGCTCATTTATTCATAACTGTTATACGATATGCATTATCTCATGCACACACAGGAAACTGAGAGGCTAAATATTTAGCCAACAGCACATAGTTGCTGGAATTTGAGTCCCAGCCCTCTAACTTTAAGTTTGTTGCTTGTTACATTTCAAAAACAATTTTTTCTATTATAAAGTCAAATTTAATGTACATTTCCTATATTCTCTACATAAAATCCTCATCTCATAAAACATATGATAGGCTGGGTGTGGTGGCTCACACCTGTAATCCTAGCACTCTGGGAGGCCGAGGTGGGTGGATTGCTCAAGGTCAGGAGTTCAGAACCAGTCTGAGCAAGAGCAAGACCCCGTCTCTACTAAAAATAGAAATAAATTAATTGGCCAACTAAAACTATATATAGAAAAAATTAGCCGGGCATGGTGGCACATGCCTGTAGTCCCAGCTACTTGGGAGGCTGAGGCAGAAGAATCGCTTGAGCCCAGGAGTTTGAGGTTGCTGTGAGCTAGGCTGACACCACGGCACTCTAGCCCGGGCAACAGAGTGAGATTCTGTCTCAAAAAAAAAAAAAAAAAATATATATATATATATGATATATTGTTGCAAACAGAAATAGATTACCTGGACACAAGATCAGATCCCTTCAATCCACTGCCCTGTTGTCCCTAAGCCTGTGAGAAGTTTCAGAGGGCCACATATGTTATGGAACACAGTATTGAGCCAAGAGAAATTTTGGCAGAAACTTGGGCTTTGGCTTCAAACGCTATTGCACTCCACTGGCAGGTGAGGCTAAACCAGGTTATGTGGCCTAGAGCCTAGAAATAAAATGGGTCACAGCCTATATGACCCTCTTCTCTAAGCACCACCTGAGTCTCAGTCCCCCGCGTCCCAGCACTCGATGGGAAGGCAAGACCAATCCAGTGAAAATCGGGAATAGGGCCCAAAGGGAGAGAGAGGAAACCTGTGTGTGTACCACAGCCCAGGGCAGAGCCGCTCTGGGCAGCCAGCCCCAGCCCTCAGATGAACTCACTGCAGCCCTCTGACTTACCCTGGCAGACGGAAAGAGTGAGAGTGAAGAAGTGAGAGAGAATGAAATGAAGTAGCCAGGACTTCCCCTTATTCCTTTTCCCTCCAGAAAAAAACCATCTCAACAGCCAGAAGTGCTATCAGCCCCCAAATCATGCTTATTTAAGCTCCACACCTTAGAAGGTAGGACCCAAGAATATCCCTGAACGTGACCAACACACAGGGACATTCTTCCTCCTGGGATAGTCTTAGAGGTGGGTGAGAGGAACACCATGAGCTTTCTCGGCCCACAGACCAATGGATTTTTTTTTATGTTCTTGATGTCAGTGTTTTAGAACTTAACATTATACATCATAAAATAATAAGTGACTGGGTGTTTGTGATGAACCTTTAAAATTCCTCCCCCCACACACACACACACTGGAGATGTGCTGCATTGTCTCCTAATTCTACCCTTACGAGCAGACATAATCCATGTCTCTGAATGAATGTATAATGCAAAACCTTCAAAGGGTAACATGTAAGTTCCACAGACCTCGTTTTTACAACAGGGAAAGATTATTTCCAGGAAGGGATTTTGAAGACGTGAATGCCAAGTAAGCAGTGCTATTCTACGCATGTGAAATGGAAAAGTCTCCCAGTATTTAGGAACCGGTGCAGTGGACCAGAGCTGGTTTTAATTATGTAGAAATGATTGGCTACAGTAAAACTCAAACTGGAAAATTGCCTCAGAGTTAGAGTAAAGAATTCATAAGATTTTAGACTCAGCAGAGACCAAAACGATCTTCTTATTCAAAGGTGCTCTACATTTTATTTAATCCAGTCAACAAATATTTACTGAACACCTATTACATGCTGGGAACTCAAGTACAAAAATCTTTTTTTAATATTAAAAGAGTCACAGTCCTCCTTATGATAGTCATTGTAATTCTGGACTTTAAGAAAAGTAACTTATGAGGTAAAATTAATGACAAACTTAGTAAAACTTTAAACATTATATTTTAATCATGACAGTGCCTACTTTGAGAATTAGTAGAATGCACATATATGAGATATATTATTCATTTCTTTGACAGAAAATGCTTGATTCACAAACATTCCTAAAATTCCTCACAGACATAGCACGGTTCCCTCCCAGTCTAAAGCCTGTAAGTTGGAAATCACTGATAAAGTTCAATGAGCTCGTTTTACTGATGATGAAAACTAATAAATAACACATTTGGTCTCCTACCTAGTTAGCAATAGAGCTAATAGAGCGTGTTGTGCAGCCTTTGCCTATTTGCTTATGTGACAGAAAACTGCCCCCATGATTCATTCTCCCTTTCTTCTGCTCCACAAGTCTGAGCTGGGCACATGGGTGACCAGATAGAGACTACATTTCCCAGATTTCCTTGCAGGTAGGCATGGCCATGTGACTATGGCCAGTGGAATGTAGCAGAACTGACACATGCAATTTCTAAGTCACACCCTCATAAAGGAAGCTGTTACCACTCCACATCCTTTCCCCACTCTGGCCTCCCAATTTTGTACTTGTGGACCAGTTTTGACCTTGCAGATTAAGTCAGAACCCTAGGGGCAAATGCAACAAATAGAAGAAACCTGAGTCCCTGGATGTCCTCAGAGAGCAGGGCTGCCCTGCACTGCTCCACCCCACTGTGGACTGGTAACAGAAACAGAAAGAAACATCTATTATGTCTTAGCTAAATATTTTTGTGTCTCTTTGTTGCAGAAATTTAGTCTAAACCTAACAAAAATAATATACTCACATAAAAGACTACAAGGTTAGAGGATAAGGGAAATAGCAAAATATGCATTTGAGAATAAGAACAGTATTTCATTTGTATTTCTTTTTCTTTTTTTTCTTTTTGAGACAGAGTCTTGCTCTGTTGCCTGGGCTAGAGTGCCCTGGCGTCAGCCTAGCTCACAGCAACCTCAAACTCCTGGGCTCAAGTGATTCTCCTGCCTCAGCTTCCTGAGTAGCTGAGACTACAGGCGCATGCCACCATGCCCAGCTAATTTTTTCTATTTTTAGTGCAAAGAGGGTCTCGCTCTTGCTCAGGCTGGTCTTGAACTCCTGAGCTCAAGCAATCCTCCCGCCTCAGCCTCCCAGAGTGGTAGGATTACAAGCGTGAGCCATCGTGCCCGGCCCTGTGTTTCTAATTAATTGCATTACATCTAATCTTGGGTGATCACAGAAGAAAATTAATCTCTGACTGTGGTAACCAGCCTCCTGGTATTTACCACAGTAATAGTGTCCTCCCATGTTGTTTCAGGGCTGGTCTGTGTGGTCAAGAGAATATGACAGAAGTGATAATGTGTGATTTCTGAGGCTAGATCACAACAGCATTTTTTATTCTGCTTTGTTCTCTCCCTCTTAGATCACTTGCTCTGGGTGGGGAGCCAGGGGCCCTGCCATGAGGACACTCAGGCAGCCCTGTAGAGAGGCACATGTGGTAAGGAACTTCAGTCAATAGCCAACAAGCAACTGAGATGTGCATGGAAGTAAATGCTCTAGTTTCAGTGAAAGCTTCAGATAACTGCAGCCCCAGAAGACATCTTGTTTACCTCATAGGAGAGTCTGAGACAGAACCACCTACCTAGGGAATGTAAATTGCTATAGCCATTAGAGAAAACACTATGGAGTTTCCTCAAAAAATTACCATAGAATCCAGCAGTCCTACTTTTGGGTATATCCAAAGGAAATGAAATCAATATCAAAGAGATATCTGCATCTTCGTGTTTATTGCAGCATTATTCACAGTTGCTAATATACGGAAACAACCTAAGTATCCATCAATGGATAAATGCATAAGGAAAGTGTGGTATAGACAAAATCAGATGCCCGCAGGATGGGAACTCAAACATCTCAACAGCAAGAAAACAAACAATACGATTGAAAATTGGGCAAATGATCTGAACAGACATTTCTCAAAAGAAAAGATACAAATGGCCAAGAAATATAGGAAAAATCACTCAACATCACCAGTCATCAGGAAAATGCAAAATCAAAACCACTATAAGGTATCATTTTACCCTAGTTAAGACAGCTACTATCAAAAAGACAAAAAATAACAAATGCTGGCAAGGATGCAAGAAAAAGGGAACTCAAACTATGTTGGTGGGAATGTAAAATAGTACAGCCACTGTGGATAATAGCATGAAATTTCCTCATAAAGCTACAAATAGAACTACCATATGATCTAGCAATTTCATCCCACCACTGGGAATTTATCCAAAGAAAAGGAAATTGGTACATTGAAGAGACATCTGCACCCCTATGTTTATTGCAGCACTATTTATCATAGCCAAGATATGGAATCAACCTACGTGTCCAACAACAGATGAGTGGATAAATAAAATATGGTACATATACAATGGAATAGTATTCAGCCATGAAGAATGAAATCCTGTCATTCACAACAACGTAGGTGGAACTGGAGGACATTATGTTACATGAAATAAGCCACACACAGGAAGTTAAATACTGCTTGTTCTCACTCATATGTGGAATCTAAGAAAACATTGGTCTTTTAGAAGTTAAAAGTAGAGCAGAGGATATTGGAGGCTGGGAAGGGTAGGGGGAAGGAGGGATAGGGAGGGATTTGTTAATGGATACAAAATTACAACTAGAAAGGAGGAATAAGTTCTAGTGTTCTAATTACACTGTAGGATGACTATAGTTAATAATAATATGTTTTAAGTAGCTAAAA
Organism: Cheirogaleus medius; assembly: GCA_008086735.1. NCBI lineage: Eukaryota > Metazoa > Chordata > Mammalia > Primates > Cheirogaleidae > Cheirogaleus > Cheirogaleus medius. The sequence continues at coordinate 67,702,767 of VBSM01000529.1, forward strand.
GGATATTGAATGTTCCCAACATAAAGAAATGATAAGTATTTAAGATTATGAATATGCTAATTACCCTGATCTGATCACTGTACATTGTATGTATCACAATATCACAGTGTCCTGATATACACAAACACACACACAAAATGGTAGCTAAGTGTGATGATAGATGTGTTAATTAATTTGATTGTGGTAATCATTATACAGTGTATACACATAACAAATCATCATATTATACACCTTGAATATATACAATTTTTATTAATTATGCCTCAATAAAGCTGGGGGGAAAATCTAATGCCAAATCTTTCCCAATTCCTGACCTACAGAAATTATACTGTAATAAATGTCTGTTGTTTTAAGCCACTAAATTTTGGGTTAATTTGTTATGCAGCAACAGATAACTGATACACTTATTGAAGGTTTTTGGTATGCAACCTTATACAGAGCTTGGTAGGTGTTATAGTATGCTAGAAATATTGACCTCCTTCCCCTGGTGAATAGGTTAATTTTCCATGGAAAATTTTGTTTATGTTTTCTAATTCTCTAGGATTAGAGGTAATAATCCCTCTAAACACACCTCTTCTTAATGAGGAGATATATGATTTTGTGGGGTGAGGGTGGAGATAAGTAATCTCACTATGTATTACTGCAGACCCCAGGCAAAAGAGGCAAATGGACATCAAATTACTCAATTGATTTACATTTTAATTTTCCCTGATATTCAGGTGAAATGAATCTATAAATGTAGAAGCCAATTGTTTCATTAATCATTTAAACAGCTATCTAATGCATTGTGACTAATATCTGCTACAGTTTATAGAAATCATGACAATAGTCATGGACTCCTCCCTCCCTCTCTTACACCCAGTAAGTCACTGTGTCCTGTGAAAAGTAATTCCTGAATGTGCCCAGAGTCTCTCCTAAGGTCCTAGGCCCAGGCCTTCCTGGTGAGGTCTCAGAGGAGAGACTGCCACATTGCTTTTATAGGGGGATAACGTCGTACTTTAAAATGGGGGTTCAAAGAGCACCTGAGCTGAATGTGCCCCTTCCTGAAATAGTCACCATAATTTCAAACCCCTAAATCAAGCCATATTTTAATGACAAAGTGTTCTAAAAAAAAAAAAAATCTCGGACTATCATCCAAGAGAAATAGGCTGACCTGCTGCCAACATCCCAGTGACCTGCCATTCATTCCCCAGACATTCCATGAGTGTCTGCTATGTGCCAGACCAGGCCTGAGGCACTATGAGTGGGAGAGGCCCAGTCTCTGTCCTTGGGCTCTTACAGGTTAACTGTCAGAGCTGCTTCCCACTGCCCCACGGCTCCCTCAGCTTCGCCCTGTGCCCTGCCCAAGCTGGAAGGTGGAGGTAGGGACCCAGCCTGTCCTTTCCCTTTGCCTCCTAGAGTGGGGCTTTCTAGTACTGTTGGGGCAGAGGAGGGCATGATGGTAGCTCACTGAGAAACTGGGTGACAGGAAGTATCACTCTCTGCTATGCCAAATCTCTGGAGAACTTGAACAGGCAGATATGTTTTCAAACACCCAAGGAGCTTAGGGAGGGAGAGCTACATTTTCAATCTGTGTCTGAAACAATGTTTTGATATCCCAAACACTCTGCCCCTGACTGTAACAGTATCTAAGGGCACAGTCACAGAGAATCTTGGGCTGCCGTGTGCACCCAGTCACAGGCCAGCACAGATGGCAATTTGGCCTTTTATGTGGATGAAGCCATGGGGGGAGGGGTTTACTAGTTACAAACAAACCTCATTTTTCTTAAAGAGTATTGGTCTTCTAAGATAATGCAAACCAAAATTAGTATAGCTAATATATACATATATATATGCACACAAATATACACATATACACACCTATATATCATAATACTTAGATCCATTTTGCAAAAGAGGTGAGACTGTTTAAGAGAAAAGCCCTTTACCATTCTTCTCTTTAGAGAATAATATTCCCTACCTCACTGGATTGTCCCTACTCCTCCAATATCCCCTATACTGGGTTGAATAGCAGTCCCCAAAAATTTGTGTACACCTAGGACTTCAGAATATGATCTTATTTGGAAATAGGGTCTTTGTAGATAAATGTAATTAGTTAAGATAACATCATACTGGATTAGGGTGTGCACTAAATTCAAGGACTGATATCCTTAAAAGAAGGCCATGTGAAGTCACAGGGATACCCACAGAGAAGCCCATGTGACAACGGAGGCAGGGATCAGAGTGGTGCATCTATAAGCCAAGTAATGACAAGGGTTGTCAACAGCCCCCAAAAGGAAGAAGCAAGGAAGGATTCTTCCTTAGAGCCTCAGAGCCGTAGAGGGAGTATGGGCCTGCTGATACCTCAGTTTCCGACTTCTAGATTCCAGAACTGTGAGAGAATAAATTCCTGGCATCCAGTTCATGGTACTGTTTGAGCAGTCCTGGGAAAATGACACCAGGGCCCATACCTGACCCTCCCCTCTATTGAGGCCTAGAGGTCAGTAGATATCCCAGGCATAGGTGAGACTCTTCCTGTAGAGAGCCTGCACTGATTGTGGGAAAAAGATTGAAGGCCCAGAACAGGCACTAAAAGGAGTGGGCAGTGGTCATGAACCTGGAGAGCAGGCAGCTGACACAGGGCCAAGGCCCTGGCAGGTGTAGGCTGTCCTATAAGCCCCTGCTTAGCTGCCAAGTATCATCTCCTGGAGCCTCTCTCAAACCCCATCCTTAGAACCTTCCTCCTAGCAAAGAATTAGGAAATGGGGACATTGAGGGCAAATGACTAGAGACTTTTGGCTGTGAAGGGGAGGAGAAGGGTAGGGCTGTGGCATGAGAAGGCCAGTTGCAGAAAAGCCTTTTTCTTATGCTTCACGTACTGAACTACTAGATGCTATGGTAGGTGTTGATTTGCTGTGGACATGATCTCAGACCCGGTAGAGATCACTTTTAGAAAGGCAAACAGACATTAATGACAAAATAAATGTAGCATTGCTCCTATAAGAAATACTGCCACGGGACATTAACATGGGGTGTTGACTGTGCTTTGGCTGAGGACACCAAACAACAGCTGGCAAGTGCTCCCTTACTCCACAATGAGTTGTGTCAATGGAAAAGAAGCCAAACTCTGTAAAATAATTTAAAGAGGTTTATTCTGAGCCAAATTTGAGGACCATGGCCCAGAGCCAAGCCCAAGAAGCCTTGAACAAGTGGACTCACTGTGGTTGGGTTACAGTTTGGTTTTATACGTTTCAGGGAAACAGGAATTACATGTAAAGTCATAAATCAATACATGGAAGGCATACGTTGGTTTGGCCGAAAACGTAGGACATCTCAAAGCAGGGGGACTGACGGGTTACAGGTGGGTTTAAAGACTCTTTGATTTGTAATTGGTTAAAGAAATGAAGCTTTGTCTAAAGGCTTGGAATGTTTTAAGTTAAGGAAGTTTGTTAGTCAGAGACAAGCCACCAGACATATACGCTGATTCAAATGATTTGTTGTATATATTGAGGACCTGTAGGTTTGTCTTGCATAGCCTTAGGCCTGTCACTGAGTTACAAAGGATGTCTCCAAGAAGGGAGGACGCTGTGATGAGGCATGTCTGACTTCCCTTCTCATGGCCAGCACCTCAGCTTTAGTGTATACTTGGGGTCTTGGCCAAGAGGGCATCCATCCGGTCAGCCGGTAGTGGGGGAGCCTTAAGATTTTATTTTAGTTCAGAGTTACTAGCTCAACTGTGCAGGCCTTGCAAAGGAAGCTATGAATCGATTTTGAGACCGTAGCTAGCTAACTATCTCCCTCCAGCCTATGAAAGACGTTGAAGAATCTGAGAGGAAGGCTAGAACTGCGGGAGGATTTGGTGAGTAGGCAGTGTGTGATTTGTCCCACATCCCCACATCCCCATATCCCCACAATGCAGAAGAGGTGGCAGGCCCGTAGGAGACCTTCTGGAGCAACTGAAATGTGTCCCTGGAGGTGAGGCTTGGAGTGGTATCTGCTTCGTGCCTGAGACGTCTGAAGGGCAGACTGACTGGAGCTGCCTGTGGCACCAGCACAGAGGGTGCGGTGTGGGAAGTAAGGTCACTACAGTGACAACTGGTCAGAGGTTCATGTTCACCCTGAAAGAGAAATGCAAGGCCGGGCACGGTGGCTCACGCCTGTAATCCTAGCACTCTGGGAGGCCGA
>VBSM01000529.1:67714611-67732017 GCA_008086735.1 Cheirogaleus medius
CTGAGCTCAAACGATCCACCCACCTCAGCCTCCCAAAGTGCTAGGATTACAGGCATAAGCCACTGCACCCTGCCCTATGTAAGGTAAGTCTTAAGAAGAAATGAGGCAAAAAGGAAAAAAAACAGGCTTTAAAGTCCTACAAACCCATACTGACTACCATAGCTGCCTCCTCTTACTATTAATATAATAATTATGCTACCAGCAGCCTGGGCTGCATGTGTCAAGTAGGCCTAGTAGTAATAACACCAATTCTGGTATATACTGCCCATGGTTAACGTTACTGAGCGCTGTGCCAGGCACTCTGCGAAGCACTTCCCATACATTATCATATTTAATCCTCTCAGCTATCTAATATAAGTGCCACTGTTATTCACATTTTCCTATGGAGAAAACTGACTGTTACAGACTGAATGGTTGTGCTCCCCAACCCCAAATTCATATGTTGAAGCCCTAATCCCCAGTGAGGCTAGATTTGGAGATGGGACCTCTAAGGATGAAATTAAGGTTAAATGAGGTCATAAGGATGGGACCTTGATCCAAAAGAATTAGTGTCCTTATAAGGAGAGACACCAAGGAAAACTCTCTCTGTCTTCACTTCTCCCCTCCCCTAGCCTGCTGGCACCTTGATCTTATTCTTCCAGTGTCCAGAACTGTGAGAAAATAAATTTCTGTTGTTTGAGCCACCCAGTTTATGGTATTTTGTTATGACAGCCCAAGCTGACTAATACACTGGCTCAGAGAGGTTAAATAATTTGCCTAAAGTGACCCAGTTAATAAATGGCACAACCAGGATTTGAACCTGGGACTAGCTGATGAATAAATGAGATAATGTAGGTAAAATCCTGGCATGGTGCTAGAAAATAATAAGCCTTCGATAAATGGCTTCTAATATTCATATTCCATTCCAAAAGTCAGGCCCACGGAATTATTGCTGTTGGGTTGAGTTACTGTGAGAAAGGCTCAGAAAGATAAAAAGGAGGGCTGAGTTCTGGAGCCCACGGCACAGACCAGAGGCAAGAAAGGAACTTACTCAGCCACCAGTGTTTCTGCAGCTCCGTTTGCACTGAGCTTCCTTAGACTCAAGAACCCCCATTCCTGTGGAACCCTAGCGTCATAGGGTTACAAAGGCCTCACGGGTCACCCAGTCAGGTCCACAATCTGGTGCATGCCTCCTCCTACCACATCCCTGCCAACTGCCTGGCTCTGCTCTAATCTCTGTCTTGACCTTACCCATTATCTGCATGGCCTCTCGACATGGCTCTTGGGCAGGAAAGGCAAGAATCCTAGAAGTTATCCCTAGACAGCACTTTCAAGATCTTCTAAGTCAGCCCCACATGTTCCCATATGGCAAACCTGGGGTGGGGCTTAGCAGGGACATAACCTAGAAACAGGCAGGGGCTCTTCCCTCCCTCCTATAGAATGAGTCACTCCTTCCCAACCCAAGTCCCTCCTTGTCCCTCCAGGAAGCAGTAAAAAGGTCCACATGTTTGTAAATCCACATTAATGTTGGTACAAGCAAGATAGCCCCTAAATCATGAGGAAGGGGTGTGGTAGGCATCACCACTGAGGCCTCCACTGAGACCTGGGAGGCAGTTGTCAGAGGTGAGCTAGCTCAGAAGTCAGAGATGCACGAAATTGCATATATTCGATCTACAAGCAACATCCCTGCAGCTGGCATCTGTGCCCTTATTAAAGCTCTCAGGCTACAGGTGTGCTCCTGGATGACTACTTTTCGTTTTCAAGGCTCTCCTCTACTTTCCTTTCACTAACACAGAAACCTGGGGAACAGGTGTCAGAATGTAATCCGAGGCAGCCTGAACCCCACTATGTAAGCTTTCAGCACAGGGGATCATTAGTGAGGGGCAAGCAAGTGGAATCCCACCTCCTGTTGCATTCACACATTGGTTACCTGTTTGTCCTAGCTCTTCTTTTCCGTCAGCACACAGCAGGCAAGGCTTATCATTCCTTAATGAGAAAGGACAACTGTCTTCTTCAAAGGACTAGAGCCTCAAAATGAGCCGGTCCTTTGGCTTTTCCATTCCCAACTCTTTCATGAAATTGTACTGGGATCCTGACATGAGTCACGAACTTAATTAGTACCATTTAGCGGCTTATGTGTTAATAGGTGCTTGACAAAATCCAAATTGAAAGGGTTTGAATGTGAGTCCATCCTTGGAAACAGCTCTGCCTCTCAAGGCCTCTCCCTCTAGCCTCCCAGCCTTCCCCTCCTGCTGGGGTTGCCCAGCTCCTGCAGGGCTGTGATTTCAGTTGTGTAAACCTCTCCCCTGACCTCATCATCAGTTCTTCCTAACAACTCTAAGCCTCTAAGGCTTGTGCTTTAGACTATTTTTAACTTATCTTTTCTTTTACAAAATTACACCAGAGGAGCTTAATGAGCCCCATTTAGCTTTTTGTAGAAAAAGAAAATTTGCAGACATTAACTAGAAAGTGCCACTGAACACCATGGCTGGCTGGCACGCCTCCTTAAACCAGCCTTCCCCCTGTTCAATACAATAGTTTATTTTTGGATAGCAGCCTCCGCACAACATCACAAACATGCCACACTGGGATTCATTATGAACTTAACAGAAAGTGAAGATGTAGGTGAGAGGTTTAGAAAAGGAACTCAGAGTTGCAGAAGGCAAGGTGGGGGAAGGAAGGAAGAGTCCCTGTGCAATGGGGAGTCCTGGCTGCCCAAAGCTGCTTCCAGCACCTCAGATCTACAGACTCTTTAACTTTGCTCCTAATCAGCCAGCAGTATGAATGATATGAAGCAAATGGGAGAAAACAATGACATTTCAGATATTTGTTTATTGTCATGTAAAACTAACACACACACACACATACACACCCCACCACCACCAATACCAGCTACAACAACCGACCAAAGCAAAACGAGCTCAAGTGTTCTTGCAGAGGATAAGACACTATGGTAATAAATGTCTCAGCCATCCATCCACCCAAACTCAAGTCCCTTTGGGTCAAAGTCGATTCCAGAAAAAGGTTCCCAGCTGTTTTGCATGGCAAGAGGTCCAAGTCACAAATTACAGCACTGCCCCAAGCAGTGCCAAAGCAATCAGGGCATGACCATGTGCTCTTTGGACTTTAGCTAAAGTATCATGGAGGTTTTTCTAGGCAAGAATATAAAGCCCCAATCTTCTTCGTACAGCCAGCCATGCTAGTTGTTCCAAAGTCTGCAAATTACCTTTCCCATCATGGCATTGGTCTTCTTAATTGGGGCTCAGCCATGCCTTTACCTAACGGGGTTACAGTAAACACTCTCTGGCCTGAAGATTCTGAATGCAGTTTGAGGCACACAAATACAGTCTTTGCAACTGCCACTTGCGTGTCTAAGGTCTGGGGACCTGGGGAGTTACTTAGACTTCATCAGAGGAAAATCTTCCTCCTTCGATAAATAGCCCAGTCTCTCTGAAACGTATTATTGTTATAATGTACCATTCTTTAGAGTTTTCCTTTAGCATCCATATTATTTCAAGCATTCCATGATAACTCAGAAGATAAAAGTGTTTTCTCAGAGCAAGATAAAGTACTGTCTGGCTGTGTTGGCTAAAAGAAAAGATTTTTAGGATGTGGAAAAATAAAGGAGAAATTTGTAAATGACAGGAATGATTTTAAAATCTATTACTGTAAAAAAGAAATTATCTGTGATCAAAATAAGTGAAGTATTTATTCATGATGTATACAACTTTGATTAATTAATCAAAAGGAGACAGGATAAGAAGAGTAATTCTTTTGAGTTGCCACTCAAGTCTAGTGCTCATAATGAAAAAGGCAAAGAGTTTCATGTTTAGACTGTTGATGAGAGATTAAAAAGTCATCAAACTTCCATCAGAAAAAAAAAGCCATTTCATGAGTTCTTTACTCTGAGTTCTTTATTACATGTTCGCTAGTGAGGCAAAAGAATTAAGCCAAGGCTTTTTCTTTAGGCATAGTATAAACAGAAATTATGTAATTCTTATTCAAGCTGGGACTATAGGTGTAAGCTACCATACCAGGCTAATTTTTATTTTTATTTTTTTATTTTTTATTCTTTTTCTTTTGAGATAGAGTCTTGCTCTATCACCCCAGGTAGAGTGCAGTGGAGTCATCATTGCTCACTGCAACCTCAAACTCCTGGGCTCAGGCGATCCTCCTGCCTCAGCCTCCCAAGAAGCTGAGATTATAGGCATGCACCACCACGCTTGCCTAATTTTTCTATTTTTTGTAGAGATGGGGTCTCATGCTTGCTCAGGCTGGTCTCAAACTCTTGACCTCAAGCGATCCTCTTGCCTCAGCCTTCCAGAGTGCTAGGATTACAGGCCTGAGCCACTACACCCAGCCCAGGCTAATATAAAAATTTTTTTTGTAAAGACAGGGTCTTGCTCTGTTGTCCAGACTGGTCTGGAACTCCTGGCCTCAAGTGACCTTCCCTCCTCAGCTTCCCAAAGTGCTAGGATTACAGGCATGAACCACCACGCCCAGCTTAGCAACTAATTTAAAAATTTTAGGCTGAGCATGGTGGCTCACACCTATAATCCTAGCACTCTGGGAGTCTGGGGCAGGGGGATCACTTGAGCCCAGGAGACTGAGGTTGCAGTGAGCTACGATGACACCACTGAACTCTACCTGGGGTGACAGAATGAGACTCTGTCTCAAAAAGAAAAAAATTTAGAACACTGTGCAGTTAAAACACATCTGTAGGCTGTGAGTTTACAGATTGTCAGCCAGGTGTCACAAAAAGAGAAGAGAGACCAAATGGTTAACTCATAAAACTCTTGCTTACTCCATCAGAAAGAGAAAAAACTGTTAACAGCTCATGAATGTCTATTAAAGACAAAAAAAAGAGAGAAAACAAACAGATTTTTAGGAGATGGATAAATGTTAGTGAGGAAAGTGGCAAGAGGAACTACCTATTGGTGTGCTGGAGATAAACTTCCAGGGGATATCATAGAATGTCAGGAATGGAAGGTACCTGGTCTCCTAGTCACATGTATGGATGATTTAGAGCAGGCATCCTCAAACTACAGCCCGCCGGCCACAAGCGGGTGTTTTTGCCCATTTGTTTTTTTACTTCAAAATAAGATATGTGCAGTGTGCATAGGAATTTGTTGATAGTTTTTTTAAACTATAGTCCGGCCCTCCAATGGTCTGAGGGACAGTGAACTGGCCCCCTGTTTAAAAAGTTTGAGGACCCCTGATTTAGAGTCATGGCCTTAGCTCCCTGTGATAGCCAGGGTTCTCCCAGAACCAATAGGATATACATCTACCTACCTGTCTGTCTGTCTGTCTATCTATCTGTCTATCTATCTATCTATCTATCTATGGAGAGGGAGGTAAAAGGGTATTTGTTATGAGAATTTGCTCATGTGATTATGGAGGCTGAGAAGTCCACGACATGCCTTATACTAGCTGGAGAACCAGAAAAACCAGTGGTGTAGTTCAGTCTGAATCCAAAGGCCTGAGAACCAGGGGAGCCGACAGTGTAACTCTCAGTCTGAGGCTGAAGGCCTGACATCCTGGGGGGACTACTAGTACAAGTCCTGGAATCTGAAGGCCCACAAACCTGGAGTTCTAACGTCCAAGGGCAGGAGAAGATGGACATCCTAACTCCAGAAGGGAATTGGAATTTGCCTTTCCTCTGCCTTTTTGTTCTATCCAGGCCCCCACCTGATTGGATGGTGCCAGCCCACCTTGGGTGAGAGTGGATCTTCCTTACTCTGTCCACTGATTCAAATGCCAGTGTCTTCCAGAAATACCCTCACAGACATACCCACAAATAATGCTTTTCCAGCTGTTGGTATATCTCTTAACCTAGTCGACACCTAAATTTAACCATCACACTCCCTTTTGGCTTAGTTTCCCTGACTGAGCTAAGCAAAGACACCAACTTCAGGAAGGATGGGGAACAGGAGGTGGTACGGCTGCCTCCTTCTACGAGTCTGCATGGCCGGGGAGCAGCTCACACTAGGACAATGCTGACATTTAGTTCCCTGACTACAACCTCTCAGTCTAAACTTTATTTTCAAATCGTCTCCAGGTCGCACTGCTTTGAGACGTTGTCAGATGAAGTTTCAAACAATGCTCAGACATAGTAATCTTTCAAATCCAGAATGCTAGAATTTCACCTATGAGTAAGAAAACCCCACAGGCTGGCTTCCCTCTTCCTGTTCCCACATTCTTCTCTCTAGCTCAGGAAGAGCTGCTCAGCCTCATCTTGACATTTAAGGTTTCTGGCTGTGCTCATCTTCTCTTCCCACAGACAAGAGCTATGAGGAGACATCCCAACAAAGAGAGTTCCGTGTGGCTTGTTAAACATTCTACTCACCATTTGGAAGCAGTAATTACCTTTCTTCTTTTTAAATGACCATACAAATCAGTTTGCTTTGGGCGATTTTAATTTTTTTAAGAATTTCTTAATTCTTTTTTATGACGATTTTCCTGAGGATTTTTGTACCATTTCGACTTTTAATTGGCAAAACTATAACTAAGATTCCCACTTGCTACTTTATGTCACATCTGTGTTCTTTTATTCTCATTTAAACCTTTTATTTTAGCCAGATTAGATATATAGCAGCCTTATTGCACAACATGACAGTTTTAAAGTAAATAATATGTTAGGGTGGAATTAATGTTTAATCTGCTCTAACTTATTCTTTTCGCTATTGTGTCACTTTACTTAAATATTTTCTCTAATTAAAATATAATTTAGGACTTTGGAATTATTATTTAACAATTTTGTTTGCTTGTTAACTCAGATCGGATTGTTTTTCTTTGTAGGAGATTAGCAAAATGGTAACGTTTTACAATAAGTTTCTCTTCTTTTGCCACATAAACTACTAGGTGCTATTTTAGTAATAGGTATGATTTGGAAACTCTGAATATGAATGCCTTTTTTCAATTAACAAATACTCAGGGAATAGGATGATGTGGAAAAATCTCTTCCTGGGAAATATTTTCCTGAGTTTTCTGTTGATTAGAAATCTAAAATAACTTCATTAATTCATTAAGAAATAATTACTCAGTGTCTTCTATGTACCAGAGACAATTCTAAATACATGGGATAGGCCGGGCGCCGTGGCTCACGCCTGTAATCCTAGCACTCTGGGAGGCTGAGGCGTGTGGATCACTCGAGGTCAGGAGTTTGAAACCAGCCTGAGCAAGAGTTACACCCCGTCTCTACTAAAAATAGAAAGAAATTAATTGGCCAACTAAAAATACATAGAAAAAATTAGCCGGGCATGGTGGCACATGCCTGTAGTCCCTGCTACTTGGAGGCTGAGGCAGAAGGATTGCTTGAGCTCAGGAGTTTGAGGTTGCTGTGAGCTAGGCTGACACCATGGCACTCTAGCCGGGGCAACAGAGTGAGAGAGACTCTGCCTCAAATAAACAAATAAATACGTGGGACACATCAGTCAGCAAAACTGATAAAATTTTCTGTCTGCAAAGGGCTTATATTCTACCAGAGAGGGATAAATAATAAACAAAAAATATAATAAGCAAGTGATAAGTGCTCAGGGAAAAATAATAAAGCAAAGTAATGGGAACAGAGTAGGCAGGGAGTGGGTTCCAATGTTAGATATGGTTGTCTGGGTATGCTTCCCCTAGTAATGACATTTGGGAGGGGTGCAAATCATGTACAAATCATGTGAGAACCTCACAAGGCACTGTAGGGACTTTGGCTTTACTCTGAGTAAAATGGGGCGCTATCATGGGGTTTGGGCAATGGATGAGATGATCAGACATATGTTAAAATGATCACTCTGGCTGCTGTTGAGAATAGACTATGGATGAAATTCCAAAAAAAAGAAGGAAAAATAAAATAATATTAAGAAAATTAATAAAAATAAAAAATAAATTAATTTAAAAAGAGAGAGAGAATAGACTGTGGGGAAGATAAGGCAGGAGTAGAAGCACATAGACGAGTTAATCCAGGAGACATGATGGTGCATGGGACCAAGGTGGTAGCCATAAGTGTATATTTAAAAATTAGAACCAACAGAACTTCCTGACCACTTCGATATGGGTTGCAAGAGAAAAAGAGTCAAGAATGACTCAGGGTTTTTGGCCCAAGCAACCAGAAGAATGGAATTACCATTTAGTGGGGGAGTGGGGGGGAAGCTGTGTGGGATGCATAGTTTTTGGGGAGAAACCAGGAGTTTGTTTTTGTTTTCTTTATTAGGCATGTCTATGTTTTATTTACCTTTAAGTGATATTTTTTGGAAAATTACATTTTCAAGCAATCAGTCCTTACAAACAGGGCTAACATTTCCAAAAATAAAATACAGTATCTAGATTCTCAAAACTCACAAAATCAACTGGAAATGTCTGGTTGTCAACCAACAGTGTCATGCTCAAGTCAGTTTCACATCAGAGTAATAATCTATAACTAATTTCAATAGTCGAATTTCAATTCTAAATATTACTAGAGATTACCATTGTTATTCTCAACTGTACTGACAATTGTCTTATTGCTGAATTGTACATTATAAATTGTCTTTGGCAAGAAGTTTGGTTTTGAACATGTTAAGTTTGAAATATTATATATATACATATATATATTACATATCTAAGTGGGAAAACCACCTAGGGAGTCAGAAACACAAATTGAAGCTCTGGAAAGACGATTGAGGTAGAGATATAAATGCAGAGTTGTTGGCATAGGAAGGGAATTCCAAGCTATTTGACGGGATAAGCTCATTGAAGGGAATGGGTTTGGTGTCTTGAAAGGCCAGGGAAGGTAGTTTACTAAATAGGCAGAAGTATTCAATGGTGTCAAATGCTGCTGAGAGGTCAGTTAAGGACTAAGAATTGTTCACTGTATTTAGCAATGTGGAAGTCATCAGTTTCCTTGGCGAGATCAGTTTCAGTGATGCTTTGGGAGTAAAACTCTGATTCAATTAAAGGTTTTAAGATAAAAGGGGAACAAAGAAATTGGAGACAATGAGTATAGACAATTCTTTTGAGATGTTTAGATGCAAAGGAGAGAAATGGGGTAGGGAAAGCAGAGTCAAGAGAAATTGTATTCCTTAAAATGAGAGAAATAATATCATTTTTAAAAATTGGTGATGGCAATAATCTAGTAGAGAAGGGAAATAAATGATATAAGACAGGGAAACAACTGCCGAGTTATCGTTTGAGATGAGATGAGATCTAGTGCAAGTGAAAGGGTGGGCTTTAGATGAGAACCTGGATAGTTCTTCCATCGTAGACACGGGCAGGAAGGCAGAGTATCTGGGTACAGATTCACAGGCAGTTGAATTTGGTGTTTCTACAAGTTTTCTTTTTCTTTTTTTTTTAATTTGGTGAAGGGAACACTTATTCCTGGGCTACCAATAAAGAAGCACCTGCCCACCTAGATAGGCAACCCTAATTTTACCACTCTATAAACCTGTTTTAGAAGGCATAGATCCATTTCTTTCTTCTCATTGTGGTTGATTAAGACATGTACCCTTAGTTTTTCTAGTTTCTAGTTTAACCATATTATTTCTAACTATAGCAGTCTGGCAATTTCCCTTCCTCTTTGGACTTAATGTTTTATCAGTACTTATGGAGAGTTATCCCACACACTCCAAGCAGTTTCATTTCCTCCACGCTGCTTCTCCTCCTTCGACCTGCTTGTTTCTAGCCTAGTCTCCATCATTTCAATTTCCTCCCTGAAAAAGGGAGACAATTTGCCACCTTAGCTGTCTACAAGGCTAACAGTTTCAATAAGTCTAAGAAGTGAAATGGACTTAACCCATCTAAAGAAAGAATAGAAACACAAGAAGTAGGAGGTGGCACAGGAGAGGAAAGAAAGAGAAGATGAGAAGACAACTGTTTTACCATTTGCTTAGGCTGAACTCCTATTATGTAATTTCAAAGCATTATATGTATATGAGTTCCCAACTTTTAAAAATACGAAGGAGCTCTAGATGTTACATACTATGTTAGCTGTGGTATTAACAGAGCCCCAAGAGATTAAGAAATTTGGTCCACACTTATAATATGTGGACATACTTAGGTAACATTTACTGATCAACACCTATGGTCTGAGCGCTTGGCTAAGCCCTTTCAATATATTATCTCATTTAATTCTTGCCCTCATAATAACCTGTGATATGTGTTATTATCCCCATTTCAGAGATGAGGAAACCAAGAGAGGAGAGAGACAGAGAGAGAGAAAGAGGGGGTTTCAAGTAATTTGAAATCCTTCAGCATTATGACCAATTTTCAAGCAAATATATTCTATGTTTATCTGTGCATGGTTATGCAGGTATAGCCAGATTCGGCTCCTCCCCAGGGCTAGTTTTCACTTTAGAAGGAATTCATTATGATATTACTCATAAGCTACACCAGTGCATTTGGGATCAATTTATGAAGTTTGATTACTGTACAATTCTTCAAAAAACATGTTTACAGATTATTGAAACTCACATTGCTTACTATATGGTAGGCACTCGACTAGGTGATAGAAAAAGGAAGAATGCAAAGTCACTCATCAAAGGAGCTCTGATTCTTCTCTAGTAAGAAAGTCAATTATTCATTTATTCATTCAAAAGTATTATTAAGTGCCTTAGAGCATGCTAAATGCTACAGTTTATGTTAGAAAAAATCAACTTAGAATTATAGTACTTGGTAAAAGGAGATGTGCAAATAATGGCTTTATCAGACAGTACTGTGATTAAGTGATTGGATCACTAGAGCCAGGCCGCTTGACTTAAAAGTCTAGTTCTGTCATTTAAAGGCTATGTAGTATTGAGCTAGTTACGTAACCTCTTTAAGCCTTTGTTTCCCATCTATAAAATGAGGATAATATCTTATAGGGTTGCTGTGAAGATTAAAAGTGCATATATGTAAAGAATTTAGAAGAGTACCTGTGTATTTGGTTGTTATTATCGTGACACAGATTTACCATATGCTGGAACAGTTGTCAATTTCTGATTATAACAACTCAGCGAAGGATCGTAAATGCCCTGTAAATTTTTGTTGAATAGAACTTTCTTGAAGCCTTATTGTTTTCCCCTGTAGACATGTCTAGAGTAGCCTCAGATTCCTTTTCTATCATATTTCTTAATTTCAAACCCAATGTCAAAGCAGTTATTGCCTTTTGCTGCCTCCTTCCCTTGTGGGAAAGGGGAAGCTGACAGTTCTTTTTTTTTTTACATCTGATCATCAGTTGTTTTTCATTACTTGTCATTGTCAGAGCTCTTAATAATTTTATCTTTTCTATAATCTGAATGTTTATATCCTCCCCAATTCATATGTTGAAATCCTAACCCCCAAGATGATGGTATTAGGATACGGTGCCTTTGGGAGGTGATGAGGTCATGATAGGAGAACCCTCATGAATGGATTTAGTGCCCTTATAAAAGAGGCCTGAGACCCCTTGCCCCTTCCACCATGTGAGGACACAGTGAGCAGGCACTCTCTATGAGCCAGGAAGAGGGCCCTCACCAGACACTGAATCTGCCAATGCCTTGATTTTGGACTTCCCAGCCTTCAGAACTGTGCAAAATAAATTTCTGTGTGCATAAACCACCCAGTTTACGGTATTTGTTATATCATTTTGTTATATCAGCCTGAACATAAGATAATCCTTTAAAAAAATTTTATTATTTTTCTGATTATCAAAGTCATATGTGCTCAATATAAAAACAATTCAGACATACAAAACTTGGTAACAAAAAGTGAAAGGCCCTGGTAATCCCACATCCAGAGATAACCACCATTAACAACTTGTTATATATGCTTCCAGATTTCTTCTAAAGCATTCATTTAATAACATGTATATCTTAATACAAAAAGGGGATCATATTATTCATATTGTTTTACAGCTTGCTTTTTTCACTTATGACTTTGAACATCTTTCCATGTAGGTACAAATAGATCTATCTTGTTTTTGTTAATGGCTGCTAAAGGTTTCCTTCTACAGATCTAGCATAATTTGCTTAACCAGTTTCCTACTTGGATTTCGTCATTAGACTTTTACACCATTACTTGTTTACACTGTTAAAATAAATACACCTGTACATATATTTTTGTACACATGTCTAAATATTTATGACATATATTAGTGATTTTTACACAAATATCCCTAAGGTATAAATTTCTAGATGTGGAATTGCCTGTTCAAAGAGAACACATCTACTTATTTTGTCAACAATTTCCAAATTGTCCTCTAAAGGGATTTTTCCAATTTACTCTCACATTTACAGTGTGTGAGAATGTCTGTTTCTCCACATTTGACTATTTTCTGAGTAATTTTTCTTTTCTCAATTTATACCAATCTTGAAATAATTTTTTTTCAAATCTAAAAATCACAGTTTAAAACCCAGGGAAGTTCAAAAAGTGGAGCAAAGTACACAAGACTGTTCTGTACAAACAGCATAATATTCCAAATTAATTATAATACTGGGATGTTTTCAATAAAAATATCACACTAGTTGTCAACAGTTTTAAAACAGCTTTAACCTCCAAGATTAGCAAATCTGAGACTGAATAGATCAGTGCCACACACTCCCTGCCCACACACCTCCTCCTTGGCCGAGCGTGTTAAGTAGAAGCTGCTGGCATGAGGGACAGGGGAAGGGAAGTGAGAAAGCGAGAGGAGGGCAGAGGGCTCCAAATCTGGTGTCATCTTGTTGGTCCAGGGCAGTCCCTTGACTGTATTCTGGATCTGTGTTCCTACTGGGCTTCTTCTCTTCTTTACTTCCAGTGCCTGGTGAGGAGGTGCCCATCAGCCAAGGGTCAGTTACATTACCGCCTCTGTGAATCCTTTCCTTGAACCCTAGAAAACCACTCTTTAGTGCCTCTTTATATCTAAACTAACACCTTCCTCAGTATCTAACATTTTGTGCAGCATGCTTATTAAGAGCACTTAGATGCTGAGTAATTGTTGACTGAACGTTTGCTGACATGGAGAGATCTTGGTAGAAAACAGAAGAGACTTCCCATGGTTCACAGAAATGCATGGATTCAGATGAAAGGAGATAATGAAGTATAGGGCTGAACCATTTGTTTTGTTAGAACCAAGTAATTTCAAACATCCTGCCTTACTTTAGGTCTTGGTCCCTGCCTCTCCTCACCCACGAAAAAGACTGCACAGAAACTTGGATCTTACAACAACAAAAAAGGGGGGAAACTCTCAGGTTGGAAAACCCTCTTAGCTGAGAATAACCTTTTCATCTGCCTGGTTCAGTTCTTAAGACATCTTTGGCAAAAATTAATGTGGACAAAGGGGCAGACTCAGATGAAAACAAGAACTGACTCTACAATATAGCTTTAATAGCAGAGGCAGAACCAATGGAGTTGAGAAACTATTCATGCCAAGATATAGTTGTGTGCTCCAAATCCCAGGTAAGTACTTTCTCCTTAGACTCGGAGGGCCCTTAAATGACTTTTTAACTATAACCCACCCCTACCCCCACCCCCATCCCTCAGCCAAGTCCTAAGATCAGAGTTTTAATCGACAGGATAGACCCTTTCGCCCAGGAGGGGAGAAGTTTCCTGAGCTTGCCTCGCACCTGACTGGCAACAGCGCCTGCCTGGCATCGAGCCCTGCCCAGGTGGGCGTTTGACAGGTATTTCAGCTACCGCGATATACGGCTGCCCTTCTCCCCCGTCCCAAGCACCTGCTCGGCATCTAGAAGCCTCTTGCCGTCAGTTCCCAGCCCTGAGCCACTTCCCTCGCCACACAGCCCCCTCCGGTCGGCCCGCCCAGCTACGGAAGCGCCCCGACCCTGGGCTTGCTTGGCAGGGCAAGCGGGGAAAGTGCTCGCAATCACATGGAGGCCCGGGCCCGCCCCATTGGCTGCGGCCGGGCCAGTCCCGGCGCTCGCCGGCTGCGGTTGGTCCCAGAGCTGCAGCGCCTGCACGGGCCCGGAGTCCATGTTACGCTTTGTCTAATTCCCCTCGTTACAGAGTCATGTGCTGCTGCTCCCGTCGCCGCCGCTGCCGCCGCCCGTGGTGCCCCGGCTCCTCCGCCGCGCTTCGAGGTGGCAGCCGCGGGCGGGGCCGCGGGAGCAGGGTCCAGGGCGCAGCGCGCCTTCGCCGCCCCGGCGCGTCCCGGTGCAGCCGCCGCCCGCCGCAGGTGATGCCGCCACCTCCCGCCTCAGCATAAGCCTTGGCCTGGCGGCCGAGCTGCCCCAAAAGGTTGGTGTGCATCTCTCTGGGCAGGGGCCGGGGGCTGCGAGGAAGCGCGACGCGCAGGTGGAGCGGCGCCGGAGCCGAGCGCGCAACCCCGGCGCAGGCGTCCTGCTCCTCCGCGCGCGGCCCCGCGGCCCGAGCGGAGGCTGGGGCCGAGAACTCGATTGGGGACAACGAGGGGGGTCGGGAGGAGGTGGCGACGAGCGGAGCTGGGCTGCTGTTTGAGACCGCCGGGGCCCGAGAGATTGTTCCGCTTTCGGCAATCTGAGTGGCCGGCGCTTCGGCCGCGGGCTCGGGGCCCTGCGAGGGGGCTGGCTCCTGTACCCCCTCGCTCGCGCTCCCTTCACTCGCCTTCCTCCGCCGGAAAGGCGGGGAGAGCCGGTTACAGCCCGGCTGGTTCCTCCTGAAGGTGGGTTTTTGGTGTTTGGCCTTGCTGGCCCGGTGCCCATAGGTGAGCCCTTTAACTTCCCCAGAAACGCCTCCCCTCCGCCTCCTGCCCGCACCCGGTGGGCTGCGCTGGGAGTCCGGCGGGCGGGGGCGGGGAGGTGAAGGCCCAGCCCCGCCCCCGGGCCTGTGGGAGGGAGCTGGCGGCCCGCAGGTGCACCCAGCCCGCCGCGGGCCATCTCCGGGTTGGGTACCGGTATAATCCGCTTCTAGCTTGTTTGGAGGCGTGGGCTCTTGGGAGCGGGACTTCTGCTCGAATCCTGTCCAGGGGCTTGGAAAAGAGAATTGGGGGTGATTGCCCAGAGGACCATCACCTCCGGCTACTGGAGGGGAGCTAGGGCCTTTCTCCTTTCTGTTCCCCTTTATTTGGGGTATCCCTTGCAGATAAAGAAATGAGATTTTTCGATTTTTAAAAAAGCCAGCTGCAGTGAAGAAGAACTGCTGCAGGTCGAGGGGAGGAGAGGTAGGTCCCTGTTGGTGATGAAGAGGTGGGGTGTGAGGTCCCAGGAGTACACATTTGGGGTGTGTGTGGCCGAACGTGGAGAGGTGAGGTTGTGGGAAGGAAACAGCGAAGATGACAGGGAGAGAGCACCCAGGAAGTAGGCAGAGAGGTGGGGAATAGGTATTAGGGAGTCCTAGCTAAATGTGAGGCCCCACTTGAGCCACTTGGGCTCTTACTTGGCTCCTGTTGCTTTGCAGATTTCCTGCTCTTTGAATTTGAAAATATTTTTTGTTGGACAAGGAAAGCTATGAGGATGTATTTTGGAAGAGAGACAGGAGTAAAGAGCTGACTTCTGGAAACTTTCCTTGGCAGCTTTAATAATAAAATTCCGTTCAGGCAACATTTATTGAACACCTATTACGTGTTCTGTGCTGGACGTTGGTAAAGTCTGGACAGGCAGGGAATTCCCATCTTCAGTAATGGTGAGGGCTGTTTACCTCCAAGTGCCAAGAATGACAGTGATTCAGACCTTCCTTCCCAAAGCTTCTGGGGCCTCTGCTGCTTACAGACCTGTGGGGAAGAATGGTGCACGGTAACCAGCAATTGGGGTCTTCAGACAGCATTTATTTTTACAGTCCAGAAATACTGAACAAACGGCTGCTGTCAGATAGTTCAGAGTTGGAATTCTTGCTTCTCCTGTCTTGACACCAACTGACTAAATCCCTGTTAAAATTCAAGTGTAAGATAAGAAAGAACCTGAGATTAAAATTAGGTGGTTAAAATAGGGGTCTGACTTTGGAGTGTATGATCTCTGTAGGTCATTTAGGGAGTCCCCCCATAAAATGATTAGGTAATCCACGATGCTGGAAAAAAATTCCAAAATCTTGGAGTGTTACAGTTTATTTGTATATTTGAACATTTTATCTTACATTTGTCTCTTTTTTTATTGAGTGTGTGTGTGTGTGTGTTTAACTTTTGTTGATTAAAACAGATTTGAAGGTTGGAGAGGAAATTGTCCTTAGGTGACCCCCCCTTTCCTTACCCTGTGGAGAAGCCTATGATGCAACAGTTAAAGTATTGAGCCACACTTGTATCTTTTTCTCCCTGCTCTATTTTCCAGCATTTAAAACACTTTGTCAAAACTTGGCCTTTTCCCCTTAATTTTAATGTTGTGCAGAGCTTTTTTAAAAACATAATTTTAGAAAATTCTGATGTGTTTATCATGTCCAAATAAATTGTTTTGGTAGCTATATTTTGGAAATTAGACTACATTCCATTCTCAGTACTGTATGTAAATTGGCACTAGCTATTAAAAAAAGTCAAAATTTTGTCAGAACTTTGGACTCGTCAAGGGAATTCACTTATTTTTAATTGGAGCTGGTGTTTGACATTCTGACTAACACCAGTTAATATTTATTAGTACCAGCAGTAAGTAGAGGACTAGAGTGGGTGCTATATGACCTTAACAAGGAAGGAGAAGATTTTTATAGTAATCACACAGAGCAGACAAGACAGGTACATGTAAGGACACCAGCAGAAGCAAACAGTCACACTTGTCTAAGAATTTAGGTGTTTGGAGCCAGATGAAAGTATTGTGTGTTAGGAGAGAGGAGTAAAGCAGAATTGACTTTTGACAGTAGTCAGCGATGTGGAGCAGAAAACATGACCAATGAAGGAGGGTAGAGGGAACCTAGTTAGTAGAAAACATAACCACAAGTCAGTGGTGTTAATCATTTGCATCAAGACCAGTGGTTCCAGCAGAGGGAGGTTTTGCCTCTTAGCAGCCATTTAGCAGTGTCTGGAGACATTTTTGGTTATCATGGTGAGGGGCAGGTGCTACTGGTAGCTAGTGGATAGAAGCCAGGGATGTGACTTAAACATACTACAGTGCACAGGACAGCATCCTTCCCATCTCCACCAAACAAAGAATGATCCTGTCTAAAATGTCAGTAGTGTCAAAGTTGACTGGGTGTGGTGGCTAATGCCTGTAATCCTAGCACTCTGGGAGGTCAAGGTGGGAGGATCGCTTGAGGTCAGAAGTTTCATAATAGCCTGAGCAAGAGTGAGATCCCATCTCTACTAAAAATGGAAAAAATTAGCTGAGTGACTATTTATTAAATTTAAAAAAAGAAAAAAAAATAGTGCCAAGGTTGAGAAATGCTGCCCTAGACAGCGAACCTGAATGCCACTGTAGCATTCTGAGAATAAAGTTACATCTCAGAATAGGCCTTGAAAGGAAGAGGTTCTTGATATCTGAGGAAGAATAACATTGAGGTTAGAAAGCCAATCTAGGGGACTTATATGCTCAGGCCTGAAGTGATTTAGGGTCTTTCAAAAGAAAGGGGCAGGCCGGGCGTGGTGGCTCACGCCTGTAATCCTAGCACTCTGGGAGGCCA
>VBSM01000529.1:67741818-67758047 GCA_008086735.1 Cheirogaleus medius
TACAGGCATGTGCCACCATGCCTGGCTAATTTTTTCTATATATTTTTACTTGGCTAATTAATTTCTTTCTATTTTTTAGTAGAGACGGGGTCTCACTCTCTTGCTCAGGCTGGTTTCAAAATCCTGACCTTGAACGATCCTCCCGCCTCGGCCTCCCAGAGTGGTAGGATTACATGCGTGAGCCACCACGCCCCGGCCCCTAAGGGAGTTTTTTAAATTGCTTTTTGCAATTGATATAGGGCTGTGGGAAGGACCTAGGATTTGAAGCTTAAAAGGCTTGAGTTCTGGTCCCAGCCCTCCATTCAGTGGACTCGTGTGACCTTGGGTTTCTTTTCCTGTTAATGGGAGAGGAGACAGTAATGGCAATATGATTGGTTTGGTGAGGAAAAGAAGCTATTATATAAGACAGTATTTTATGAACAACAATAGCTGTGTGTTAGGCAGTGAGTTGAGCAGCATGTCTATTGTGAGTCTTGGAGCCATTTTCCGTGAGTGTGGGTGAGGTAGGTGCTTGGGAGTGGTTGGGGAAGGTTTATGTTGATCTGAAATCCCTTCCTTTCCTGTTCCCTCCTTACCTGTGTTACAGTGTGAAGGGTAGTGTGGGTGTCAACTCGGTTTCTGGTCCTAATTCCTTTTCCTTGGTTTTTCCACCTCCTACTTTGGGCTTGCCTCCAATTTGCTTACAAAGTGCTGTTTGTTGTAAGGGTGAAGCAGGCAATTCTTTGGGCAGGGACACTGTGGCTGCAGGCATTTACTGTAGTTCAAAGCAAAAAGCCAAGCTGGAGTAGGAGGGACACTGGCAGGGCTTGTTCGTTAGAATTTTATACATTGATTTTTAAAGGAAAGAAGGGAAATAGCAATAGAATAGAAATAAAATAGGAATAGAAGTATTATGCAACAAAATTGAGTAGGGAGAAAGGACCTTAAGAAATCACTGTTTATTACTTTGAAAAGAAATGCTTTTTTTTTTTTTAAAGTAAAAGCAAATGCTTTTTGAAAACTTTATTGTTTTCAAAAAAAACAATAAAAAACTCTGCAGTGTACTCTAGTAAAATGGGAAACAAAAGTTAGCAATTAATAACAACAACAATAACAGCTGTCATGTTAGTGTGTTTTAGGTGGTCCATAGTGGGACACTTTTCATCGTTCTATCCTGATATCAGCCCTGAAGGTTGCTGTCATTGGAGTCCCATTTCAAAGATTACAAAACTGAGACTCAGTGTGTTTAAATAACCTGCCCAGGGTTACAGTGCTAGTAAGTAACTGCAAGAACAAAACTTTGAACCTAGGTCTGTTTGTATCTTATCCACAATATGAAAGATAAGTAAGATATGCCGCTGTTTGCAGACTTGCATGTAAACAGTTTAGTATAATATAATTCAGCACAATGTGCAGTATATATGCCGTATTTCTTGCATTAGCTAAATATTTGGGACATTTGCTTGGAAGGAGAGGCTGATTTTTGATTGGAAAGATCAGGGAAGGTTTCATAAGCAAAAATGACTTGAGCAGGGCTTTGAAGGAGGAGAAAGAAGGTGGCAGATGATGGGTGGGAGAGCTGAGGGAACATTGGAGTAGCAAAATGTGCAGGTATAAAAGTATGGAACATGTTTGGGGAATGCTGTTGTGACAGAGTGAGGGATGTAGGAAGATTAGAGACTAGAGAAGCAGTTTGGGACAGATTATGGAGAGCCTAGAGCGTCCTGTTAAGGAATTTGGACTTCTTTCCATTGCCTTCGAAGGTTCTTGAGAAGGGACATAATTCGCTCTACTCTCTGACTTCAGCGATTTTGGTGGTAGAGTGGAGAAAGGAGTAGAATCTCTGCAGCAGGGATTCCCCAACTGAGCTACACTTTAGGGTCATCTGGAAGATACTTTAATGTACAGATTCCGGAAGCACACCATCCAGTGATTCTGCTGCTGCACATCTGGGATAGAGCCTGAGAAATTGTGTTTAGAAGGCCCAGCAAGTGATTCTGAGTGCAGGCTGGTGAGTGAAGGGATCCTGTGGGCATTGGGGCATTTGGGAGAAAAATCTAAGCTGAGGCTAATTTGGGCATTTTCATTGTGTGAATGACTTTTTAAACCATGGGAAGGTGCCAATCATCAAACTTTGGGGAAGATCTGTCTAGTTAGGTTTTATAGTTTGTTTTTTGTTTGATTGTTTTTATTTTTTTAAGACAGAGTCTTGCTCTGTCACCTGGGCTAGAATGCAGTGGCATCATCATAGATCACTCCTGGGCTCAAGTGATCAATACCTGCCGCAGCCTCCCAAGTAGCTGGGGTTATAGGTGCAACCACCACACCAGCTGATTTTTCAATTTTTTTTTTTTTTTTTTTTGGTATAGACAGGGTCTCTCTCAAGCTGGTCTCAAATTCCTGACCTCAAGCTGGTCTCCTGCCTTGGCCTCCCAAAGTGGTAGGATTACAGGTGCAAGCCACCACACCCAGCCTACTTTTTATTCTCTATAAATATTAAAAGCAATAATCTCATAGCATTGTCATTTGACTGAAATTTTTCACATACAGCTTTTCATTTGTATCTAGAATGTAGCATAGCTCTGATCCTTATGCCCTTGTGCTAAATTTCTCCTTTTTTGTTGTTATTTGTTTAGAAGACAATAATGTATAGGATTTCATTGTTGGCTGGCTATCTTCATTGACAGTCTTTGGTAGAGCATGAGCTCTGGAGTCTACTACCTAGGTTTTCATTCTGTTCTGCTACTTTCTAGTCTTGGGACCACAGGAAAGTTACTTAACTTTCTGTAAATTGAAGATTTAACAGTATTTACCTGCTAGGGTTAGTTGTAAGAATAGTTTATGTAAAATGCTTAGTTCCTGGCACATAGTTAACACTCAAATGTTAACTTACCTGCTGTTGCAGTTATTGGGGTTAATTCTGCAGATGACCCAAAGATTCTTTCCCTGTATTGCTAACCTATTAAGAGCTTTACTTTTAAGAAATAACTGTACAGGCGGGGGGGGGGGGGTCGGGGCTCATGCCTGTAATCCTAGCACTCTGGGAGGCCAAGGCCGGCTGACTACTCAAGGTCAGGAGTTCGAAACCAGCCTGAGCAAGAGCGAGACCCCGTCTCTACGAAAAATAGAAAGAAATTAGTTGGCCAAGTAAAAATATATAGAAAAAATTAGCCGGGCATGGTGGCGCATGCCTGTAGTCCCAGCTACTCGGGAGGCTGAGGCAGAAGGATAGCTTGAGCCCAGGGGTTTGAGGTTGCTGTGCGCTAGGCTGATGCCATAGCACTCTAGCCTGGGCAACAGAGTGAGACTCTGACTCAAAAAAAAAAACTATACAAATTACAAGTAAGAGTAGTGAGTAGTGAGGGTGAAATATTAGGATAGGCAGTTTTAATTATGCAGTGACCCCTCTTTCCTTTCAGGGCTTTTTATTTTCTAGAAACATGTTTTCCTCCCATAAATAAGCTTGCTAGGATATACTTAGAGCCCATATCTGGGAAAGAACCTTCCCTTGCTTGTTGGCTACAGAGCTAATAGTTCAGTTCTTCAGTCTCTTAGGAGTTGCATGAAATGACACTCACTCGTACATTTCCTGGGACCCAGCCTGAATATAGGCGATTTTTTTCAAATGTTACAGAACTATCTTACTCTCATTGCTTGAATCTAAATCAACTATTAACTTTTAAAGTAAAATTTTTGCTGGGAAGACAAACAGTTCTCCCATGGGAGAAGCTATTTTTCAACATTAAAGAAATTAAAAATTATAATTTATGCTTAAAATAATAATGTTAGTCCAAGTTTTAGTTCTCTTTTCTCCCCCTTCTCTGTTATTCTTTATCCTGCCATCTGTTTGCAAACCATTCTCATGACCTTCTGCCTGTGCAGCACATTTGTAGTGGGGCCAGATTATACGTACGCCACTGACTTTTTCATCTGACCTCCAGATTCAGCTTTTGAGCCCTTTCTTTTCTTTGAGTTTTCCTAACAGAATCATCTTGATGAAAGGAGTATTATTTCTGATGGTGTATGTAATAATAGGGTCATACTTTGTGAGGTTCAGACCTGATGTCCTAAAAATTTAAACATGTATCTATTTGCTCACTTTACTTAGTCTTGGCATTTCATGTCTGGAGGTGGTTACTACCCATTGGACATCCGTAGCCACTCCCTGCAAATTAAAGGGAGGACAAAAATGCAGCTGAACTTCTTGTTTTTCTTCACATCTCTGTTAATTTAACTAAGTCAGTTGGCTTCCCTCATTTGCCCTTTTCACACCTACCAAATTAATGTTATGTGCAAATTTGATTATAACAGTGTGAATAATTTCTAAGTTACTTTTGAATACAGATCAAATTCTGTTCCTTGTGGCTTTTTTCTTCATCATACTAGTAGATGTAGCCAGTATTTTTCTTTCTAGCCTGCTTATCCTGTGTGTTTGTTGTAGCAACCTAAGTTACAGTTGATTTAGCGATCCTGATTTCACAGGACACTGTATCAACTGCTTTACCAAGATCAAAGTACGTGGGGTTCATTGCATTCCCTTCCCTTCCGTTGCTAATTCAGTTGTACTGTAGCCAGGCAATCCTGGAGCCTTGAAATCCAGGATTCTGGTCAAGGTGAGGAAGTAGCCCTTCTTCCTGGATTTTTCATTCTGCAGATATCTTTCTTTTCTTCTAAATATTCATTTATTCAGCAATGTGTCCCAGGCTCTACATCCCTGACCTCCAGTAGCAGCAGCCTAGTGTCCCTGCGGCCAGTGGTTACATTCTTGCTACAAACAGGAAAATCTGTGAGCCCTTCACCCTAGCGTACCCTGTGAACTTCTACACTAGAGAAAGCAAACCCGATCCAGTTGTGCCTTAGTGATAATAAAATATGTTGATCAAAATTAGACTTCGTGGCTTCCAGGCTGCCTGAGTTCTGGTATTTACTAGCAGTGTGATTTTAGGCAGGTTACAGACGTCTCTGTGTCTGTTTTCTGATCTGTAATATGAAGATAAAGATAATTCCTACCTCAAGTTTGTTATCAGGAATATACACAAAGTGGTTAGCACTTATTGAACTAGGGTTAGTTAAAAAATTGGTAAGTTTTCAAAGGTTCATAATAAAGATTCTGGATATTCTGGATTTTCTTAGCTGACTGTAACCTCAAACTCCTGGGCTCAATCTATCCTCCTGCCTCAGACTCCTGATAGCTGGGATCTTCAGGTGAATGCCACCATACCCTGTTGCTTAGGCTGATCTTGAACCCCTGGTCTCAAGCAATCCTCCCTTCTGGGCCTCCCAAAATGCTGAGATTATAGACAGGTGCGAGCCACCACGCCCAGCCCCAGTTTCTGGATTTTCCAGGCAGTTTATTT
This sequence comes from Cheirogaleus medius, assembly GCA_008086735.1. NCBI lineage: Eukaryota > Metazoa > Chordata > Mammalia > Primates > Cheirogaleidae > Cheirogaleus > Cheirogaleus medius. The sequence continues at coordinate 67,747,155 of VBSM01000529.1, forward strand.
CTCTTTCATGCTATTTGCCTTGGCCATTCTACTACAGACAAAGGAAAGGAGATGATAATCAAAGTATCTATTTTGCAGCCTTAAATTATTCATAAATTGTTTTCTTCTTTTTAGACTCCATTATGTATAATTAACAATTGATGTATTTAAGATAATGATACATGTGACTTATTTTCTATCAACTCATGTTTTGCTGCTTAATACATCTGGAAATAGCAAAATATAAGAATTGTATATTTTTAAAGTCATTTTTAAGAGCATTTTTTTCTTAGTAATGACCATTGTATTTATTTGACTTATTAGGACCAATCCTTTTGAGTTGTAAGGCCTTTTAATGTATTATTTTAAAAATAAAAATATTCAAGATAATTAAAACAATTTTTTAAATAAGGAAGCAGAAATACCCACCACAGAAGATATACAGACAAAACATGCCTTCCAAAGAAAAATGAATTCTAGGACAGTGTTTAGTCTACAAAATACACATCATGATCAGCAGTCAGTAAATAACCCAAGGCTATTCATTGCCAGTAGTTTGTGCCGGGAACATTTTGAATACCCTTGTATACAGGTATTTTTACATTTAGTCAGACTTTTGTGGTATCTTATCCTTCCTTCATATTTTGCTCACTAAATCACGGTACATCAGCCAGCATGGCCCACTTTACATACGTATTTGCATGCTAACTGAAGAATTAAAGGAGAAACTTGGAAAAAACATATTAAGGTTTTGTCTATCACAATTTGACTAGTGGATCTATCTTATTATTTGATAAAATTGTATTCAGCTGCAGCCCAAGAGCATATTTTACCTAATATTGCTATGGCTTAAAATCAGTTGGCCTGTGGCAAAATACATGTTTAGACTTTACATTTTACCAAAATTTGGCAAGGTAATGAGGTAGCATAATGCAGCTGAGAGAGAATGTTACAAATTATGTTTTAAAAGTGAGCTTTTTCTGGGTAAAAGATAATGTAGTGCAGAATGATCACTCCACAGCCAAAAGGCACCCACTCATTTCTGTTCAATTAAAAGGAAGAAGAACAGACCTAGGGTGGGTTTCAGCTCTATTACCTACTGCTTTGAGAAAATCACTTAACATCTGTGAGCCCCCACTGCATCTTCTGCAGATGATGACTCCTCCCTGCAAAGGCAATTCTGATCCAGTGAGGCAGGGCACGTGAGGGTTCGTCCTATGTAATGTTAGTAATTTTGTACAAGGTGTGTGGGTTCATGATGTGTATGTTTGGAAGCTGAGGAAACTGAGGCACCGAGCTTAGGAAAATACCAGCTCAGGCCTGTAGTCACCCTGGCCCTGTGTTTCTGCCTTGTGGCTGGGTCTTCCACGTCATGCTGTGGGTGATTTTTAAGTAGTGCTTTCCTTATCTTGTTCAAAACCAGGAAACTGTGGGCACCCAAGGGAGCCTAAACCATCTTGCATGCAGACTTTTTAAAAAAGATGATTTTCACCCCCTTGCTACATTTTGCCGTGAAATGACACTTACTCTGGCTCCTTGAAGATGGCTAATAGCCCTCTATGGGTAACTGCCAGTCAGGCCAGCCAGCTGGCTCTGAGAAAGGCTTCCTTGAAAGCCATGGCCCAGGTTTTGCTGAGGCCAGGAGGTGAGCATGAGTGCCAGATATCTCCTTCCCAGAAAATCCTGTTGCATGTGCTACCCTGGAAATGAAGACAGAGACAGGGACACTGCTGTGAAGAAGGCTGCTAGTACAGAGAGGTCATCTCTTAGGTAACCAGACGGCTTGTCATTTTTCATTTTCTTGTTTGTAAAAATCCATGTGTAATAATCACCAAGAATCCTGATACTCACACAGAGGAATGCTTGTGGCAAATGTTTTTAACCACCAAAATAAGGCCCCCTTTTTTTTAAGATAAAGAAAGATAAGCGGCATTATTTTTGGAGATGAGTTTATCATCTCCTCCTCCACACCTATTAGTCCTCAGGAAAGCTATTTCTTGTAACTTAATTTGGATCCTCTAAAATGGCTTTCACAGTTGTTCTTTTCATCCAAGAACTGTGGCACTTAGAGAATGGAGACTTTCAAAGTGAACTCCTCATATTCTTCCAAAATCAATTTTGTGTTTTGTGGTATCATTTGTGCTTACCTGGGAGCATATTTTTTTCTCTTCTTATGAGGTTGTGATTTTAGTATTTTTTTTCCTACACAGCAGTGGTAAGGAAGAAACACTTCTCCATGAAACGTAGGAGACTAGCTGACCCACGGGGATGTATGAGAGATTGCTTAGGCCTTGTGCTTAGACTGAGGAGACATGTCAGGAACTGTGTTGTATTTTCCAAACTATCAACTTTGTAATCTGTGCACAAAGTGAATGTTAATCAATATTTTTGATGAGGAGGAAGATTTTAGTTATAGGGAGCCTAAGAGAGAAATGCGGTTGCCCTCCCCCACAGCTGGCCACTGCTCTGGAGGACAGTATTATGAATGCAGGCATGACCCGGCAGCACAGGTAAATGTGGTTCCTAGACTCCCACCAGATACTCTTCTATATTTTATCATCTATTAAACAGTACAAAATTTAATATATATCATAAAATTATCTCTTAGCACAGTACTCAGACAAAATAGGAATAGTCTGCTGTTGACTTTTTATGCATTAATGACTTTGAATTTTTCAGATCTAAGGGAGATCTTTAGAAGTTAGATAGTCTAATCTCATGAGTTCCCAAATATAGAAATGAAGGCTATGCAGGTTAATTTAAGTTTTCCTTTGCCTTGAGAATTTTATTTTTCTTTAAAGGTTTTCTTTCTGTGCTCTTAAGCTTATAGTGAGTAACAGAAATGAAGGAGAAAATTTCAAAAGATATTTTAAAATAGAATTGTGCCCTTAAAAACATGTTAATTATTGACAGGGATTTTTCCCTCTTTCTTTTTTTTTTTTTTTTTCTCTTTTGAGACAGGGTCTCCTATTGCCCAGGCTAGAGTGCAGTGGTGTCATCATAGCTCTCTGCAAGCTCAAACTCCTGGGCTCATGTGATCTTCCTGCCTCAGCCTCCAGAGTAGCTGGGACTACAGGCACGCACCACCATGCCTGGGTATTTTTTTCTATTTTTTTGTAGAGACAGGGTCTTGCTCTTGCTCAGGCTAATCTCAAAATCCTGACCTCAAGCGATCCTCCCACCTCAGCCTCCCAGAGTGCTCGGATTACAGGTGTGAGCCACCACACCTGGCCTTGACAGGTTTTAAAATCAAGTAAGTTTTGAGCTAAGTGTGTCCTGTGCTATCCTATCTCCTCCTCACTGGGTACTTTGTGGGAAGGGAATGGTAGCTCTTTGGGAAAAAGTATTAAGCTTGTGAGAAGAGGTGAAGAGTTGCTAGGTGTAGGGTTAGTAATGGACTGAGAGAAGGAAAAGATGGATAGAGCGTGACCCTGAAAGAATGCTAAGATTCCTCAGGAAGTTTTTTAGTAATAAGCCCTCATCAGACTGAGTAGCCCCTTTGCCCGGACCCTGCCTTTGTACTTGAAATCTGCAGCCCTTGTAGTTCTTCTGTGTGCTCTACAGCTTGAGTCTGTGCTGCTCTAGCTGTGGTGAGGCGGTGGGGAAGGGTGGGGGAGATGTACTCAGTTTCTCTGCAAGTGTCTAGAGGTCTCAGCATTGCCAACACTCTTAATGTGCTTTGTTTCTTGGCTACATCAGGAGGTTAATAGTAGTAGCATGGTACTGACAGGTGAGGGTGGACTAAGGAAACAGAACGTGAGAGAATGTCAACAGTTTTACTAAAAGTTGAGGCCATGTATCCGTTTTTTGTGAACAGCATCTACCTTCTTAAAGAGGCCCAGTAAGTGAAAAAAAAATTTAGGGAACAAATATTAGTCAGCTGATGAGGTTTTGAACTGGACAGACTTTGTACCTTGGCATATGAATGGCCATCCTAGAACCTTTTTAACTTTTGCCACCAAGTAACTCTGAAAAGGCTGACACAGCCAGTCATAGATAATGGAAAGAGCACAGTCCTCTGCCCAAGGTATCAAGGTACATATTATTCAGGGGGGTAAAGAACCTCGCTAGCTCAACAGTGATAGCTTATAAATTGCAGGGTCATTCAGAGATGAGGAAATGGATCACAAATAGTCGTTGGGTTTGACTTTTCTCCTAGAATTTGTTATTGTTTTAGGAATCAACAGGGTGTAAAGGAAATGGTGCAGATTTTATACTTAGGAAAGACCTGCATTCAGCACTGTATTTGACCACTTTCTAGCTGAGACACGGTGACAAGTTCCTTTACTTCTCTGACCCTGTTTCCTCCTTTGGGAATATGGGAATGGACTTTTGCAAATCTGTTGGGAAATGTGAAGGCCAGGAAGAGAGTAAAATGAGATGCTGTCTAGCATTGAGTAGCAGCTTAATATGCATCAGTTCCTTTCTACTTCAGTCAAAATTTAGTTTTGTACGTAGAATAATCCTTTATATTCTGTTCTCCATTTTGAGTTTGGAAACATGGATGATTTTATTAAAGCCAACAAACAGCTTGATGATAAAAGGAGCTGTTTGTCAGAGACAGTCCTGTAAGTGCCTTGTAACATGAGAGATTCTGAGTGCCAGGGTAAGCAGGTTGTAATGCCAACTCCCACAACCGGCACACTTTGTGTGTGGCAGATTCTTAAACCATTTGTTTACTGTTTTTTAACACTACCCTGAAGTCCACTTAAGTCAGAGTTCAACAAAAGGAACGTAATCCCAGAACTTTGAGATTTCTCTGTGATGACAGAGAAATACGAAATTGTTTTCTGGAAGAATGCACTATTCGATTATACTCCGTGTGGCATTGGTGTATGAAAATATTGGTGGATGGTAGGGTGATGTTGATCTGAGCAGAGACCCTAGGAGGAACCTAAAGTACTGCGTAGTTGTGGCTGTTTTGGTGGTTTTGTTTTGTGTTTTTTACAGTTAGTGGCAGCTTGTTTGTGGCAGCTGTGTGCACGCTTTTTCTTTTGAGTCAGCGGCACTAGACAAGTAATTTCCCATCCTGAAGCTCTTTAGCCTCTGAGCTGCAGTGGATATACTGGGATGTGGCTCTTAACTTTAAAAATTTGCATAAATCCAGCTGCCACTGCTCCGGAAAGGCTCGGTCTTTACACCTTCCCTGAGGTGATCCTTTTCTGGGGTTGGAGGTAGGGCGCCGGGAGGGGCGGGTGGGAGGGAAGGAGGGAAAAGAAGGCCCACTGCCCGGGGCACTGGCGGGGAGGAGAGAGCCCAGGCAGGGGCTGGAAACGGAAGGGCTGCAAGCCAGCGGCTGGCAGCGAGGCCACCGGCAGGGGGAGGCCCGGGCCGGCCGAGGCCGAGCCGCCACGCGTGGCCAGTGTGGCCGGGTCGCCGCCGGGAGAGTGCGGGGTGCCGACCATGGCAGCTGTGCAAGCCGCAGCCCCCTCGCCCGCCCTGCCCGCCGCCCTTGCCCCTCCCTCCCCGCTGCCAACACTCGGGTCTCTCTCGCTCTTTCTCTCCCCTGTGTTTTCAAACAGGAAGTGCACGGCTGTCTGTAACGTGCTGCCGGGTCCCAGGATGGAGGAGTGAGGTCTCCCGTTGCTGCGGTTCCAGCCCTCGGAGCCCGCCGAAGCCGAGTCCCCAGAGAGCGCCCTGAGGGAACAGGGTGGCCGCCTGGTCCAGGTACGCGGGCTGGGGCCGGGGAGTCCGCGGCCGGCCGGGCTGGATCGTGGCAGCCTCACCCCGCCGCCCCCACTGCTTTCTCACGGGGGTCTCGGCCAGACTCGGTGGCAGCTGCCGCCCGCCCGGGGCGTGTCGGACCGGATGGGCTGGCTTTGGGCGCGCGCTGCGCCTGGACCTGCCACGCCGGGCTGCCCGGGCTGCTCGGGGGCTGCCTGAGCCGGGCAGCCTTCCGGGAGTCCCCAGCTGCCCTCTTCTCCTCCCGCTGCCTGAAGCAGCAGCTCTTTGTTCCTCACTTGCTGGTGTGTCTGGGTGGGGTGGGGGGGTATCTACATAAATGTTCTGGGAGGCAGAGTGGTGCGACGGTGAGGAGTGAGGACCAGGTGTGGGTGAAGTGCAAGGAGGACAGGAGATTAGAGTCTTGGTTCAGAAATCTCACCTCCTCAGCTGTTGAGAAGGAAACCCGGTTCCTTCCTCCTTATTTTGGGAGAACCAGGTCATCACAGACTGAGGGAATTAGTGATGCAGACACCCACCGGAAATGTAGGGACCTGGAGTGAGGGACAGCAGCAAGTTCTGAGGTGTTTAGTCTGGTGTCTGGCTTGTTAACTCCACTGTGGTTTCTTAGCCAGGTTTCCTTGCTGAGACAGAAGGTACTTTAATAATATGAGCCAGGCATCTTTATTAAATTCCATTAGTCATCAAAGTAAAATTGGCAGTGACTTTTCGCAGATTCTCCAGGTAGATTATAATTTCATATCCATATCTTCTCCTCACATGTTCATAGGAGGAGAGCAAAATGCTGGGGAAAAGGTTTGTTTTATGGGACAAACTTTTTGCTGCCTTATTTCTGTAGTGGCTCCTCTCTCCACAAACTAAGTCAGATTGACTTCTCCCACAGTGAAAGCCTGGCCTTGTGTTACTGCCTGTATTTATCTACCTAATGAAACTCCAGTCTTGTGGAGGGACACTAAGGGGAGTGGGATGGTTGAGAAGAATCAGTTTGATGGGATGATTATATGGCCTCACATTAAGTGTTTGAACAATATTAAAGCCTGCAGCATCTTCTTACTCTTTATTTTGGAGGAAGGGATGTGAACAAATGACTAGAGGGGAGGAAAGTGTGCCAAAGGAGGGTCTCTGTAGCACAGGGGAAAGTGAATAACCACTGTGTCACAGACACTTGGCTCTTTCACCTTACTGGGTACTCAAGCTTTCTCAGGATTAGTTGTAGAATTTAAATTCAAGATGATGGATGCTGACTATATCATTCTAATGCTGAAAAATTTACAGTCACATATATTTACTACATAATTTTGCTTTGAAAGGAAAATCTTTTGTACTCAGGCAGGCAAATTTGTACTGCTCCCTCCCCTTCCTTTTTTCCCATATCAGCAGTATGGAAGTAATTCGAATTATAAGATCCCATTATTCCAGTAATCCTTCAGGACTTTAATCTCTTTTAAAAAGCAGCTGCTTTGAGCATTGTGATAATATCAATAATTGGTATAATTGTATTAGCAGTAAGTAACTGAGATACACTATGTGAACAAGCAGTTTCCTCCTTACTAGATATATAGACATGGACTTTTTTAAGTTTGAATTTGGTTGTGAGATGTCTGTGTTTATGCCTCTTCTCTTGCCAAATACGTTGTGAGATTAAAAATGAAAACAAGTCATCAAGAGAGATTCTTGAAAGACTTGTACAACCATAGTGTTTTGCCTCTATTTTTAAACCCAGTATACTCTTTTCCCTTCAGTTTGTTAATTTATTAATATCCGGAGACTTTCTTTAGAATTTGTCACTCTGCTCTAAGATAGAGTAGAACGCTTTTGTGACCCTCCAAACCTGTCTCCTATAAAGGAATCGGATCTACTTCTACTCTAGTGGAACTTAAACTCAGGAATAATAATAACTGACCTTTAGATTGTCATTTTCTTTTTTTTTTTTTTTTTGAGACAGAGTCTCACTCTGTTGCCCAGGCTAGAGTGAGTGCTGTGGCATCAGCCTAGCTCACAGCAACCTCAAACTCCTGGGCTCAAGCGATCCTTCTGCCTCAGCCTCCCGAGTAGCTGGGACTACAGGCATGCGCCACCATGCCCAGCTAATTTTTTCTATATTTTTACTTGGCCAATTAATTTATTTCTATTTTTAGTAGAGATGGGGTCTCGCTCTTGATCAGGCTGGTTTTGAACTCCTGACCTTGAGCGATCCGCCCGCCTCGGCCTCCCAGAGTGCTAGGATTACAGGCGTGAGCCACCACGCCCGGCCTAGATTGTCATTTTCTATTTACGGAGCATATTTTTCTGTATCTTCTTTGCTCCTTCCAACAGTGCTAAACTCTTGCTCCTTTCAACAGTGTGATGAAATAGGATTCCTTTTCTCCAATTTATGGGAGAGGAAACTGAGGCCAGTCAGATGGGAGCTGTCAGTGGTCATATTAGTAAATGGAGATGCTGGGACTTGAACAAGAGTCTTTTGATTTATAATCCTTGGCTTTTTTGTGGTCTGGAAAGTTGCTGCCTAAGGAAGAGATAGCAATGCTGATTCAGGTGATCCTTTACCATTCCAAAAGAGAGTGGATGAATAAGATTAACTTTACCAAATCTCCAGGTTTTTTTCCCACTCCACTCATGCTAGAGCTCAGGGTGCCCCGGATGTTTGAAATTTATACTTCCTCCATGTCAGTGACTAGATTTAGCTATGTTTGCATCAATGTGATTTGTATTCTGCTGCCAAAATTCTAATGGTATATTTTAATTTACAGATATGTTTTGTCAGGTCTTAGTGAGCACATATCTTTTTGAGGGGTCAGATTAGCATATTTTAACATTTTAGAATTAAAAGATCCACCTCTGATTTACCCATAGGTAAGTTTATGTCCCAGAAAATAAATTAACTAATATATGATGTATGTGATCCTCCCTATACCACACTGTTACTACCACCATATATATCCCCTGCTCTCTCACCCCAGTTCAGGATAACCCGCTGAGAAGTTCATATTACAGAAAAATATAGACAAACCCATGTAACTTTAAATTATAGATGAAATATTTTTGTAATATTCCCCAGATGGAAATAAGTTTATTTCCTTATCTTTGCAGCGTTTAAAGTTGAGGCTCTCTTTAGCTATGGTTTTAATGTTGTACCATTAATTAAACCATAAAATTATGGTTTAACTTGTACTGCAAATTAAGATTTGATATACATTTTCACACTGAGAAATGCTGGATAAAATATTTATTTTCTCTTAAATAATTGGAGTATGCGTAATGGTCTATAACTTTCCTTCTGTAAAATTGTACCAAATCCTCAGTGGGGGTTGGCGAGGAGGAAAATAGATAAAATGAGGGCTCATTCTTTTGTAAGGGAGAAATGAAAAATGCTGCATGTATATTTCCTTGATACACAATGCACTGCAGTTTGTCTATTCGTGAGTTGCAGTGGCTTGTGAACTAGCCCCATGTCTCTTCCAACAGAAAGGCTAAAAATAAAAGGGTAGCTAGCTTTGATGTTAAATGCCAAGGAAAAGTTAATGGCCAAGAAGGGACTAGGAATGAAGATAAATGTGAATTAAGATTTTCATTGTTTTAAAACCTTCTCTTTTTTGTTTCATGGTATTATTTTTAAAATACTATGTTCTTAGCTACATTACAAACTGTATAGCAGCGGTTGTCAACCCTTACAAAAATCAGGAAGCTTTTTGCTTAATTCTGAAAGATTTCAAAGATCTTGACTTTTCGGGAGTTTTTCTTATTTCTGATGATTGCAAATATTTCATGAGAAAGTTATTTAATATCACTCAGCTGAATATTTATTGTAAGTAATAACTTCAGCATCTGCCTGTATTTGTAAAATAATAGTACATATATGTTGAGGTAGAAATTCAGTGTACGGACCTCTCTCTCAGTACCCTACAGTCCACAGATTGGGAGTCAGGCCCAAAGTAAAACAACTGCAACAGGCTGAAAATGCAGAAATGGTGATGAAAATGCACAGCATGTTAGCCATCAGGTTAAAGATTCCTGGGTAGAATTTTTCCTCTTTGTTGTACATTGAATAGGTGATGTGTAAAGTCATGTCTTTGCATCTGGTTGTGCTTCTGGGTTAATTGTTTTTCATGATCAGCTTTGAGATCCTTGCAGTTAGTCATGGATAACTAGATTCCTTCTTAGACCATTTTCCCTAAAAGTACTTCAATGAATGTATCTTCCTTATGTTTGTAGAGTCAGGATTCCGGCACCAGTTGCAGAATCACCACAATCATAGCCATTACTACCAGCTTATATTCATTTCCCAGAAGCTAAAAGAGGCTTCCCAACCTTAACCTTTACAGTTTGTAGTAAATGTATGGAAGGATAAATATTGTTTATCCTTGTTCTGCAGAGGGAAAAACTAAGTTCATATTGCATTGGTCTCTGTGGTTTCTGTACGTGTTGTTATGACTATTGTATTCTGCTTAAGGTGGGTTAAGCAAGGCACCGAAATCTATTAGGGTTAGTGTGTGAAGTTCTTTTATTTGATTAAAAAAATACCACTTTCTGTTTATTGAACACCTTGTATTACCAGACACTTTATGTGCATTACCTCTAATCCTCCTGGTATTATGCAGAGTGGTTAATATCTCTGTTTTATGTGAAGAAACTGAGGCAGGAAGAGATTGTAATTTATCCAAGTCACATAGACAAGCTAAGGCCTAGACTTGGATCCAGATTTTGCAACCCTCACTGCTAAAATATTTCCTTCACTGCATCTCCTGCTTTCTCTGTACTTAGTCTAACCTATGGGAAGAAATAATCATGGTTTGTTTAGTCTTACCTGCCTTTTAAGCAAAGGTTAAATTAAAACCATAGAGAATATGCAGACATGAGGAATATGGACATGAAAGAGTTTAACATTTTTATAAATATTTTTGGCTTCCATGTAGTATGTCTTCATTCTTTTTCCTAAGGAGCCCAGATGTATGAAATTTGTTGGCTTTTGTGAGAGCTTCTTGAGGCAGTATTGCTCTAAAGCAACATTGCTGGATTGTAAGATATATGCATACTAATTTTACTAGGAACTGCACAGGTGGTTGTTAAGTTTATATATCTCCACCAATACTGCATAATGACTTCTTTTTATATTAATAAATTTCCTGGTTCTTGCCAACCTGATGTTAATTGTCCTAATAATTTAATTTTGCCTTTTCTTGATTACTAGTAAGATTAAATATTTCTTCATTTATTTTTTTCTTTTTTTTTTTT
>VBSM01000529.1:67759269-67820568 GCA_008086735.1 Cheirogaleus medius
GCCTCCCAGAGTGCTAGGATTACAGGTGTGAGCCACCATGCCCGGCCTCCCTTAGTTTTTAAAATGTGATGAAACCATGTTATACATAACATGGCTCATTATTATAAATAAATTTGAAATCATGGGAACAAATTATGGTCTGAAAATAGATATTTCATGACAAGGTTAGTCTAGGACAAAGATATTACTCTTGGCCATCAGTTATAAGATTATTATTATTATTCTTTTAGCAACCAAGTAGATCCACTAGAAGATGAGTGATAGGCTATATGTCTTTTTTTCTCTTTTGTCTGTAGTTCTTAAGGTGCTTTATGGTCATAGGAGAGAGTTGTCTTTTTAGTTACTCAGATTTGCTAAGCTTGCACATAATCTGATAAAATTATAGGATGTTCTGGAGTCTAAACCTGCTTAGACAGATAAGATCGATGTCTTGTAGACTATTGGAATTATTCTATTGTGCTTTAAATGGGATTTATTAATATTAGGTAGTCACCTGAGTTTGATTATAACAGCCCCAGCTAGTGACCTAACTGAACTTACATGCTCATTAGGGGACTTGCTCAGTATGGGTGTTCTCCATTTCTCATTCACATTCCTTTGTGCTCCCCTCAACAGCTGTCAGATCCACCTGTCCTCTCAGCCTCCTCTCTTATTCAGTTATTCTAATATAATTGGCAGCCAACCTACTTCACCATTCAACAGACATTTGCTGAGCTCCAAGCTATTAAATCTTAGTTCCTTCTCTGTCTTCTCCCTACTTCCTATGTCCAAATCATTTTATTAAGTTGTAAGGATACAGCGTGAATGTGGCATGGGTGCCTAACCTCAGAAGGTAGACACACCATTAACTGGACCGTAGAATGGAAGGCTTTTTACAGCAATACATTGTAATAAATGATAATGGGGAGTGGGGCACATAGGAGGGAGGGATTTGTTCTTTCTTGATTGTGAGGAAAGAACTCCTGAAGGAGGTGATTTTGGTGTTGAATATTGAAAAGATAACATTATTTAGCAGGCTGAACAGGAGAAAAGCCAGACAGAGGAAACAGCTCAAGTTCAGAGCCCCAGAGAGCTCAGTGCAGGAGGACCATGGAATATGAGTGATTGGAGCAGAGAGATGGTGGTGCTGAGGGGAGAAGGGGCTGGAGGTGGCTCGTGCTTTGGATTTTTCATCCAGCTCATGTTTAGGGCCATGCATGTCATTTCTGGAAATGTGGGCTTTATCCTGACAGTATTGTGGAATCATCAAAGGCAAAATAAATGCATAAGTCACTGTCTTAAGACATGTGTCAAGGAAGAAAAGAGAAGTCCAGTGGCTATTCTAATAATCCCAGCAGAGAAAATGAGGACTTATACTAAGGTGATGATGGTGAGAAAGGAAAGAGAGACTGGATTGGAGAATCATGTAGGAGAAAGATTGGCTACTGATGATTTGGAAAGTAGAAGGAGGGAGTAAGAGGAAGGAAGAAGAAAGATGACTCTTGGTTTTTCTCATTGGGAAGATTCACTGTCTGAGGGTATCATTAGTAAAGTTGGAGAATGTAAGAGGAACAAGTTTGGAGACAATAGTGAGTTAAAGTTGAAATGAAGTTGGGGTGTCTGTTGGACATTTTTCTGGCCCTGAGAGGCCTGGGCCCCAGGAAAGAAGTCAGGGCTGGAGACGTGTGTTAGGGACTGACTGGAATTGATTATTATAGCCATGAATGTAGCTAAGATCCCACAGGGATGGCCGAAGGATCAATGACTGAGCAGACAGAAGAGAAGATAGAAAAATTCAGGAAAATAAGTTTAAAGTATTGAGCACCAGGTGCTTTTTTTGTTTGTTGTTTCCATATATTATATTATACAGTCCTCACAACCGTCCTCTCTGAAATAATTGTTACTGTCTTTTACAGATAAGGTGTCTAAACCTCAGGTGAGCAACTCTCCAAGTCGCCCAGATAGTAAATAGGGAAAAGCTGTCAGGTCTGTCAGAGGCCACAGGATGGTCTGAGAAAGTAAAGATCCCGTGTAGGAGATTGGATTTGACAATTAGGTATTCTAGGTAGTTAGAGGAGTTCTAAAGTCTAAAGCTGGATTGTCACCAGTGAGAAAACAGAGTAGGAGTTGAGAAGGGGGGGGCACCAAGTAGAGAGAGAAACAGTGTGACTGAAGGGAATTTGTCTGTGAAGGAATTTTTCTGTGTGTTCGATGGTGATTAGAGCTTATAGTTTGGTTGAGAATAATGGAGAGGAAGTGACTAAAGTCAAAAGAGGGAATAGCTAATGGAAAAAGGTTCCAGAAAAGATCGGGGGCACAAGCATGCTGAAAGGGGTTGTCATTGAAGGGAATCAGGGCATTCATTCCATTGGGACAGGGAGGAGGAAAGAGATGTGTGACTGTAGATGAACATGCAAGTGGATGGCAAGGAAGTTGAAAAAGCCCATTCCTGATGGCTTGTGTATTCTCAGTAGAGGAAGTGAAATCTGCTGAGAGTGAGGGGCCTTGAGACAGCTGAAGGTTAGGAATAGTTACCTTTCAAAAAGGAGCCCCCTGATGTAGGATGAGTAATGGTTGTGCATCATTGAGGGCCCAGTTGGGGTTTTGTCAATGGGGGTTAGGTGCTGATGGTGGATTTTTTTTTCCTGGCTGATAGAGTACTGTAATATGAATAACATGAATGACCTTTTAAAATAGAACACACAGGCCTTGCCTGCAACGGTTAAGTTTAGATGGTGATTTAAGAAAGCTTAAGGATGGGGGTGGGGGAAGAGAGAGAAAAGTAGGACAGAAGAAGCAGTAGATTGAACACTAGGGAGCTCGAGTTCTGGTTCTTCCATTAGTGGGGGATGGCCTTAGGAAAGTCAGCTAATCTCTCCGGGTCTCAGTTTCCCCAGCTTTCAATGGGAGAATTTACACTTAATATCCTCTTTAGTCTTCTGTAGCTCTCAGAATGTCCAATGAGACTTGCACATCATTAGATAAAAATGAGTGGGTCAGAGAATAACAGTAGATAGATTCCTGTCATTTATAATTTATGGGTTCTTCTGATAGCATCTCTAATGCCAGTACCTTTGGGGAGTTGACAACATGAGACCAGGACAGCTGTCATATAACTATACCCCGAGTGTTTGCTATTGTGGCTGCACTGGCAATGGGAGAAAGGTAGCAAGTCAGCAAGGGGAAGGACAGGAGCATGGACTGTAATGGGTGTTGTGCATGATGTGGACAGGGTGGATTGACCATGTGCCCCTCCTGCTATGTGCCACAGGTCCCTGAGCAATCACTGGTAGCAGATGATTTGGTCATTTCATGGGGAGGGGGTGCTCTTTGCATTCCTCTCTATATTGTTTCTCTCTACCTAATTGCATTTTCTTTTCCCTGGGTTCATATCACCTTCTTAGTTAAAACTTTGGTATTGCAGAAGAGAATTGAATAGTTGGAAAAGATGAGGTACTTAACAGCATCTTTGTTACCTTAAGAGTCTTTTTTCCTTTCTACCTCCCTCGCCCCTCCCCCCCCTTTTTTTTATTGAGACAGAGTCTCACTCTGTTGCCGGGGCTAGAGTGCCATGGCGTCAGCCTAGCTCACAGCAACCTCAAACTCCTGGGCTCAAGCAATCCTTCTGACTCAGCCTCCCGAGTAGCTGGGACTACAGGCATGTGCCATCATGCCCGGCTAATTTTTTCTATATATTTTTACTTGGCCAGTTAATTTCTTTCTATTTTTCGTAGAGACGGGGTCTCGCTCTTGCTCAGGCTGGTTTCGAACTTCTGACCTTGAGCAGTCTGCCCGCCTGGGCCTCCCAGAGTGCTAGGATTACAGGCGTGAGCCACCACGCCCGTCCCCTCACCGCCCCTTGATACTTCTTTGCCCATAGAGCTTGAAGCATTTCATCAGTCTTTGAGTTGGGTATGTTCTTCCCCTGCAAAGTTTATTCTTCAAAGCCATTTAACTGTCTGTGATTCCTTTTTAGAACAGGAATAACATCTTAAAGCCCTAAAGGTGTGGCTAGCATTAAAAGGTGAATCCAGTCAAGTAAGTGGCTCCAGAGATTATTGTAATAATTTAACAAGCCTAAGCAGGTGATAGGACACTCCTTTTAAAATTAAGCCTCTGATCTTCCTTTGTGTTCTTAAAGATTTGAGAGAAACCTCCAAAAGGCATTTCCTTTTTTCCTCCATTAAGCTATTGCACAACTTAATGCTTGGAAAATTCTTCACAGGAAGAAACAGGGTGTAGCAGTTTTTGTGAGACATTTTTTAAAAATTCACTGTTTTAGCTTAAGTTTGAGAATGCTAATCTCTCTCCACCCCACTGATCTAGTTTCTTTCTGAAAGTCTTAATTTCTCCATATAATTAAAT
Source organism: Cheirogaleus medius (assembly GCA_008086735.1). NCBI lineage: Eukaryota > Metazoa > Chordata > Mammalia > Primates > Cheirogaleidae > Cheirogaleus > Cheirogaleus medius. The sequence goes on from VBSM01000529.1 coordinate 67,763,614, forward strand.
ACTCTTCAAAGTGAAACATAGTTAAAAAATTAAAACCATTTAAACTCAAAGTTAAAACATAATCTATAAATGTATTCCATTTCCTGAGAAACAACAGGAAGGATTTGCTTTCTCAAAATAAACTAAGTGGCCTGACTATGAACTCCGAGCAGTAAAGATGAAAGGTTCCAGCATCATCACAGAATGGGAAAATTTCAGTCATTTTCTAACCTTAGAAAGTCAAGCCTAATACTAGTCTTTTTGCATGAGGTGTTAGGATATGTATATGCAATTCAGAAATGCACCTTCAGCACATTTGAAATTGTCTTAGCCTAAATATATCTAATATGTCTAGGAGAGTCTGTTTTCAAGATATATTTGATCAGTGTGAACAGTCTACACATTGTAGCAATGGAAAATATTCTTTTTGACCATTAAATTTAGGAAGAATAGAGAAAAACCAGCTGACTTTCTGCAATTATATAGCATCTAAACTTGAAATTAAACTTGCTAGATCAGTACATTATTTCATAGTTGTGCTAGGAGGAAAAGTTTAGCAGCTGATGAACATTGAACAGCATTGAAAAAGGAAACTGCTACAGTAATTATACACACACACACAGATAAGAATTACATGCACACTCAGGTAAGAATAAGGGCATTTATTAATATTTCTCTGTTTCCAGAAATAAGGTATGAGAGTTTGTTTTAGAGAAAGGAAGTAAATTCTATTTTCATTGCCAGATTTTTATTTGCGGGATACAAGCAAGATGAGGGAGAAATATATGCATTCAGTATTCATCTTTCATTAATTTGTATCAAATGGGTAATTCTGCATTCCCCAAATGGTGTAAAAGAGGTCAAAATTTTGAAATATTGGACAGTGTTTATATTGGGAAAATTCTATGTACATTGATAACTTTTTAGAATTTCTCAGTAGACTAGATTTTTCTGTGTATTTGTCTTTGACGAAAAGGTAAAAAAGCAGATTTCAAAGCAATATACTGCTTATGATCTCAGTTTCTCTCTTACTATCTTTATTTTTAATCTATCTAAATCTTTATATTTAAAATAAGTCTCTTATACATAATATGTGTGTCCTTTAATTGATATATTTCGATAATTCATGTTTAAAGTGATTATTGATATATATAGTTGGATTAATATCTACCATGTTTGTAACTGTTTTCTGTTGCATTTAGATATAGATGATTTGTATTTTCTTTTTTGTAGTTTCGGCATTATCTGGCTTTTTACGCTTGATCTTAGCCAAAAGGCCGAGGAGCGATTGGTTTTTTAAAAATATTAATAGCAAGCAGGTATTACTTTTATAATCAGGAACAACAAAGCTCTTCATTTTGGAGAGAAAGGAAGAGGCAACTCACAGCAAAGCAAGCTGAAAAGCTATGGTTTTAAAATTTATATCCTTTCTTTGCTCTTACCTTGAGATAAACACATTTTCACATAACCACTTGCCCTCCACCAGTAGAAAAAAGGAAAGGGTTAGCTGCTTTTTACTGTACATTGGGAACATTGTCAAACCCTGTTCCATACCTTCCCTGCCTACCCAATGAGAATGAATCCTCAGAATGACTTGGAATCAGTCCACCTTGTAGTTTGACATAAAAAGTTTTCTGCTTAAAATAACCAGACCCCTCTATTTCTGCATAAATGAGGTTTTCATCTAAATGGGATGTCTTTATGGCTCTTCACTATCTTTCAAAAAAAAAAAAAATAAGCAGAATAAGAGCACTTGAAAACTTTTAATGTTAGTGGAGGAAGAATGATGAAAATTCTAGGGGTTATTACTCTCTTTGCCCATATCTAAGTATTTGCCTGTGTTGCCCTGGGTGCCTTCAACCTGCTGCCATTGGACCCTTCCCTCTGTTTTTAACTTGTTGAAATCTTCATTGTACTATTCTGTCTGCCTATTTGTTTCTCAGCTGTGAGGAAATTACTTGAGTGACAAATGAAGAAAGAAATAAGCCTCTCATTATTTTCAATACAGGGAAAGAGGATTATAACCCTGAGCTTTCACCCCAAAATAATAGATAGTATAATAGGTTATCTTTACCTTTAAAAATGTAAACCATAATGCTTTAATAACTACTCTTAGGAAAAGATAGGTAAGTACTAATGTCTACTTGCCTTTTCATCCATTATTTCATGATAATACCTTTATGTTTCCTAATCATTTGCTCTTTGAAAGAGTAAGAGTGTGTGGTCAGTCCGGCCACACAGGCCAGTACAAGTTCCAGATATTGAGCAGTGCATTGACAGAGCAGCCACCTCCCATTTTGTGCTTCCAAGAGGTGGTTGTAAAGAGTGAAGTGAAAATTTTAAAATGACAAAAATTACCTTGGCAATGCCCTGTAAAAAGACTGAGCACCAGGCGGGACACGGTGGCTCACGCCTGTAATCCTAGCACTCTGGGAGGCTGAGGCAGGAGGATCGCTCAAGGTCAGGAGTTCGAGACCAGCCTGAGCAAGAGGAAGACCCCGTCTCTACTATAAATAGAAAGAAATTAATTGGCCAAGTAAAAATATATAGAAAAAATTAGCCGGGCATGGTGGCACATGCCTGTAGTGCTAGCTGCTCGGGAGGCTGAGGCAGAAGGATTGCTTGAACCCAGGAGTTTGAGGTTGCTGTGAGCTAGGCTGACGACACGGCAACAGAGTGAAACTCTGTGTCAAAAAAAAAAAAGACTGAGCACCAAAATAATATTTATACAATTGCTAAATTAATACACATTTTGTAAACATTTATATACAATAGATAAAATATGGGAAATATTGTATATTTGCAAAAGTAAATTTCCCTGCCTTTTTAAAAGTATGTAATTCTAAATGAGTAAGTAGTATATTTTGGATGGTAGTAGCAGTAAGGCCAAAAAGCATCATTTTTACAACAATCTGAGCTTACCTATTTGCCAAGTGTTATTCCCACTTTATAGATAGAGCCAAAAAGCCAAGTAGTTTGAGTTGAAGGTAACTCATCAGAGGAGCTTCTCGTTTTTAAGTTAGTTGTCATCAGTGCTGGGCAAGAAAGCTTACAGATCTCCTGCTTAAAGCAGACTTATCTCTTGAACCATACCAAGATAAAGAAAGAAAAATGTACAATTTAAGCTTTTGTGGAAGAAAGAAAAACCTCTGCACTTTCTGATCTCTATCAAATCAGTAACATTTTAAACTAAATCTTTTATGCTAAAGCTTAATTAAGGTAACTCATTTCTTAACAGAAATGGATATATATCGTCCTCCATGAAATAACTAAGCAAAGACATCCTTCTCCTTAGTAAGTTTACTAATCCCAGGGCTCTTTACTTTTCCCTTACAAGTTCAATTGAAAAATATATATATTTCATAGGTCTTTCTTTGAGATTTTCCTTGAAATTCTTTTAACAGTCTCCATTTCCCCTTTTAAAGTTATTGATGAGGGTTTTGATTGAAAGCCTCATTTGCTGCACATGTGATGATATTCTGGGATAAAGGCAGGTAAAAGTTGCAGGGAGGCAGACTTAAGATTAATACAGGGGTCAAATCTCCTTCAAAGCCATGCAGAGCTGGACTGAAGAGCCCAGGACTGTGCAGGGCCCTGGCACAGAGAACACTTTTGAGAGGCTATCCGTCCTTGGCCAAAGGAGTAGTGGAGATTTGAAACTTCATGGGAGGGTGAGGCAGAGATGCTCTCTAAGGTCACTGAGTATGTATATATCATTTGGTCACAAGGTTTGTGCTAGAAAAGCCCATGCTCAAGTACCATCTCTGCCCCCTGCTAGCTGTGTGATCCTAGGAAAGTAAGCTAAATTATCTAAGTCTCAGTTTTCTCCTCTTTAAAATGAGGACAGAATGACGTGAGGATTATCATGAATTTAACAAAGCGCTTAGTGTAATTATTCATTCTACCTGACTTTGTGATTCTGTAGTTTTTCACTCTGTGCCCCTTTTCCTTTCACTCTGTTCTTCCCCCTTTTTCTGCCCTCTCATTCATTCTTTTAGAGCCTTTTGATTTTATCAACTTTTATTGTCTTCTTCTGTACCCGTGCCCTAGGGTGTACCAGCAATGCCTTGAGCCCTTTCGGTAGCATGACTATCCATGTCCGATACCTGGGCAAGTCCGTGAACAGGTATTGATCCTCTGTGTCCTCTGGACTTAGCATAATGGGACAGCCCTAGATAAAACCAAGTTACTTTGCTGCTTTAACTTTCCCGTGTTGTAACACTTTCCTGTATTATAACACTTTCCGGTAACTTTCCTGTGTTATAACATTTTCTGCTCCATAGTTGAGGGTCATGAAAGCATCAGGTAGGATTTCGATATAGATAAAAAAAAAATTGTACAAGGACTTATAGATGTAGAAATGTATGCTGGTAACATTTTTTTTCTCTCTATTTAAGTTTCTGTTTTGGAGCCAGGCTTCTAATGGCAAATGGTATATTTCAGAGAGAAGAGAATAATGTCGGTCCAGAAGGGCCAGAAGCATTCATTCTTTTTAAGAGGAATGTGTAACATAACTTTGAGAAGTAGCAATAGGTACTAAAGAGGGGACATAAAAAATTTATCATTACAAGCTATTTGAAGATCCTCTTGCTTGGCAAAGTGATGTTATTTAGAAATGGGATAGAATCTCATTAGTACATAGTTCATGACTAAAAGAGAACTAGTTATGCAATTAGAAAAATACAGATAGAGTTAAAAGGAATCTTTCAGGCCACTCCATACAGTGATTTTCTTCTATAAATAATAAAACTGAGAACAAGAAAGGTGAAGTGACTTGTTCCTTGAAGCATAACTCTTGAAATTTAAAAAAGGCAAATGAGGGAGAGATACAGTCCCTAACATTGCAGTTGTTTTCTTACATTCCAGCACAGCACCAGTACTTGAGCCTCTGGACCTGGGAGTCATTTCTTTGTGGCTCAAAGATAGTCTCTACCCTATTAGCCTTTATTGCTTAACTAAGACATTAATGAAAAACTTTCTTTGTTCCTACTCAGATTCTTTCTTTTGTCTGTGTTGTTCAATAATTTTATGAACTTTTTGTTTTATTTGGTTGCTCTAGCCCGGGAATAATGTAAATAGGCAACTATTTGGACAGTTTAGTTCTCCTATATTTAGCACTTTTTTGACCTCTTACTCTGTGCCAGACATTTTTATGTTTTTAAGTACTTTATGAGAGGTAACTCTGAGAGACAGGTCTAACTGTACCCATTTGTCAGTTGAGAAAACTGAGGCTTGCAAAGCTTAAACAACTTGTTCTAGGTTATATAGCTGTAAACTGGAACTAGAGCCCAGATCAGTTTTCCAGAGTACGTGTTCATAACTGCTGCCCTTCTCTCTGTTTTTTGCTTCCCTTACTATCTGAGTAATGGGGGGACAGGGTGTGGAACCGAAGATCTTATTGTGACAGATGATCCAAGGAATATCATGTGGCCTGGCCTCTTAGCTTCTGCAGATAAGGCATTTTTTCCAGTGATTTCATGCATGAGGTATTTGAGGTCTTGTTTTTATTTATTTTTTGGTTTGCTATTTCAAAATAAAAATGATCTTTTAGTTCTTTGTCATTATAAAAGCAATAAATCCTCATTTAAAGAAAATATAGGAAATGAGAAAATTAAAATAACCTTTGTAGCTCCATAGTCAGATGATAAAGAGTGGATTCAAATCTCAGTTGTATCATTTACTAGCTGTTTGACTTTGGGCAAGTTTTATAGCCTTTCCATGCTTCAGTTCCCATATGTAAAGCAAGAATAATAATAGTGCCTGCCTCATACAGTTGTTATGAGGATTAAGCAGGTTCTTACATGTGAAGCATTTAGAACAGTGGCTGGCATATAATATGTGCAACACAAGTGTTGATTAAATTAAATACATTATTGCCCATGTAAATAGTCTGGTCTGAGGCCCCTGGAGGAAGAAGCAGAGGCAGACCCAGAATGTAGATAGATCATGCAGTGCAGCAAGTGGGCAATGGGCTGAGCTGTGTGGAAACAGAGGCAGGTGAAGGTAGGCTGGGACCCTCTGTTTTTTTTGTTTGTTTGTTTTCGTTTTTTTTGAGACAGAGTCTCACTCTGTTGCCCCGGCTAGAGTGCTGTGCCATCAGCCTAACTCAACAGCAACCTCAAACTCCGAGGCTCAAGCGATCTTCCTGCCTCAGCCTCCAGGGCAGCTGGGACCACAGAGGCGAGCCACCACACCCGGCTAATTTTTTATTTCTATTTTTAGTTAACTGGCTAATTTTTTTTTCTATTTTTAGTAGAGATGGGGTCTCACTCTTGCTCAGGCTGGTCTCAAACTCCTGAGCTCAAACAATCCGCCAACCTCTGCCTCCCAGAGTTCTAGAATTACAGGTGTGAGCTACTGCACCTGGCCAGGGACCCTCTGTTTTTTCTATTCGCTTCCTTAGTAATCCTAGTAACCTGAAATATTAATAAAGTTCTATTGTTTTCTCACTTTGGAGATGCTAAAAATGATTGTGTTTCTCCTTCTTCTACTCCTTGCTTTCAGAGGGTCCATGAAAGCCAAGCCTGTTTATTTCAGATTTTTCTGTTGCAGATTAGGCCAAACATGAATTTCCTTTCATGTGATATTTTCTGTGGTCTGTGTTAGTTTAGTTCTTCCTTTGTTTTCTTGTGCTTTGGTGTGAAGAAAGAAGATTCCCTGTTTATAAAGCCTTGGTGTCTTTCATGTATAATGCATTTTTAAACTAATTCCAGTTGCTCTGACCCTTTGAGATTTTGAAATTGCTTTGTTCCGGTTTTTAAGCATTTTTGAAATATTAAAAATGTTCATGGGGCTGGGGGTGGGCCATGGGAAAAATTTGCCAGTGTTGTTCTTAGAAAATTGTGAATTTTCATGGAGAGGTTTTATGCTGGGCTACAATTGGTCATTTGAACTTGAGCCTCATTCTTTTGATATTTAAATCCCTGTTCCTGTAGTATAAAGTGCAGAGCCCTAGTCTCTTAAACCTAAATGCCTGTTATGTTGAGCTTTGGCCCCATTGTCCCTTCAAAGACAGGTCTTAAGTAGTGCTTGGGTTTGCACTGAAGCACCATATCAATAGTGAGGATCAAAAGATTTGTTCTCTGTTTTTTGTCTTTGAACCAAGACTTTCCAAAAAGAACACAGACTTGTTTTGAATATTGCCGCCTCTGGGTGTGAGTGATTATGCAAGTCAGTAGTGTTTTTATTTTTTAAAAAAATTGTTCATAATAGAGACAGGTATGAAATTTCAAGGAAAACAAAAGTACTTTTTCAAACAACTCGTACAAAGCAGTCTTAAAGTACAGGTGGTCTTCAGTTTGTAAGGATTTATAATTCTTCATTTTGTGAAGGCAACACTATCCACCAGTTACCACTTGAGGATTTTCCATAATATATCCGTCTCATTTAACTCCCACCTGCAATGAATTGCCAAGTCTTCTCCATTCTGTCTTAAATTCTTAAATTGTATCTGATATCTCTTGCATCTCTCCAGTGTGCTGCTGCAGTACACATCCCCAGCTGTGACCACCATCCTGTCTCGTCTGGACTGCTGCAGCTGCCTCTAGCTGCTCTGATGTTTCTGAACTCCAATGCTCTCTACACATTAAATGAAACCTGAGAGTTTTTTTATAAAATAGAAATGCAATATGTCAATGATCTACTTAAAATCCTCCAGTGACTTCTCATTGTCCTCAGAACTCCTTAATAAGTAGTTAAGAGCTGGACTCCTTAAGACGAACGACTTCAAGATCTTGTATGAAGGCTCTGCTTCCATCTCCAGTCTAGAGCTCTTGCCTTACCACCCCTCCCCCAACCATCTCCCAGACACCTGCTCCTTTTACAGCCTTAGGGACTTCTTTCTATACCTCAGAATGTCCACACTTTCAGGGCAAGCTTTGACACAGGGTGTGTCTGATGCTTAGCACAGACTTTCTCCCTCTGCTATTTTACTTTTGTCTGGCTAACTCCTGTTTCTTCTTTTGTCTTAACTTAAATGCTATACCCTTCAAGAAGCCTTGTTTAATGTCTAAACTAGATTAGGTCCCCCTTCTGTTTCCATAGAACCTTGTACATCTCAACACTTTCCTTATTACAATTAGTTGCCTTTTCTGATAGATTCCAAGCCTCATACAGCATAAATATATCTCTCTTGTTCCCCACTTGTGCCTAGGATGTAGGATCTCGAATGTTTTTTAAATGACTAAGCATGGTCCACATCACTCCCATATTATTGCTTACCAAATAGCCTATGAATGAATTTCTCCCCTCCCTCTCTGCCTCCCTCCCTCCCTTCCTTCCTCCCTCCCTCCCTCCCTTCCCCCCCTTCCCACTCTTCCCTGCCTTCCCTTCCTTCCTTTGCTTCCCTCCTTTCTTCCTCCCCCTCCCCCCACCCCACTGAAGTATAGTGGCTTGATCATAGCCCACTGCAACCCGGAACTCCTGGACTCAAGTAATCCTCCTGCCTCAGCCTCTCAAGTACCTAGGACTACAGGTGCACGCCACCACCACCACCACCACCACCACGCCTGGCTAATTTTTCAATTTTTTGTAGAGATGGAGTCTTTCTATATTGCTCGGTCTGGTCTTCAACTCCTGGCCTCAAGCAATCCTCCCACCTCAGCCTCTCAAAAGTGCTGGGGATTACAGGTATGAACCACCTCACCCAGCCTGAGTTTCTCTCTTTTTAAAGGAGTTTTCAGCAAACCATTTTTGTTGACTTAAATTAACCTTACTTAATTGTACTAAATATGAATAAACATGAAATAAGATATTATCCTCTTTGTGCTTATAGTTCTTATGCAACTATTAAAACATTTGAGAAATCACAAATGCAGGCAATATTTTACAACCATTAAAATTTAACAGTATTAATAAGATGTATGTTCTTTTGCCAAAGCTAAATCATCTGTGTTGTTTTTTTAAATGTAAAACTATTATGTTGAATCTTTGAATATACATTTAATGCATATGAGTCTTTTGACTTTGATAACAGTAATGCAGGGAATACTTGTTCCAATAAATATTTTATTCAGAAGCACATTATAGACTTGAAAGCCTTGCTTGTTAGCTCAGGACTATCAGACCATATCAGACCACAACTCCAGTGAGCAGTCTTTGAGTTACAATTTGAATGATTTTCATGGCTTATAATTTTCTTGTTATAGCTATACATGTCTTGTTCATTCAAAGAGAAGGTTAACATTTCAAAGTTACTGAAATCAACATCAAATATATACCTAATTCAGTTGTTGCTAGAATCAGGAGCAGGAATATGTTTCTTAATTTTATTTCTTACAAATGTGGAAAATTTTAACCGTTTTCAGCATGTATTAATAGCTAAGTGTCAGACCATTGAAGGAAGTCAATAGATAATAGAAATGACTCATTCACACTATTTTGAAAACAACTTGAAGGTTGTTATCATTGCCTCTTCTTTGTAATTTTTGAACTGCTAAAACATGACCTTTGTTCTGCAATACCTTCATGTCATTTGACCTTCCCTTGATGTGACTGTACGGATTATGTATCAAGTCTGTCTGACTGTCCTTTCCTCAGCCTATAGCAGTTTCTGTAATACATTACTCCACTGCTGTCATTTTATGGTGCCATGAAATCAAAGTCTTGGTCAAGGAAAGTATCATGAATTTTTTTTTATCATTGCCACGTGTACTTACCAGCACCCTGCAAGTACTATTTGCTGATGAGAAACAGAGTGCTACTGCAATCATAAGTGCAAACCTGGGCACTATATTGGTAAGGGGTCATTCACATGGTCCAGTGTGCATTTATATCCATTTCCTTTAGATTAACCTTGAAATGAAAACACAAACTTGGAAGATTATTCTGGAGAAGTCATAGACTCTTGAATGTGCCAGTGGTTCTTTAGAGGTCCTTAGACCCTTGTTTGAGAACACTTGCTTATTTATAGCACTCGTGGATACTGTGCACAAACATAAATCCAGATCGTTGTGTTTCTGGAAATGTTCTGGCTTAGGTGGGCCGTTATTCCTTTCGTTCTCTACCTCTCTTTAGCCTCCTAGCCTATTCCTGCACCTTACAAAACCCCTTCTTGGTGAGAGGGATGGCAGGCTTTGTTTTCTGGTCTCACTAAGGCCAGATAAGCTTTCTGTTGGAGTCTCTGGCTATTTCTGGTTACCTAGGTAACCCTGCAAGAGCAAGAGCAGCCTCCTCAGGAGCATGGAGTACCTGTTGAAGAGGAAGTGTGGCAAGAGCACAGCAGAGCAGCAAGGGGAGTTAGGGGAAGCAGTGATGGTTTCAAGACTATCCATCCTTATACTTAACATGAAAAGGAAAAATTGATGTTGATGTAGACCCTAAAGTTGAAGGCATTTTATTAAGCCAAACTTAATATCAGGGTTACCTTAATTAGCTAAATTAAGTCACTTAATTTTTTTGCATATATATTTTTAACTGATTGATTGAGATATAAAACAAACCATACAATTGGCCCATTTAAAGTGTACAATTCAATGGCATTTAGTACATTTAAAGAATTAGGTGACCACCACAATCAATTTTAGAGCATGTTATCACCCAAAAAGAAACTTTGTACCCATTAGAAGTCATTTCCCATTCTCCGCAATCCCACCTGGACTTGGCAAACGTTAATCTCTGTAGATTTGATTATTCTGGACATTTAATATAAATGAAATCACACAATATATGATTTTTTACATAATATTCTTATGGTCACTCTGTGACTGGCTTCTTTCACTGAACATGTTTTTAAGGTTCAGCCATGTTGTAGCATGTGTCAACATTTCATTTCTTTTTATTGCCAAATAATATTCCACTGTATGAATATGCCCCTATTTTTTTAAAGTGTGCCATTCACTAGTGTTAAGTATATTTACATTGTTGTGAAACAGATCTCCAGAACTTTTTCATCTTGAAAAACTGAAACTAGATATACCACATTGTATTTATCCATTTTTATTGGTTGATGGACACTTTGGTTGTTTTCCATGTTTGGGCAGTTGTGTATAATGCCGCTATGAACACTTGTGTACAAGGTTTTAGGTGGAGATATGTTTTCATTTTTCTTGGGTGTATATCTAGGAGTGGAATTGATAGGTCATATGGTAATTCTTTATTTAACATTCTGTGGAACTGCCACGGTGTTTTCCAAAGTGGCTGTGCTATTTTACATTCCTAGCAGCAATGCATGAGGTTTCAGTTTCACCACATTATTATTTTGTTATTGTCTTTTTGGTTATAGCCATCTTAGTAGGTGTGAAGTGTTATCTCATTGTGGGTTTTGATTTGCATTTTTCCAGTGACTAAAGATATAGAGCATCTTTTCATGTGAAGGCATTTAATTAAAATTTATTTTCTTTCCTCAAAGTTTTCCTAGATTCCCAGGGTTATAACTCAAGAAGGAAGCACATCTTCTGGGAATTCTTGAAAAATATAAATTGTGACACAAATTATAAGGATTGAAAGATGGAGAGAGAATGGCTGCCCTTATTGTAAGAACTGACTATTGGCAGGTCAGGATTTAAGTAGAAGCAGTTTAAAAGCTTCATGAACCTAGTAAATGGAATCCTTTTCTATGATAACGAAAGGAGGGAAGAACAAAGGTGGAAGATAGGCCAAGTGTAAGAGATTCCCTTTCAAGTGCTAAAGTACTAGCACAGTCAAGCCAAAGAATGGCCTTCAAATGATGGGAAAATACAAAAGCCATCTTTATATTCTGCAGTACCTTCTTTGGAAGGATACTTCCAAATATGGAACACCAAATTAATTTATGTATGCTTGGTTTTGAAGAAGATACAACCTTGAATGCAGCTGACACACCGAGAGTTTAGAATCATACAATATAAAGAATTAGAGGCTGATTTCCATAAGAAACTTTATATTGAATAAAAAGGGGTTGCCAAATAAGGCATCTCTGAATTAAATTCTTAAAAGCTACCAGACCCTCTCAGATTATGCAGATTTCTTCAAAACTAACTGATTTCTCTCACAACTACTACCACACACACATGATAGGTATTTGTGAATTCCACGATGCCAGTGAGGCTTATTCATGTAACATACCTCACCTTATTTTTCCCCAAATAAGGTGAATCAATTCTAATAGTAATAAAGAGTTAATTGTTGAGTTCTCACTATATACCAGGCGCTGTGCTAAGTGGCATACATTGTGTCATTTAATTGGCACAGCAACTCAGTGAGGCTGCTCTTACTCTTATTCCCAAATTACAGAAAAGGAAATTTAGGCTCAGCATGACTAAGTAACTTGCCCAGTATCACACCAGCTGTAAAGAGGCAATACAGGAGGATTCTAGGCTTCCAGCCAGTGCTTTCAACCGCTGCACTCAATACAAAGAAGTCTTTCTTACCCCTCTTAGTCTTTGCAGCAGGAATTGGGAAGATGTAGAATGGGAACTTTTATACATACCGACACTATTATTTCCACTGAGATTTTGTGATTGCTACCTTGGCCTGCTCAGTGCAGGTGCAGTTGAATGTGGTCACAACCTCCTAGGGTATGTGGCTGCACCTGCATCTGAAGTGGTCGTTGTGTAGTCTTGTGCAGACCTGGGAAGGTTGGACTTGATCCTAGAAGCAGCAGAGGATTTTTACCTGGAGAGAGTCATGCTTAGATTTTCTTTTCTAGCAAAATACAACTAACTTGTGGCATTGAGAAGGTTGGAATGGAACATGTTGAGGTGGGTGGCAGGGAGTTCTATTTAAATTAAAGCCTAGCTTTAGACAGTGGGGAAAAGGAGGACCAGTGTGAAAGATTTCTAAGGTGAGACCATTAGGATTTGGTAACCTGCTTGTGAGATGGAGGGCTTGAAGATGGCTTCAAGAGTTCTAGTTTGGGAGACATGGAAGAGGTGCCATCATTGACGTGGAGTTGTGACGTGGGATTGGGAGAGAGATGGGGTGAGGAATGGAAAAGCCAGTGATAGGCTTGGGTTCAGAGCTCTACTCTGATGGTCTGAGAACAGTTGTGTTTCTTATGTTTTTGTGTGCTTTTGTCAATTTAATTAGAAGATAGAAGAATTTAGTTTGCCTGCCTTTAATTTTTCTAGAAAATTGATGAAGACTAAAATGTCTCCTGGCCTCAGGTAGTTTTCTAAGGCAAGAAAAAGGTTTAAACTATAAGTACTTTTACCAAAGTGTTTCTGTTTATGCAAAATTTTCTCTTGAGTAGGTGCAATTAGAAGAGAAACTCAGGAAGCATTTTGTCACTGAAGAGATGAGAGATATTTGACACTCACTCCCCCCAAATTCAACCTGGTAATGCATATGCTTTCCCAGCTATCCAGTCCCAACATTGACAATACGATGCCTCAAGATATGTCTTTAGTTTAAGGAAAACAGACATGTGGGAATCAATGACAGCCTGGAGCCAGGTACCTCCCCACCACACCCCATTCAGCTTTATGAACATTTGTTCAATTTGGTAATTTTTAAGCGAACTAATAGTATTCTGGGCATTTTATTCTTGACGATTTAAGTCTGGGTAGTTTCTATAGGTCACTCCATACCTTCAACCTAGGCATATAATTCAATTTTAAATAATTCTACTTCACAATCTATTCCTGGGATGAGGTACTTAGTAATATAGTATTGAAATCATAGACAGTGAAGTTACTTCCTGTGTTGTTGTTTCATTTGTGCCTCAAGGTTGCAAAGTTATGTAAGTTGTTTATAGTAAAATGCTAGTGAAGAAAAGTTCATTTACCACAGACCCCACGCATTTAGTTTGATGACTATCTTTGGTCCTTTCTTGCAGCTGTCTTATGTTTATAGAGTCAGATTATCTTATTTCTATCTAGGGTTAAATGTCACAGTCTCATGGGTAATATAATGTAACAAAGTTTGTATTTTGTGCTTTGTTAAAGAAAGTGGGTAGATGATTACCTGAGGTTAAATTGGTATTTGGAACCTCATTAATGACTAATTGAAAACACAGAGTACTCTTCTTGTAATTGCCTGTATGTAGCAGTCTTTTGGGATTCACATATTTAGGAGATACCTTCTTACCACTCTTAAAAATATACATTTACTCTTAGACTTAAAATATTTGAACAGAATACAAAGTTTATGATTCTTAGACTATTTGTACTTATGTTAATTTACATAGGGCATGATTACTCTTAGGTCTCTGATAGTAATAGAGTTTCTTTTTATTATTATTCACTAACACTCTTGTTTCTTTCTACAACTTACAGGAATACTAACAAAGTACCTTAACTACTATCTCAAAATAAAAATAAACTTCATTATAAAACTTCATGATTTATGAATAGAAAATATTGGCGACTCATATTACGTATGCTTTGGTACAGATGCTGAATAGATTTATTTCACTATCTTCAGTGGCTCTTTTCTGTAGTAAAAGAAAACCATTAAATCTGACGAGGTTATGAGGTCTTTGGTCTTTTTTGTACTTTTGCCTTTTTTTTTGCTGCTTGTTATTTCTCCACTTTTGCTTTTTGCTTTTGGGCATTAATAGCTTTTACCTTCATTTGGAATTGAAATTGGGGTCATTATATTTCTATTGACCTAGTATTGCTCAGTTCCTTGAACGATGTCTTCTTCCTCAGTACCTAACAATCTCTTGCAGAATTTCAAATTTATATTTCATAAATTGGAATATCACTTTCCTGAGAGTATATTCCATCTCCAACTTAAATGCAAGTTCTTTTGGGACAAGTGCCATAGTTTAAGTGTAAATTACCCACTGACAGCACCAAGCATGGTGCCTAACTACATGGTGCTTTCTCAGTAAGTGCTCATTGAATTGAGTTGCCCTGGGTTCATGGTGGACAACCTTCTTATCCAGAAGTGGAACACAGAGAGCGTTCTGCTAGCTGTCTTCAGAAATGTTGCATATCTATTCCAGGGCAAACCACTCATTACTGAGACAGAAAGTCTAAAACTACCCAGTAGGGTGGGGAGTAAAGGCAGTTGTTGATGATTTCTTTACTCTTTATGGGGGTCCTTGTACAGTGGTGACAGGACTTTGTTCTGTTATTTGTTACAGAAGAGGCAAGACACGAACCCACCCAGTCATACTCTGTATCAAACACATTTGTGGTATCTTCCGTTTTCCCCAGCTTTGGTTTCTCTATTCCATATCTCTAAGAAAATTTCCTTAAGGATAACCATATGGTCAGAAATATATCTAAGTGATGATGAAGTGTCTATACTTAGCTATTTAACTTTCCTCTGAGTTCTGTTGCTTACTTTATGCAGCTGCCTGTCCCTAAAGTGAATATTTGCTTTTTTGTTCTCTCTCCCCAACTTTACTGCTCCCCTTTTAGATGAAAGTATATAACCAGAGAGCTTGCACCATTGAGCCTCCTACACCATGCCAAGTAGACAGTAAGTGCTTAGCAATGTGTGTCCAAAGCTTGCATGAAAGAGTATTTTTAAGAAGTTTAACTCTTATTATTTTGCCTAATTTCTACAAATTTTGGAGAGGATTGATGTAGAGTTGAAGTTGGGATAGCACCTTGGGAATTTTAGGTGAGAATAGTTTATGGCCAAAGATGAATAAAGATTCATTTTTTAAACTATATTATAACCAGGCTTTGGGTCCAGACTGTGAACAGTTGTCTTGTTCTCACCAAAGGCAATTTTGTTGAAATGTTCTTAGAAACAGTGTGTACAGGTTTCTGTAATTGTACAGGGGAAAGATCATAGAGATCCAGGGAACATCAAGATACTAATTCAACCTGTCTTCTTTGGAAACTATTTGACCCCTTCCCTCTAACTCAGCAACCCCCCAAAGCTGTCAACACAAAGTTGCAAAATAGGGAAAAGATCACAATCAGCTTCTGTGTTACGGCCCTCTGGCAAGAGGATGCTAAGAGGGAAAAAAAAATTCTAAATGTACAATTGCGTATATACCCTTTTAAGGTTCTTGTATTTTTAATGACCTAATATTGACCCTGAATATTTTGGTAAGTTTAGTTCTTACAGAACTACCAAATACAGAAACCAGCTAGAGGCAGTGAAGGACTAGGTGGGCATCGAAGCTCATGGCTTTCTTTCAGTGGCTTCTTCCTGCTCCTCAATGGCTCCCTGTTTATGTCCAGAATGGACTGACAATATTGAAATGTTCCAAATATGCTGTGAACACATTAGAAGAGGAATGTTACTATTATATAAAACAGGCCCCTTCTATAAAACTAAAACTAATAATTAAAGAATTAAAATACGAAATACATCTTTGCAATTGGGGAGGATCGAAAACTATCATGATTTAAGCTATTGAGTCAAATTTATGGCATGTTTTTAACAATCCTAACTTTTATAATCCTGTCTGTTAAGTTTGTTAATAAAGCCCAAGTGTTTTCCATTAGGTTCCTAAAAACAAATTTGTAAGGTCAGAGAATCAGCTGTAGCACAGCAAAGTTAGAGTGCCTTTTGATGTTGAATGACCTAATCGGTTATTAATCTTTTCTATGGGGAATGTTTCTTTCCTCATCAGCTGTCTAAAATATTTGGGAAATTGTATCTTGTGGGAGTTGCCGTTAATCAGGAAATGCTTATTCATAGATGTAAGCCAGACCACATGTAGCAATAAATGTTATTTATCACTATGGAAACCAAAAATCACAAATGGGATAGTCTTAAGTATTAAGCATTCTGTTTCTTATGGGGATAAGTTATATCCAGATTCGGTTCAGTTCACTCAAATATTTATGAGGCCCTTATGATCAAAAGGTCTGTGGGTCCTTTGTTTAATGACTGCATTTCTTCTCACAAAACCAGAATGATTGTTAAAGGGAAAAACTAGGAGGAAAAGGTACCGGTTTGTATGGATTACAAGTTTGTAACTATAGACGCCTAGATTGAAAGGCAGAAGACTAGGCTTTTAGCTCTGGTGCTACCAGAAACTAGCAATGTGGATTTGGACACATCTTTTAACTTCTTTGAACCTCAGTTTATTCATCTGTTAATAGAGTTGGACTATATGACCCCTAAATGATGAATCTGTTTTTCTTCAGAAGTAGAAAACTATTTTTTGTGTGTATATTAAGAGGGGTATAATATTTGGATGTGTCTCTTTACATCAGGAGTAATAAGGATTATTGTTATATTTTAATGACTTAATCACCTAAAAAAGGAATAACAACAACTCATGCCCAGTAAGGACTGGGGCCACATGTTGCCATTTATCTATGGATCCTGCCTTCCTCTTCACTCAGTATGTATTGACAAAGGATGTCATTGTTACCTAGCAATGATGAAGTATACAATAATCTGAATTGTAGTTGTCGAATTTGACTTATAGCCAAAAGGAGGCATGTAAAGAGCATAATCACTGTTCATATATAAAAGTAAGGATAATACCTTAAGCAGTAATTCAAAGATGTTAAAAGGTTGGTAGAAGAAGAGGTGGGCTGAATTGATTAGTGAGAATGTTTATTCATATATCCGTTTCATTCTTAGTTCTACTGAGACTTTGCCATGACTGTCATTTAGTAGTTCCTATAATGGGAATATCTCATGTGTGGAATCTGAATCATTTGGTGTTGCTTATCTGATTCTGTGTGGATAAGGCAACCTTTCTTGCCTGTTTTCTCATTATTAAGTGGAGGAAATATCTATCCCATTTGTATCCTTCAAAAACATTATGAGGATAAAAAAGTTACCTAAATGAAGTTATAGACTAACATTGCTTCATACAGGTTAAGTAGCCAGTTAGAATCTTTTGGATTTGATTCAAATACAAAGGCCCTATTGACAGATATTGCTGTTTGGTTTTTGTTTTTTTTTAAATATGGGATGAGTTTACTAGATTTCAAATTTTAAAATATGCATTCAATTAAGAGTGAGAGGCTCTAAAACATTTGACTACCTGGCCTTTACAAAGCATCATAATAGGTGTCCATTAAATGTTCTTCATTCATTCATTTGTTCATTTTATTAATAGGTTTTTATTATCCGTTAAATGCCAAGCACTGTTATATAGAACCTAGAGTATACAGTCATGACTATAACAAAGTCCTTATCCTCATGAAGACCATATAGTAGATGAACCTGATAGGCATACATTTCATGGATATTTATGAGATGTCCTATAATAAGTGCTAATAAGAAAAATAAAGTAGGATGAGGAGACAGGGCAATGGGAGAAGAGAGTGTTGGGTGATCAGAGAAAGCCTTCCATACACAACAGTGTTTTAACTTCCATCTCCTTTGAGATCCTCTTTATTTCTATATCTTTCTAATGCTGTACCCGACACATAGGAGGTGCCTATTAAATGATAAATGGCATTTTCATTTATTTAACAAACACAGAACACCTACTTTGTGCCAAATGGTGTTCCAAGTGCTTTGCAAATATTAATTTATTTGATTTTCACAAGAACCTTTGGTATACTGTTTCATTTTATGAGGAAATTGAGGCACTAAGATGTTGAGGACCTTGTGCAAGGTCACAGCTAATAATGAATGAATCTGTTTATAAAGGAAGAAAAAATAATGTAAAGAAAGATAAACTCTTAAAGATTCTTCGTGCCGCCTCTGGGTTCCAGGAACACCAGGTAGGGTGGCACACCATGTATTGAGAGCATGGTGGGGTGGCTCAAGCCAGCCTCTGAGGTCCTTAGTGAAAGCTGCTTTCTCTCCTACCTCCCAGGCCAGGCAGATACAGGTCTTTCCCAGGCTTCCTTTCACCTGGAGCTATTTCCTGCTGGACCCATTTGAAGCTTCAGTTGTGCCCCAATCTGCTGCATTGACACTTGCACTTTCCTGGGGCTGCTGAGGTTGAGTGATAGTTTTCACAGCTACTAGAGAAGAATTTACCACCTAACTCTCCATCCCTTCGCTCACCTAGTATTTAAAAGGCAAGCAGTGTTTTTCATACTGTGGTCCACAGACCTCCAGGATTAAAACATCAGGGGGCCCATTGACTGCGCAGACTCCTGGGCTCCACCTCAGACCCACTAAATCAGTCTCTGCAGTTGGGGCCCCAAAATCTGTATTTTAAGCTTCTGAAGAACTACTGGGTTAGAGGATGTGCACTTGCCCTTGTGAGGGGAAAGAAATGAAATGAGAAGAGAGGGTTAAATGAGATATGTGTTTTTAGAGAGAGTAAAGAGAGATTCTGTAATCCCGCTGCAATTCTTAGGGAAGAGAGGGTAGCAAGGTAGTGGGAGATCAAATATTAAGGGAAAATCCAAGTGAAAACTCCAGAGTCATCTGGAATTAGAGGTTAGTTAATTGTGGCTTTCCGGACAGCATGACTGTTTTTGCAAACAAAGTTTTTTTTGGAACATAGCCTCACTCATTGGTTTATGTATTGTCTGTGGGTGCTTTGCATGACAATAGTAGAGTAATTGCTGCAAAGACCACACTGCCTGCAAACCCTGAAATATTTAGTATTTGGTCCTTTATAGCAAAAGTTTGTGGGTAGCTAAGCTATCCAGTAGAACTTTCTGCAAAGATAGAAATGTTCCTATCTGCTCTCTCCAATATGAAAGCCACTGGCACTTGAAGTTTGAGTATTTGAGCACAGGAAGTATGGTTAATGTGAGTGAGTAGCTGAAATTTTCATGTTTATTTAGTTTTAATTAATTTAAATGTAAATAGACACATTTGGCTAGTGGCTACCATGTTGAGTAATACAGGACTAGAGTGAGGGTTTCAGGTTGGGGTTGGCTGTAAAGTGTTAAATACTGACAAGGGTCTGCTTCAGGCCTCTGGGAAGGGGGAGACCAGGGAAAGGAACATCTAGAAAGGATGCATTTGAGAAGCAGTATTAAACAATCCTCATTTTTCCCCCTTGTGGTGATTAAGTGTTACCTGTGTTAGGATCAATTTCTGCCACTTATCAGCTTTTTCTGTGGTCAAATTACTTAGCCTCTTTCTGCCTTCATTCCCTCATTTGTAAAACAAGGATAGTGGTAACACCAACCTTTTGAGTTTTTCATAACAGTATAAGAGAGTAATCCTCCCCCGCCTTTTTGTTTTAAGGAAAGTGGATTCTAAATTTCAGGGTAATTGGTGTATTAACTTGGCTAATGCAGTCTGCCCCTAGTTTGGAGACCGTATGTGTTTCTGTATCCTTCTGTGTTGGTTCATTACGAGGAACCAGGTTGGGTCCCGCATGTGGCCTATGTGGTGTGGTGGTGTCTGGGTTTTATTGACGGTCACTGCAAACACTGATAGATGGCCAGTTTATTTTGCAGAAACCCTTCAAAAATAAACTAGCCATATTTATTTAGAAGCAGGACGTTTCTTAATGTTAGTACTTGTTCCTAGCAGAACAAATCCCAGTAATATTTGAAAGGAAGTATGTTTCTATTTTATCTTTAGACACGTCAGAATCTCCTAACGTGAGTAAGCTTGGTGTCTTCCCTTTTATAGAAGTTGAGCAGGGCTGGCAGGAACATATTGAGAGGTAGGAGTTGCAATTGTTTGTGTAAATGATAGCAGTAATAGGAATAAAAAAAAAGTGAAAAAATTATTCAGAATCATAAACATGGTTTTTAAAAAATTCAATGATAACTCTCATCTTCAATATTATCTACTAATCATTCAGTGCTACATTCTTGCCATGGATAAACAGTATCACTTAAAGACTTCCCAGACTCCAATGAACCCAGCCTCTTGCAAATCTGCTTTTAGGTTTTCTGAGACAGTGATGATGTGGTAATGCTTAGATCTGTTCTCCAAGGCTAGGACAACAGTGTTTAGCAGATATTATGTACTCAACAGTTGCTCTCCAAGGCTGTCCGTAAGACTCTGTTGTAACACTTTTTTTTTTTTTCAAGGAGAACTCTCAGAGAAAATGTAACACTCCTTAATAAGCAAATAATATAAGAAGAGAAAGCCTTGTCTACACGGCAGGAGCTGTTTTGTTATGCAAGCAGTCCCATACTAGGCCATAGTGTTCTGTTCTAGATCCTGTTTGAATGTATCTGAGATGCAGTGAACCTGCTGAGTTTTCATGGGCTCATTTTACAAAGAACAGAAATGATAATGTCAACTCTTAGTGTCCTCCAGCTTGAAACCATGTACAGCATGAAACTTTGGTCATCTTAGGGAGGGGAGATACAGAAGTATGAAAGTCTCTGATGTGATGTGGCCCATGAGGAACTTGGCTGTTCTAGTAAGCACAGGTGTTTGGCTTCAGGCTCAATTTTTTTGTGCACATTCCTACACCTCCCTGCTTGGTATCCCCCGCATTGGCCTGCTAGACTTTATCTACTGCCTTTCTACCGTGTTTCCCCGAAAATAAGACAGGGTCTTATATTTAATTTTTCTTCAAGAAGACACTCTAGGGCTTATTTTCAGGGGATGTGTTACTTTTTTTTAAGTACGGTACAACAATCTGCATTTATTCAAATATAGTTAAGTCATCTTCTTCTGGAACATGATAACTCTCCAAACCCTGAATTCCATTCTAAATTTCTTGCAACTCTATTTCCTCTAGAACCATTGGCCCCAATCTCTCATGTCTAGCAATAGAGCTCTCATGGGGCAGATGAGAAGGGCTGCTGGTCTTCTTCACCGCTCTGCGACGAAATGCGTGGATTGTGCAAATGCATGGGTTGTGCAGATACGCTGCGTAGCCACACCCATCACTAGGTCTTATTTTCAGGGTAGGGCTTATATTGCGCAAATGCTTAGAAATCCTGCTAGGGCTTATTTTATGGGTAGGTCTTATTTTCAGGGAAGTACGGTAGCACACTTACTGCAGCCAGTGACACCCATTTGTATTGCTTCAGCTGAAAGACAGTAGTAAAAGCATTGCTCCTGCTATAAATTCAATATTTTTTCTTCTCCTTTTGTTTGAACTATAGAGAGAGGATGCAGCTTACAGTTTAGAAGACTGTGGTTCTAATTTTCAATTTCCTGGGGGTATAAACCTTATTAATATAAATTGCAGAGCTAGAATTAATGAGTAGAGGTTATGAGAAGACTGACTTAAGCTCAATATAAGGAAATGTTTGTTGAGAACTAGAACTGGCTGTTAGTCTGCTATTGAAAGACTTTGAATGTGCTCGGATGTGCTTCTGTTAGGGATGTTGAAATGGATAAGAAGCAGGTGAGGTGGTCTTGGAACTATTTTTTCCTAAATTGTAGGTGAGTGAGCCTAATTTATCAAATGTGGCACTCTGGTTTTATACCATTGTTCTAATGGTGTGTGTTGTATAATCTTAGCTGCCCTGGAAGTTCATTTTAAAATTAATTAATGATTTACTAGTTATAATATATTTGCTTCTATTCAGCAATTATTTATTTTGTATGTACTCTAGCCATCACACTGTGCTAACTTCATGGGGGATAAAAAGTATAGTAGAAGCCATTTAATTTTTCCCGGAGCAAGCCAGAGAGGTGGTAAGGACTGAACTTTAAAAGAAATAAGATTGGAAGGAACAATAATAATAATAATTAGCATTTGGTATGTATTCTGTGTGAGGCATTTTTCTATATGTTTTGCATGTCTGTCTCTGTCAGGTTTGGTGCTGTTATCTTCATTTTGCAAATGAGGGCATTGGTTAGGGGTAAGCAGAGAATGTTGCATAGTATGGTGTAGGGATAGGGAACTGAGTAAGAGATGGGAAAGGTAGATTGGGGTCAACTTACCTAATCCAAAAGAAAAATAAGACTTTCTAGAGTCACTTCTAGGACCATGAGAGGCCAAGTGTTTAATGCGAAATACATTGTTGTTGGAGTCATGAGCTTTAGATTCCAGTGCCAGACTGTAATACGGGAGATCTCATCATGTTGGCATTGCCATAAACCAGAAAGAACACCAGACTACTGGTAGTTAAGAGACCTGGGTTTGATTTGGGGTGGCGGGGGCAGGTGCTATGTTTACCATTTTTTACTTGCTGAGTATCCTACAGAGACTTAGGCTCTTTATCCAATAACATGAAGAGTAGTAAAACTGCTCCATGAGTTTGTGAAAGTTCCAGGCTTGGTGTCTTACATGTATATAAGAAGGACTTAATAAATATTGGTTGAATCCAAATCAGAAAGTAGGATTTAAAGCAGCAATTCTTGCCCAGCCAACTAGATACTCTTATCTGTCTATTTCCTTTATATCACCCTTTGATTTTCTGGGTTCAGCACTTTCTTGCACTTATTTCTTCTTGCATGGTCTATAGAGTAGTCTCTGAACTGATCTGTGCATGCTATCCTGAATATAGTATGTTAGTTTAATTTTTTTCAAGTATAAAATGTATCATATTATTGCCCTGTTTGAAGATCTTCAGTGGCACTCCATTTACCACAGAATGAAAAGCAGGTTCTTACCTACTTGCTCTAACTGTTCCAGCATTAATCTCCTCTGCTCACCTGTGTATCTCTTAGTTCCAGCTCCATTTCTATCCCTAATCCTCCTACTCCAAACTGATTTTCTTTTGTTGCTCTTTACATCTCTGGTGACATTTTTCATCTAACTGTCTGTTCGGCCAACATGGAGGCTAGTAAAAATGGAAGTAGTAGCATGTGAAAATTCTCCTTCGATTGTGTTTTCTCAGGGAAATACAAAACCCAAGGCTTTTCAGCTGAGAGTGGGAGGAGATTTCTAAAGAGAGGGGAATGTATGAAATTGTCATTTAGGAAAGGGGAAGAGGGACGGGCTAGGGAAATATACTAGGATTGCCAGGACCCACCTGGGATTAGTGGTCGTAAATTTAAAATGGGATTTGTCATTCAGCATGATGAGTGCTTTTCTCCAGCCATGTTCAGCAGCCAGGTGACAGGTGCAGAATAGGCAGAGATTTGGATTTAACAAGAACTGTGGTATGCAAGATTAGTAAAATGAAGAGAAGAGGCAAGGGGAGTTTTGACATATGGAAAAAAGGCAAGTGGAAGAGAAGACATGAAGGACCGAGGGACAGTGAAAAAGTATAGAATCAGTGGAATTTAGTCTCAGTGGGATTAATAGATTTTTAGAGTAAATACCAGAGGGAATGATTTTGACAATTAAGAGTTTTCAGAAATATTTCAAAGATAAGTAGAACTTTCGAATTGTGTGACTAGATATGAGGAAAGAGGGAAATAATGAAATCAGGGATGATTCTTAGACTTTAGCTTGGGTAGATTAGATAAATACAGTTTTCAAGCTCAGATTTTTACAGGGCCAGGAAGGTAAGAGTATCAGAAAATAAGGATTGGCTAAGGACTTGGTAAACCAGCAGCCACATGGTCCATTTGAATGTGTAGGGTAGCTCAGCTATAGTTGTTATTACCATGGGGTATGTGGCTCCCAGGCTGCTAGATCTTCCAGTACTTAAAAATAGAGTCAGGATTTTAATGTACAACCTTCCAATTTATAAATACTGACTTAAAAAAACAAAACAACTAAACACAATGCCAAGTGGTATTTAGACCCCAAATGACTACTTTTTCCTTTGAGGACATTTCTTCCTGCCAGGGAAATAAGATTTTTATACATGAAACTGCATCTATAGATTCAAGAAAGAATTTGAAGCCATGAGAGATGGAGGCAAACCAAGTACTGAGTTGGATCATTCAGGCTGCAGACACTAGAACGATTCTGGGAATTGGCGTGTGAGAGATCGAAAGTGCTGACTAGCACGTGCCATCTCCCAGAACCACCAGCCTTGCTCTCAGGCATGAATGCTTTGTGGTTTCCATTCCGTTAACCTGGAACAGTTTCACCAAATTTCATTTTTAGCTTCTGCTTTTCGTTTCCAAACTGATAGAGGAGTGAAGTGGCCATTGGTCTGGTGACCCCTGGCCCAGGGCAGCAAGGCCATACTGAGGGTGGCCCTGGCCATGAACTAAGAGAGGGAATTGGGCCTGCTAACTTCAAGTCTTTTTATATATAAGCTGTTCATGAGTCTTCGTCCGGAAACATTTCATCCATGCCCTCTGCCTTTGAGAGGCGTTGGGAATCCTAAGGCCCCACCCAGCAGAGCAGCTGGCAGGGAGGTGAAGATAAGTCCTCATTCCCATTGAAGTTGGGACCAGGACTTCCATTTCCGGTTACAAGCCTGCCAACCAAGCTTTTAGATGAGCACTGGGACAGGAGACTAGAAACCTTGGCAGTTGATTGAGAGACAAGTTCCTTTAGAACAGTGGCTGTGGCTATTTGGTATATCTTATGTCCCATTTGTGTACTAAGTCCCAGGGACACAAAAGTGAACAAGGCGCATATATCCATTTTGTCATGGTAATTTATTTCTTGCTTCTTTTGATTCATCAGATTTACTGTGTAACTACTACCTGCCATGCACTGGGCTGGCTGTTGGAAATTTTTAAAATTATTATAATTAATGTGAATCCATTCAAGGATAAGCAAAGAAATTACAATACCTTTATGTCTGTTCTGTAACTGAGATATCCTGAGAGTTCTGTGAGTCCACAGATGGTAAGTGCTATGGGAGATACTGAAAAAAAAGGGCTCGTTCCCTGTCCTCAGGGAGTTTACAGTCTACTTAGGAGAAGAAAAACCTTACTACCTCCAGAGGCACATACATACTGCTATTTAAAGATTTCACTATTTGATTATTTGTATTTCAGACTATTTCAGGTGTTTTTGTATTCCCAGCAGAGTACTGGTACCCAGGTGCTAATAAATGTTGGTTGACTTAATGGATAAATAACTGTATTGGAAGACAGAAATTGACATGTTGCAATAATAGAGATTAGGGTTTTTTTTTTTTTGTTTTTTTAAGAAAGAGTGACATTTGAGCCAGGCCTGGGAAATTAGGTGGCAGTGCCTCATGAGAAGAGAGGAAGAGGCATGCCAGGCAGTAGAAGTAGCCTGAGCCACTGATTAAGACCAGGAAACAATGTGGGGTTCTGCTTGGTGGTGAGCACAGGGTGCCATGTGGAGAGGTGAGGAGAAAGGGTTGGGGCAGATGATGGGTGGGGCTTCAACTGCCAGTCACGGGAGTATAGATTTTATTTAGCAGGTAGTGGACTTTTTAGAGGGTACTTTCAGAAACTACTTTTGATCCTCAGTGTTGCCAGTAGATTGGAGGGGTTGCAGGATCAAAATAGCGTTTTATTTTTGAGAATGGGGGAGACCCAACCATGCCTGAAGGCTGCAGGAAATGAACCAGTGGGTTTTCTCATGGTGCAAGGTCACTCTCAGATGATGAGAGATGATGAACAGCACACCTTTCTGGGGGCCTGGTCAGCACAGGTGCAGGACACCCTCAGCAACATCCCTGTTGGAGAGAGATGCCTTGGAGGAGCTGGCCTAGGCCATGGATTCTGGGCCTTTGAGGCTGCTGTTATAACTAACTGTGGGGTTTCAGCTGGGTGAGGAAAAAGAAAGATCAACCAGAAGAGGCTAATGATAGATCGCTCCCACAGCCCCCTTGTACGCTCCACAGCATCTAACATGCTGTACAAGTGGTGTAATTGGAATATTGACGATTGGATAGAAAATGCAGAACTCTGAGCAGAGTTGGGACCTTAATTACCTCCTTTGTGAAATAATCCTTCAGATCCTGTTCAGCGCCTGCAGTCTTTGAATCTGTCAGGGGAAACATAGGGACTTTATAGAAGCTGGGTGCTTTCTGAAGCCGAGACAGCCTCCTCCTGCCAGCATCCAGCCCAGGGAGGGCGTCCAATATTAGCAGTGTGGGGACTCTGATCTATTTTTTCCTACTCATTATTACTGACTTTTTGTAGGTTACGTTGATAGGAAAACAAACCAGCTAGTTTGGTTTAGAGTGTTTCACGTTAATCTTTTTTTTCCTTTCTCATTACTAAAGAAAGTAGGGCACGTTGTTTGAACAGCATCTAGTCATGCTACAGCCTGTACCTAAAACTGCAGATGGGCTTTTCTGCAAGAATCCCAAACACGTGAACACAGAGTCTTCATTTGTTCTATATCTTGGTATAAAGAAAAATGATCTCACAGTAAGCCTTAGGGTGGGCTGTAGAAGAGGTAGACTGTGTGTGTAATGGAACCCTTTCTATTTAATGACATTAGTCACTGAAGGAAAACACCCACATAATAATAAAAATAATACCTAACATCTGTTCAGCACTTCAGAGCTCCCAAGTTCCATATATATTCACATCCAAATATTAGAAATCATGTATGTGATGTTATACTCTAACTGATGAAAGCAAGGATAGGTATTGGGTATCTAGGGGCATGTGTTTATTTAGGTAAGGATTTGTCGTGAAGAGCAGGCTCCTGTTTTTTTCAAGCCTTGACACTGGGGAAGCAATAGAGTGGATAAGAACCGTGGAGTTAGGTAGAGAAACATGAGTTCATATCCCAACTCCTGCAGCAGGGTGACCTTCAGCAAGCTGCTTCATGTCTCCAAGTCCCAGCTTCCTCATTGTAAACTGGAATGATAATTCCTCAGAATTCACGTGACAGTGGGTAGAAATTAGGTTTATAAAACTTATCAGACACAGCCTGAACTGGAGAAGTACACAGTAACTGTTAATTAATAAAGATTACTTGCTGAGACGGTGTACTGTTAGATCTTGACATCAGTGACCTTTCGTCACCTTTGTGCCCATACCTAGACTGTCCCAGTTCCCACCTACATTTCTCCTTTTGAGACCTCACATTTGTACTTTCTGCCTCCGTCCCACAGATACCGTGCTTGACCTCACGTCCAGCTATTAATAAATCATGGCAACAGCCTCCCAGATAAACACTGGTATCTCTCATTCTGCCATCTCCCCCCACAACCATAGATGTCATATATCATGATGTGGCTATACTTTCTAAAGCCATTTCACAATAGTGTGAATCTGCACTCTCTGTTACCTGCTAAATAAAATCTAACTCCCATTGGATCTCAGTGTCCCGAAATCTGGGTAAACCTTACCCTTTGACTTTGTTTCTCATGACTACTCAGAATGAAATCTTTGCTCTGTTCACACCAGGTGTCTTAACCTGAGACAAACAGTGACCTCATTCCTGCCTCTGTGCCTTTGCTCATGCTGCCCTTCCTGCCTAAAATGCTGTTATATAGCATTGTATATATTTAACATATGCACATATGTGTGCATGTATGAATCTTGAAAGAAATGTGAGGACCCAGGAACACATCTTCCTTCTAACGAATGGTGAGAAAATTTGTTTCTGGATGCATATCCCTCTGCTTTCCATTTTATTTCTGCCTTGATAATTTTCTGGCAATGTTGAAATAAATTAATTTCATAATGGCATCAATACATCCTAGTAAGGATAGTACCTTAGTATTTAATTGTCCAGAGGAAGAGGTTTTTGGGTTAGGGTATTCGGAAAGGGCAAGAAGGCAATAGTTAAGTTTCCTGTTTATGTGCACTAAGACATGTCTTTTTAGACCCATCAGAGAATCCTTGTTCTGCTGTTGCTGATATTTACTGTCTTTCCTTAACTCTGTTTACTTAGATGGAATAAATAATTATGCCTGGGCATTAATGAAATGTGGAGCCCATATGGGAAAGAGTGTCCTTCTGCCTGTTCTCACAGGATCCTCAGTTCCTCAAAGCATGGCTTCACACCACAGGCTGTGGAGGCAGAATAGGCAAAGAGTCATTTTGAGTTCACACCCTGATCTTTCTTGTAAATATACCGTAGACAAATGCTATTTTGCTTGGTCTCTACAATGTAAAATTCTTTCAGTTTACTGAGATGCTTTGCCGACTTGCATTTTTCCTTCTGTCCCTTTATCTCCATAAAAAAAAGTTAAGCGGTGAGGGAAGGGAGAACAATAGCAATAGGAGCATCTGTTCCACGTCACAGATCATTCATGATGAATTTTGTTAATCTTAAATTCTCTCTCCCAGCCGGGCTTCATGGCTCTTGCCGATAATCCTAGCACTCTGGGAGGCTGAGGCGGGAGGATCACTTGAGGTCAGGAGTTCGAGACCAGCCTGAGCAAGTGTGACACCCCCCCATCTCTACTAAAAATAGAAAACTTAGCTGGGAGTCATGGCTCCCAGCTGCTCAGGAAGCTGAGGCAGAAGGATCACTTGAACCCGGGAATTTGGGGTTTCAGTGAGCTGTCATAAGGCCACTGTACCCAGGGTGAAAGAACAAGACTCTGTCTCCAAAAAAAAATTAATTAAAAAAAATTCTCTCTCCCATTTTCTAGAGTATAGTACCTCAGTTAGTAAGAACTTAAATATCCTAAGATTTCTTATTTTGCCAATTCCTTTAATCTGTGAAGAATGGGAGAGACTACCTTAAGACAAGGAGGTGCTCTTCTCTAAAGCCCCAGATAGTGGTGGTAATTTGTAACTATCTAAGAGGTAGAAGTCACATTTAGGGTTTTCTTTTTCCTCCAGGTTTCTTCTTTAGAAGTTTAAGTAGTGGAAAAAGGATCTAATAGTTCTTGTAGTCTAGCTTACTCAGTAAAATTTCTCCTTATCCAATAAGGTAAATGCTCATAAAATCATAGTAGCAATTAAGAGGCTGCTTCTCTTTTCCCGTAAGCATTCATTTATAAGGATGAGGCCATCTTTTTAGGAACTTAAAAGCACTTAGTAATAAGCAATTAAAATGGGATGGGAGGAGGAAACCTTTTCCTTGGTTTTTATTTCAAAACATATGGTATCGGGGGGCATGGGCAATATACATAACCTTAACATTTGTACCCCCATAATATGCTGAAATAAAAAAACAAAACAAAACAAAAACATATGGTATATTCACAGTCCATACGTTGCAGCCTATTTAATAAAAGGGAAATATGCTTATGAGGTTAACCAGGTCAAATACAAATATGTATATGAATAATGATAACTTCAGTGAAAACCACAAATTTATTTATAACAAAGAGTGGAGGGGAAAACATCATAAATGTTAACAATGATCAGAAACTTACCTGATTTGATTTTGTTTCTTTTACTTCTATATGTCTTATGTTCTCCAGATTTTCTTTGTTGAGTGTTAACTTTATAATCAAAAAGTTACTTTAAAAAATGACACTTTTAAAAAGCGATGCCACTAGTCTTAAAAAAAGTAAAATAAAATAAAAAATGATGCCAAGTGATGATTTGGTATGATTTAGTGATGTGTTATTTAAATTGTTTTTACAAAATAAGAAGAAAAATGGGGAAAAAAGGTGTAAAATATGAGAGAATAAATAATTAAATACGACCTGTTGAATATAGTAATTGTTCACATGGGCATAAATCTGGAAAACTCAGATATCCGGAAGAGTCACCAAGAAACAATTTATCTTATTAATTAATATATATGTAGTGCTTTGAGCAATGCTAGGATACAATAAGTTATTTTAATTGTTTTTATTTTAATCATCACCACTAGATAGTAGCACAGTTTATAATACCTTGTACAAATGGTAGTAATCCCTAAATGCTTGTTAATTTTTCTAGACTTTTCACAACTCTGGTTCATCTAATATCAATAGTTGTGTTATGTTTGGATTTTGATGCCCAAAACTGAGCTGAACACAGAAAGGCAAATGCAATCTGACAAGCGCAGAGATTAGTGGAGCCATTTCCTCCACTGTCTGGCCCTTGTCCTGGTAATGGTTTTTTTGGTGGCCAAGTCTCCTTTTTGACTCATATCAAGCTCCCAATCTATGAAAACACTGAAGTCTTTCTCATAGAAGCAGCAGCTAAACCAATTCCCTTACCCCGATCTGTATTCTCGATTTTTTAAAAATCAAATTGTTTAACTTGATCCTCGCTAATCTAACCTTTCTTGGTTTGGGCCCATCTTTCAGCCTGTTGAGGTGTTTTTATTGCTAATTCTCTTTCTTTCCCATTTGCTATCCTCTTAAGCTTTGTACAGTCAAAACTTTCTGCAATATCAAGGATTTAAAATGTGGGACAGCACAGAGAGCCCTAAGGTATGGCATTATTGTTCTTATTTTTTTTATAATGTTAGCAAAACTCATTTAGTTTCTTGACTAGTGACACATTAGGGGTCCTCAGGGAGAGAGATTCCTTAGAGATCGGTGGACCGACCATAGCCTGAGATTATGTATGGTCTGATGATGCCTCAGGAGGAAACAGAAAAGATATAAAAAGGCACCAGGGAATATGTGACACCATGTGTTTGTCAAAACCTGTTAAACTTTACAGTACAAAGACTTAACACTAATGTATGTCAACAAGGCCCCAGTAGCAATAGGCATACCTAGCACACAGATCTTGGTTTCTAATGCCATTCTCCTATAAAAAGAATTAGGACTTCTGACAGAATGATCGATTCTAGATTCTAGAGCTGGGGCAGGGAAAATATATAAGATGAACCTGGAGCATCTTGTAGTGCTGGAAAGTAAGGAAGTGCTCAAAAAAAAAAAAAATCTACAACGATGGAGGTTTGTCAAAGGAGCACAGGAGCTGAAATAGCTCCCAGTGGCCAAAGATGAAACAATTTGAGTAACAAAGTAGTAATGAACTGTAACCCAAATTATGAAATACTCATGAATCCATACTGACGTAAATAGACGATTGAATCAATAAATAAGTAAATGAGGGAGATTGACAAATCTGTGCAGAGAAATTCCAAATGATTTATATAGGTATTTTACTTTCAAGGAGGTGGATTATAACTTGCCACTCCTTAAGTGCAAGCTGTGCATAGTGACTTCTCTCTAAAGAGTAGTGTGGAAAAGGGGAGAACCCTGACAGATACCACCTCAGCTAGGTAATTAACAGTGATAAGTAGTCCTGGTAGTGTTTCCCCTTGATGTGATGTGATAAGAGTGGCACTTTATCTCTGGGATCTTCCTCCCCAAAACCTGTAATTCCAGGCTAATCATGAGAAAAACATGAGACCAATCCCAATTGAGGGTAATTCTACAAAATACCTGACCAGTACTCCTCAAAACTGTCCAGTTCATCAAAAACAAGGAAAGTCTGAGGATCTTGAGCCTAAGGAGATGTGACTAATAAATATAATATGGTGTCCTGCATGGGATCCTGGAACAGATCCTTGGTTTTCCTTAGGTGAAAACCAAGAAAATCTGCAAAAAGTATGGACTTTAGTGGATAATGTGTATTTATATTGATGCATTCATTGTGACAAATGACTTATGCTAATGTATGATGTACTAATGATACTAATGTACTAATTAATAGGGGAAACTGAGTATGGGGTAGATTGTAACTCCTGGTAGTAGCTTCACAACTTTCCTGTAAATCTAAAACTGTATTTTAAAAGTGTTTATTAAAAAAGAAAAAAAAAGGCCGGGCGTGGTGGCTCACGCCTGTAATCCTAGCACTCTGGGAGGCCGAGGCGGGCGGATCACTCAAGCTCAGGAGTTCGAAACCAGCCTGAGCAAGAGCGAGACCCCGTCTCTACTAAAAATAGAAATTAATTGGCCAACTAAATATATAGAGAGAAAATTAGCCGAGCATGGTGGCGCATGCCTGTAGTCCCAGCTACTTGGGAGGCTGAGGCAGGAGAATCGCCTGAGCCCAGGAGTTTGAGGTTGCTGTGAGCTAGGCTGATGCCACGGCACGCTAGCCTGGGCAACAGAGTGAGACTCTGTCTAAAAAAAACAAAAAAAGAAAAAAAAGCTCCAGGGCTTCAAAACATTGCAGAAGAGGGCTGTATACCCCACCCTAGGAGCCTGGGGGCCTCCTTGTCACAAAGCCATGTCTTGATTAATGCTCTTGATATTGGAGCTGAGTCATCAAGAACAAGTTCAACTATACCCTAAGTACCAACAGTTCATTTTTCTGGTTTCCAAGTTTTTGGTATTTATAGCCCCAGGCTCTGTACACTCCATTCTTCATTCACTCTTCTTCACAGCATAATTTGACCTTAGGAGTCCCAATATCCACAATTCAGACCTGAGTCAGCCTCCTCTCATTCTTTTTATCGCCTGGCAGAATTTCTGGTGCCCTTCTCAGGTGCATGCACTTTTTCAGTGTGATAGGCTATTGACTTCACTTACTTTTCACAATACCCTCTAAATTAGACCATCTGCCCCCAAGAGTCATATTTCCTGGAGAAGCTTCTCCAATGTGTCTGTGTGGATCAAATAACTCTCTTTGCTCCTGTAACTTAGAATTTGCCCCTCTGGCATCATCCTCCCACCATCTTTGGTAACTCTGGGTCCTCTCATTCCCACACTAGACCTTCAGTCTCTTACCCCTGCATCTCCAGTTCCATTTATAATGCTGATCACATCATTAGTGTTCAAAAACTGTTATATGGAGTCAAATAATTTGTTTTTAGGGCATTTACAACCCTGATTCATCCTCCCTAACTATGCTGCATTGTTCTGTCTCACCTTGTGATGGTTCTTTCATAGCGAAGCCACGTGTTTGCCCCAAATCAAGCTCACAATGACAAAAACAAACACTGGACCCTTTTCACAGGTGCTGCAGCCCTTAAGCCAGGTGTCCTGGACTCCATCTCTCTACGCTTGAGTTTTTAAATTATGTACAAAGCTTTAGGATGATCCCTATTTAATACCATCCCATTTATTTTAGCTTGTCCTTTCAACCTGTGGAGATCTTTTTGACACCTGATTTTGTTCTCTAGCCCACTTGCCATCCTTTTCAGCTGTGTGTGGTTTGAGAATTTTTCACATTCCAAATGACTGATAACAGTGTGGGATAAGGAAGGGCCAAGTATACAGAGCGACCCACCCCTACTTCCCATCCCCAGTATTGGTGAGCACTCTTTAGGTGCAGTGGTTCAACCTGTAGGGAATATACAAAACTGTTACTAGATTGATATTTCTATTAAATTCACCGGGTTATTATATTTGGCTTTGTTAAGTAGTCCCCTGAAATCAAGGTATGACGGTCTCTCTGGTGTTCTGCATTACAGCACAGAGAGGCAAGGTTCGATTAGACGAAGTTCATTTGAAATTACATGTTCTTTATGACCTCTCATTAACTTCTGGCTAATTTGTTCTTTCATTCATTCCTTTGTTCATTCATTAAACATGTAGTTATTGAGCACCTATGTTACAGGCACTGTTCTAGATGCTGAGAATGTAATGTGAACAAAATAGGCAAGGTCCCAGCTTATGGATACATAAGCAAGCAAAAACATAAGATAATTTCAAATAGTTATAAAAGCTATTAAGACAATGGAATGGGGAGAGGACTGATCAGAAAAGGCCTCAGTGAGGAGGTGACAGTTGACCTGTGGAGAATGATGAGGAGAAAGGAGCAATGAGGAGATCTGGGGAAGAGCAGTCCTGCAGAGGGACGTGCAGGTGCAGAGGTCCTAAGGCACATGTGAGCGTGCATACTCACAGGACAGACAGGCAGTCCGTAGGCTAGAATGTGGTTGTAACTTTCAGTTACTTGACAGATACACTTATTGCTTTTTTTCCTAGAAGCATCTAATTTCATGCTTAAAATTTGACCTTGTTTGCTCAGATAGCTAGAGAAAGAGGTAGATTAGAATTACAAGAAGAGAATTAGCACAATTCCCCAGGACCAAGGTATCATCTGAAAACAAAAGAAAATACTGGAAAAATATGGGTTCTCAAGGGTTGGTAAGAATGCTCCTGTCTTCTCAAGTACACATTTCTTCCCTAGAGTTAGCTACAGTGGTGCTCTGTAAGTAGAAAACCCATCTGTACTGTAATGGGGCATATATTAATATTATCACTTTGGATGCTTTAATATCTAGTGTGAAATAGTGCCTTGAGACATGCAATTGGTTTTTAGACTTAAGACCTTTTGATGATTGCAGACTTAGTCTTTTTTCAATATACTTTCAGTTGTTTAGAAGTTGAACTGTTTTGGATCCAACTGTTTTGGATTTGGTTGAGGGCTGCACTTGGGAATCTGGAGGGCCGTATATGGCCTTGAGGCCACAGGTTCCCCACCTCTTATCTTATAACTCTCATTGGAGCAATATATGCAGAAAACAGAGGGCTCTTGTTATGTACTGAGTGTTTATGCCCCACAAGATGTTGAAACTCTGCCAATATGATGGCATTAGGAGGTGGGGCCTATGAGAGGTAATTAGGTCATGTAGGCTTAGCTCTCACAGGTGGGATTAATGTCCTTATGAAAGGGACCCCTGAGAGCTCTCTTACCCTTTTCCCACCATGTGAGGATAGAAGGGGAAGTCAGCTATCTACAACCTTGAAGAAAGCCCTCACCAGAACCTGACCATGCTTGCACCCTGATCTCATATTTCCAGCCTCCAGAACTGTGAGGAATAAATGTTTGTTGAAGCCATCCAGACTATGTAATTTGTTATAGCAGTCCAAACTAAAACAACCTCATATCACTCACTTTTCTGTTCTTTATCTCAGAGTGAGCCAAGTGCAAAGCATTCTTGGCATCAGCAGCACAAGTGTACGAAAGGAAATGCTTGAAGATGACTGGAATGTACAGTGTGTGATTCTTGTTTGTCTCTGAGTGTTAACTTTCAAGCCATAGGAAATTCAGATGGTTGCTTTTCTTAAACATTCTTTTAGATAGCAGTTTAGAGAGGTAAGTTGAACGTAAATCCTGTAGTCAATCAGACAGAATCTCATTCTCTTCGGTTTAGAGGTAGGTAGTGTAATCAAGGCTGCTGACATGAATTGGCTAAAAGTAAATTGAGCACAGAGTAAACCAAGAAGATAAAGTGCGTGTACAGTATCAGCACAATATTAAGCTGAATTATAGAAACATACTGTATACTTACCACTATTTAGTTGTGAATGACTTAAATATATTTCATAAAGGCAATATAAGTAACCACTCAAATAGTTGTCTCTTTCCTTAGGATATAAGTCTTCCATATCTTATAGGTGAGAAAATTATTGGCTTACTTACATGGTTTGGAAAATTCTGTCAAGTTCAGAAAGAACCATATAGTTGAAAGGAAAAAAACTGTATTCCCTGCAACATGCTTGCATTCTTTCATTGTTAGCTCCAGGACCTAAATGTGTCTATAGGTGAAGGTCTCCCACCTCCACTCCACCAACCCATCACCAGTGAGCAAACAGGCTGATGTTTCAGTGAACAGGGTTAATTGACTTTTGTACTTTTCAGAAGACAGGCAGGTGTGCTGGGTAATTAATAACGTCTGTGATACTATAGTAAACATTTTTGAGAAACATAATTATTACATATTCCTGAAAATATAACTGAGTATACTGGAGCACATGCAGGACTTTTACATTACTAACAAAGATAAACCTGCTGTATTCATAGGATATATTATGAAGTCTGTTAGATCTTTAAAATTGTTTTTCTTATTTGATAAGTTTTAAATCCTTATGTTTTTCCAGATCTGGCACACTTAGTGTGTTTTCTTCAAGCTATCATTGTAAACAAGCAAATAGCTTAGAAAAACTTCCAACTAGGTAATTTTATCCCAGATATCTGCTTAATTTCAAAGGCAACTTGAGTGAGACCTATACAAGCTAAAAAAAAAAAACCTGAGTATAAATATGTGTATAATAAGGTTTCTTCTGTGTGGTATATATATCTTCTAAGTAGCATAATGTTGATTTGAAGATTTTATTTTTGTAAATTTTTTTTCTTTTGCTTTTTTTTCATCGAAAAATTTAAAGATATACCCATTCATTTCTTTTTTTTTGCAAATCTTTAGTTTCTAATTTCCTATGTGAACAAATTTGACGTATGTTATTTTTAAAATTGTTAAAATATCTTCCTATCTGTAAGTTTCTATTCATATGACATTTCATTTTATATAGCAATTGAGCTTCTGAAAAGTTGTTGAGACTTTGAACTTTTATAAGCTAAATTATTTTTAGATGTATTGAAAGAACTCTGAGAAAATGAATAATCACAACAATTTTTAAAATAATATTGATGATCTCTTTAT
This sequence comes from Cheirogaleus medius, assembly GCA_008086735.1. NCBI lineage: Eukaryota > Metazoa > Chordata > Mammalia > Primates > Cheirogaleidae > Cheirogaleus > Cheirogaleus medius. Next base: position 67,800,257 of record VBSM01000529.1, read on the forward strand.
CATGTTTCTTAAAGCAGTTTGTATCTGTGTATAATTGTAAGGCCCAGGATAGAATGTCTCTGAGTCTGACACTCCAGATATACCTAGTTCTACAAGGGTAACTTTTCCATGGGAAACACTAGAAAAAGAAAGGCATGACAGCAAATGTTTATTAAGCATTTTAGGTAGTATATATATTGCATCTTCTTCTGACAGGCAAGTGTTGGAACCATTATTAGATATTGTAGTCTTAATATAATGTTATCTCAGTGTCATTTACAAACACATTCTCTAAAAGATATAACAGGACACATGAGTTTTAGTTTTCCAGACTAACCACCCCAAATCTATGTTTTAAGTGGCTTTGTATAAATATGTGGCCACTAATGGCATATTTCCAGGGCTTGGGGGAGGGACTGTACTTGAGGACTGCCCTGTGGGTGAGTGGGAAGACAGGCGAGGGTGTAGAGGGGTGGTAAGCTGGAAAAAGGCCAGGAGATGGGGAAGGGAGGAGTGATAAACTTTGGATCCAGAGGATACCTTAGAGATTATCTCATTTAACGCCATCATAGTACAGAAGGGGAAGCAGAGATCCAAAATGTTTGTGTGCTTGGCCCATGACACATAGCCAGTGGCTGAGCAGGACCTAAAATGCAGGTTTCTGACTCCTAGCACACTTTATACCCTGGCAGGTGCTGACAAAAGCTGAGAAATACACACCCTGGGGCTTGTAGAGAGACGCAGTGAGGAACTAACACAGGTGTTGGGGGCCCAGGCTTGGAGGCAAGGGAAGCTCCTGTATGAGGGTCAGGTTTAACCATCCCTGAGGACAGAGGTGGTAAGAACTGAGCAGAAAGGTCAGGACCCCAGTAAATGGATTAGCATTCAGGACAGAGTCCAGTCTAAGAATGGGAAATTGCAACACTACACTGATCATTACTACTTATTGGATACTCTTGTATACTAGACATTAGGCTACAAAACATAATCATTTAATTTTCATAATAATCACTTTAGAAAGGTATAGTGTTTCCATTTTTGCAGAGGAGGGTACTGCAAAATTGATATTCAGGGATTAAATGGTTTGCTCAAAGTCAATAGTTTGCTCTGAGAGAGAGCATTGTGAATTAAATCTGTCTGCCTTAGCCTAATTTCATTTGATTTCTGCGGTGTTTTGTTGCCAAGCCAGAATTACAGATAAAAGGGCCAGGCAAATGCAGCAGAGGCTGGGGGGGTGCGTTGAGGTACACACAGTGTGTGCCTGGTGCAATGAAGGAACAGCATTGTCATGGTGTAGTAATTGGAGGCCACCTCTCCTGGCATGGCAGATAACAGAAGGAATCCCCATACTTGCTCCTGAGGAGCTGAGTAAAAATGTCTCTGACATGTGGCTGAGCTCCGTATATGGTTTAGTGCCCGCAGGCAACTGATACTGGGAGAGAAAATCTTGGGCTCCTAAAACTTTTAAAACATTGAATATGAGCCAGGAATCAGTCATTGGTATACTGCAGCCTCTGTACCTGAGTTCACTGATGCTATGGAAGTAAAGCCCCTAGAAACGTTTATCAACTCTAAAAACAGTTCGTAGGAGGAGAATTAGGTGAGAAGTGGAAAATCACAGCCTGGTGAGGAATCATAAAATATATACAGATTGTTAAACATCATGAACATTTAGCCTAAAAGAAGAGAACTTGGCAGGAAAACATGTACTCCACCTTTATGAGGAAGGGAAAGGGAAGGAAATCATTATTCACTGAGCATCTTACAGTGTTCCAGATATTAGGTGATTGCCAATATTCTGACTTCCTGTGGATCAAGAAGTTGAAGCTTAGAGAGAGTTCATTTGCTGTGGGTCACATAGCTAGTAAATGGATTCACACCCAGGTATGCCTCAATCCAAAGTCAAGTGGAAGAGGAATTAGACTTAAATCTGCGTGGCCCAGCAGCAAAGCTAGGATCAGTAGGTATAAAGTATAGACAGGTTTATTTCATAGACTGGTCCAAGAGAACTTTCTTGTAATTACTGCTGTTTTCAAAATGAAACAAAGTACCTTACAAAAAGAACCATCACACAGCTTTACTGAGATATAATTTACATGCCATAACATTCACCTGTTCCAAGCATATGACTCCAAAGTGCCTTTTAAGGTAGTAAGTTTCCTGTCATTAGAAAAGCTTGAGTAGAAGAGGCTGGAAAACCATCCAGATATAGTAGAGGAACATTATGCTTCTGTCTCTATGAAAGCTGATTTTATGTAACTCAACACCCATTGCAATACCCCCCAAGTGCTGAATGGCTGTGTATTTAAGTGTTTTAAACTTTGATGGACATAAGGAAAAGAAAGTTCCAAAAGATGTTCCACTTGGACTTGTCATCTCAGTTTGGGATCAACCAGATGAGCCATTCAGCTTTGAAAATACCCAAACCTTTGGCTAGTGGCTGCACACTAGAATTGCAGAGGAACTTTTAAACAATTCAGATGTAGATGCAAGAGTCACCCTCTAGGCCAACTAAATTGGCACCTCTGGGGGTGGGGCCTACCATTGAATTCTTTTTATAGGCTACTCCATGTTATTCTAGGGTGCAGCTATGCTGAAAACCACTTTCCTGGGCTGAGGACAGGCTCAAGTGCTCTAGAGGGTCATTGAAGGTCAGCGACCCTAACCAACTCCATCTTGTCAGCTGCCTCCAGCTCCTGCCTGTCTGAGCCCTAATGGTGAAATCAGCCACATCTAACTTACTGCTATAATAGTTTGGCAGCCACTGCAGCTTTGCCATGTCCAGCTCTCTCAAGGTGTCAGAAGCAGTGTTGGCAGTTAACAGTTTCATGACCTTATAACCAGATCAACTTTGTTTGTATCTAATTCATATCTACCAGATATTTCTGCAGAACTTTAGGATGCAGAGGTCCTTGAAAAAAGACTTAATTTAAACTCCGTATCTGATCAGCATTCCTGTGTTCGGAACAATTATTTTACTCATATATGAAAATTCTGTGTATCTGTTCTTCAGTTGTGCAGGTCACAGTGTATATGCCTACATCCGAGGATCGATGCTTTCTCTTTTGTCTTCTGTATGGAACTTGTATGTTAACTGTTTATAATGTGGTCCAGTGAAAATCTAGTCTGGGAACCAGAAGGTATCAGAACTGATGGCCTTGGGGATCCTATGAAACTTCTCTGAGCCTCTGTTTCTTTATCTGTAAAATGAGACCAACAATTCCTGCTTTACAGATCTGAAAAATTTAGCTAACCAGTGTGTGTGATAATGCCTTACAACTGTGTATTTATTGCATGCCTTCTGTGTATCAGGTGCTATACTAGTCCTTGGGGAAACAAACATGAATAAGTTATGATCCCTGCCCTGGCGAGTCTTACAGCTTAGCGAAAGAGGTAGACTCAAAACCAGAAAAATTGTACAAAAGTGTGGAGGGGCAGAAATGCACAGGATACTCTGGGAGCATCAGAGAAGGACCGAAAGGACTGGGTTATTGGTGTAAAAATTTCCAGGAAGGCTTCCCACAGGTGCTGATGGCAGACAAAGAAGAGAAATTAACTAGGTGAATTGGAGAAAGCTGGGCATAGTGAACAGGGTGGGCAAAGGCTTATAGATGAGAACCTGCAGGAGGGACTATGTGATGCTAATACTGATGGTGTTTTATTCAATTCTTGTTTTCCCCTAGGGGAAATGACTATCAGATAAGGTGCATTGGAGAAGATTCAAAGGGTAAAGTCTTAAAAAGCTGTCATCTGTTTCCTTCTTTGTTTGCCTGATTTTTTTGTAGGTATTTGGGATATGAAACAGGAATGTGGTTGAGTGATTTATGTACATCATCAAAAACCCAAGGCTAAAAATTATGCTTTGTGCAAGCCAGGTGTACTATATGTTTAATACTTGGGTGGACATTGAAGCATCGTGGTATTTACAGAAAGTATATCTCTCAGAGGAAGAAGGCTGATTTTGTAAAGAAAGCCTTTATAGCTCAGGAGGTCTGAATTGTAATTAAACCAAGAGATGGTCCACAAACCACACAGAGCACTGAGAAGGAGCTGCTTTTGAGCCCCACAGCAGTTTTTTGTGTCTGACCCATTTTTTCCAGCCAGCAAAATCACAACTGTATCCCTTCAAGACTGCCCTTGTGTAGCTGCCTCTGTTGGTTTATATGTCTTATCCTCACCCCGTTTCCTTCACAACCGTACCATCTTGAGAATCAAGAATCACAAAGCCAGGTATCCAGTGGTGATTTCAGTTATTCTGCTGTGGTGGGTGGAGGCAGGAGGGTCAGGGAAGGTCAGGGTGCATAATTCTTGTGCAGTAGGCTTTCATGCCATAAAGTGTCAAGTGTGTTCGGATACCAGCCAGGCTTCCCCTGCCCTGGGAAACAGACTGTGTCCCATACATTCCTACTCCAGAGAATCCTATCAGAAGACCAAATGGCTTCATCAAAAGCAGCATGGTAACCAGGGCCTAGTCTCTCTTGCCTCTTCTGCTGATTTTGTCAACAGGCAGCATTGAGATGGGGGAGTCCGCAGGGCCTTTTCATGGCTGCTTGGGTTCTGAGCTGTTTGTCTGAGCTCTGATTCCCCATGCCCTGTAAGGGTAAAGAGGAGATGTATCGAGTGAAAGAACGCTAAAGGGACAACCAGGAAGCCAGATTTCAGCTCCAACTCTGCCTTTAACTGGCCTTAGGTAAGTCATCATCAGTGGGCTATAGTTCCTCTCCTGAAAAAAGGAGAAGATTGGGCTTAGACCATCTCTGAAGTTCTGTTTAGATTTTACCTGGCAGGAATCAAGGTTGCTGACCTTATTCAGACTGCGTCATTGCCCGATCCCCAGCTGTCCTCATCTCTGACCTGCCGTTTCATTCCCACTGTGTCTTTCATACTTCCCTCAACACCCAGCCTGCCCCTGCCCAACTCTGTTCTTTCATGTCTGTCTCTCTGTGTCTGGAGGGAATCCTTTGGTGCCCAAGCAGGGCTAGATTACCAGATAGGTGTACTAAACATGTGTTTAGGGCACCTGGAAAGCAGAGATACCACTAGTAAATGTTTTTGAAAGAATTTGATACTTACTACTTGAAAAAAAAAATCAAAGCAATGATCATGGGAGAAAGCAGACCTTTGCTGGACTTCTTAGTCTTATAAGGCTTCTTATTTTATGCTTTATTATTTTAATTTAATTTCTATTTAGAGGAATTCTATAGTCTTTTCAGCACTTTGGGCCTCCGAAGGTTTCATCTTCTTCCTCCCTGTAAACTTCTTGGACTCAGCCTTTTCATCAAGCCTCGTGGACGTAAGGATGAGCGTGCTACTTTGCTCACTTTTCTCTGTACTAGCTGTGTGTGCGTCTTTTAGTACAGTAACATATTTCTCTATAGCATGGCTGAGTCTTCTACTTGACTGTGTATTTTCCAAGTGAACATCTCCATGCTGGGAGTTAGGCCTTGGTCAGAGACAGAGGCACAGGGGTGAAGACACATTTGTCCTCCTCCAGAGTTTATAGTTGAAAACTGTGTGGCCACAATTAAATGCCAAAAGTGGCTATGAATATTTGAAGGAGTGCTATAGGAATTCAGAAGCAGAGCAATCTTTGCAAGGTACTCCTGCAGAAGGAAACTTGAAGGGGAAGGTGCTAGAAAGTTTAACCATATTAATGAAATGTGACTATCTGAATGGCCTGTTACTTTATTTCCAAGCTCTAAATCCCATTATTGTAGACTGTTGGCTGCTAACCATTCTCAGAGCTGCCCCAAACCAGTTTCTCCCAGACCCAGACGTTCTCTCTGTCTCCCTATCTCTCCTGCCCTGGCTTTTGTCCTTTGAGCCTGCCCCCTAAGATAAGCTGCTGTAGCCACTGAGAAAAAATGACCAAGTTGAGTCCCTGAGCCCACAGAATAAGAAGATGTTTTCTAGTGGGCTGTGTTTGTGTGGTTGCTTAGGGGAGTGTTAGCTGTTGTGTGGGCTCCTAAGTAACCTTCAGCTTCTTATTTTCGTAGTCTGGTTAAGCCCGTGTCATTGCCTTTGAGTGCTTACTGCATGCCAGGCACCGCGCTAAATGGGCTCACTAAGTCCTCAGCACTCCGAAGTGAATGCTGTTGTCTCCCTCTTATTGATAAGGAAAGAGAGGGACAGAGATGTTAAGTAACTCACCGGAGGTCACACAGCTAATAAATGGCAAAGCCAGGAGTCTTTCTCTGGCAATGAGACTCCTGAGCCTCTTTTCTTGGCTATTAACACTGTATCTACTATGTGATCAAGGGAAGAGGACATGGGGTGGGAGGATGGGCCCAGGACAGCATGGGGAAAGTAGTAACACTCTCTGAGTAGATGAAGAACTGATTTTGAGTTTCTTTCCATCATGGTGAAAGTTGTCTGAATTGTTAACAAGAAGAAATTTCAGAAAATGCCTTCCCCATTAGGTAATATCTTTTCTCTGTAATGCCATCTTTTCAATTCTCTTCATCACTTTTTTTTTTTTTTTTGGCCTAGTATTTGATCAAAATAAAAGTTGTCTGATATGGATGCCTTTTCAACGAGGTACACAGTATCACATTGCCACATGTAATTTCCAGTCAGGTGATGGTATTCTCACTGCTAAGAGAAATGGCAGGATTAGCAGAAAGGGCGATACTGTTCTGTCTCCCTTACTTTACAAGCAAGTACGGTTACGCACATTGGAATGTCTTTTTCTGAATTCTGGTGGAATTGGTTGGTTTATTTTAAGAAGGAGGGTTTCCTTGAGAAAAGGAAACATTATTTCATCTGCTGCTTTACCACACTTACTTTTTGGGGTGTTTGCTGATGTTCATAACTGTAATAATAACTGTGATTCATAAAAAGGAATCTCTTATTTTATGAACATTTCAAGCTGCTACTTCTCTTGAATGGAGTTAAGACTAATTTGGTGTCTCAAGTTGAGCCCAGAAATTTTATAGTTGGCTCTGAATTGATTTCTTCTAAAATATAAGTATACATTTAAGATTCTCTCATTATCTCTTGTATCTAGTATTCACGTGTCATTTTATTTAATGATTCTAGTGGCTTGGGAAGCCCCTTTTACTCATTGTTTTGATCCTTAAGCATAAGTATCATCATGAAATTTCCAGTTTAGCTTGAGACCACCGAACCTCCCTCTACTCAGAATTCATGCCTCTTGCTATGACCCCAAGGACAAACTGGAGAGGGCAGGGCCCAAAGAATGAAGGTGGGTGGGACAGGATGAAAACTTGAATACTAGAGATAGCTTTCTGAGCACTCTGGAAGAATCTCTCTCACATTCCCTTGATACTTCGGTCAAAGCCAAAAGGATTCCACCCTTAGCTTGGCTCCTTCAGAAGTGCCTGGGCTCAACTACCGCTTTCGTTGCAGCTGTAAGTTCACCACTGGTGAATTTAAGAAAGTTGGTCCTTCAGGTTCTTTTTGGAGTTAGTGGAGCATCCTGTAGTTTAACAGATGTGAAAGTGTTGTCAAAGATATCAGCTGTCCACTGGTCTACTTCCTGGGCTGTGCCTTTTTGGTTCAGCACAGAGGAAAGGAAGGAAGGAAATAAAATGAAATGATTTCACTCACTTTTCTTCCTTAAAAGGACACTAAAGGAATACAGAAGGAGGAGGAGAAAGGTGAGGGGTGGGGTTCTGAACTCGGTGAAATAACTTGCTGCTTCTGTGTTGTTCTCCAGGTTATGTCATTTGGTTCTTGCTGGCATGCTTTACCTGAGACTCTGTGGGCCACTCCTGCAGTGCCCAGGTGTCAGGACCAGACACTGCAAACCTGCAGGGGAGAAAGTGAACACCTTAGCATCCCATTCCAGAATCGTGACTTAATAGAAAGTGCCGAAGTTTTGTTATCAGAAGACCTGGGTTTGCGTCCCAGTGCCACTCCTGTTAGTTAGCTAAGTAATCCTGGGCAAGGAGTCGAACTTCAAGTCACTTTGTAAGCTGTATCCTTGCGAGTTATGGTTCTACTACAAACGGCTTTTTTAGTTGCAAGCAAATGTCCAGCTGCATGAATTTTTACATGGAAATACTTCATTTTAAAGGTTTTTAATAACCCCTTTATAAAAGATTGATAGTTTAAAATATTTTGTTGTGAAAAGAAGGGAGAATTTTGAAAGAAATGTCATGGTGCCCATTAGGTTTATTTCAGCACCAACAAAGGGAGCTTCCTAAGGCTTAAGTTTACACCTGAGTCGTAAGGCTTATAAAATATTTGGGAGAAACTTCTCATGGGGTTAATGTTCCACAACGGTCAAAAACCTATTTCCATGTGTCATCAATATTTTGAATAGGACTATTTTGAATATATTTTAGATTAATTGCTTCCCTCTAAGAACTTACACAGAAATTAGATACCATGTTTTGGACTACCTTCCCAAGACTTTGGTGGGGTAGGATTAGGATATGGTCAAATATCCACTCATGAACAAATAAGACCAGATCTTTTTAGTTTGCTCCTCACCACATTTTTGCACATGTATCTTTCATAACTATTCACTGAAAACTATAAGAGATACAAGGCAAAGAGACTCTTGAAGTATGAGGGGCCTAATGAATAACCTGTCTTCCATTCCCGAATTCAAACCAGTTAGAAAAATAAAGGAGTCAGGCTGATAGATAGCAAAATACTATCTTTATTACTGATAATGCTTTTTGGAAAATGTGGCTTTGGGTCAGCAGTCAAGTGGGCCTCCTGAAATTTCATCCCTGAATTAGATTTACTCGGCCCTTTTCCTGGCATATCAGGGCAACAGAAGCTGGAAACCCACCAAGGGAAGGCTGCCTACTCCACAGCAGGAGGGACATCTAGAATTCATCAGCTCTGCTGGCAGGAGGATCCCAAAGAAAAGAAAGAGGAAGGAAGAGGAATTAGTGAGGGGTAGAGAGGGAGGCCAGGTGCATTATTATAGGGCATTCTGTCCAGGAAATGTAACAGAGAGGAGAGTGAATAGATGTCCTTTCACCTCAACACCTGCTATGGGGTCTGAAGACCTGGCCCCTGCTCACCAGGTACATTTATTGGGGAAGGAAGATAAGGCAACTTGTGATTGAACTGAGTTTGCCCTTCTCAGCTTTAGCTAAGGCTTTAAATGTGGTGTGGGAGCACATTTTATGGGACAGTCACATTATTGGCGGTGTTTTAACTGGCCCCCATTGCTGTTTACTTTTTACCCCCATGCTACTTGCGAAGCTTCTTTCAAGCACCACTTTTAGGCTTTTAAAAATATTAATCCTTATTAGACTAAAATGAGAGGAAAGATTCCTCTTCATAATGTGCCAGACAGAACTGCGTACTAGACATTTGGTGGTTTACACACCAGAGCCCAGCGGTGACTTTTACCCTCAATATAAGCAGAGTGTGTTGCATGGCAACAGTCAGCTCAAGCAGAAGCCAGTGCACTGCAGCTACTGAAGACAGAGAAGAGTAGAGCTGCTGTCATCACTGAAGGGAATTTGTTATTATTACCATTATTAAGTTCATAGCTTTGGAAGTTAACTTGTAGTACTTACCTGATGGGACTTCACAATCCCATCCCCCTCCCTGCCTTTTCTTCTCTATTTTCTCCATTTTCTGTGCCCTTTCTAAAGAACGTAGTTTTACAGAATTTAAGGTACACCATGATTGACCAGGTTTCTGCTTGCTCACTGTGCCTGTCCTTTTTGTTGGTGTTCTCAGCCAAACTTTAGGGAGCTGGTTGCCACCCAGGACCTGAGACTGGAGTTCTTCGGAAAAACCTGCATGTATGTTGTGCTAGGTTGTGTTAGCCACTCCATGTTGTTCTCAGATGGTCTCTGGAGTAAGACCAGTCCGTGTGCGTGCATTTGCAGTAGGCACTGGGTAAGAGCGGGAATAATGACTCCAGACGTTCAGGGTCACAGCTCTAACCTGCTGAGTCATCTCAGCTCTGCCTTGCTGGCTAAAGGCTGCCAGGCTACATTTAGTTTGCTTTTTCTGCTCACTGCATTCCTGTCAATGGTTTTTTTGGGTTGTTTTTTTTTTGTCGGTCTTTAGGGGTTCGCGTAGAAAGGGAGTAGTAGGTGTGGATGGAGCCCAAGAGTCTGAATTTGTAATGTGTACCCCAGCTCATATTAATTCAGGTTTATAGTTTAGAAACACAAAACAGTGTAACTCAAGCTCTTCCAAACAAACCTGTCAGCATTTATTCACACAGGAAGGCTATTGTGATTTGTCACATACAGAATACAAAGGATCCCAAAGGGCTTCTTATCCATCTTTCAGGTGCTAGGCTTCCTGTCTTCCAGTGTGCCTTACGCATCAGTGCCAGCAGCCTTCACTCCCTTTTGTTCCTAACCGCCAGGGATGTGCAGGAACAAGAAAAATAAATACTGAAGAACAGACAAATACTACATGAAATTTTGTTTTGGAACTTGAAAGCTAAACACTTTTGGGCCAAAAAATATACATCTTTTCTTTTCCCTGCCCTGGACTCACGTAACCTCACTCTCAACTTACACCACCTCGTTAAAATTTTTTGTTAACCTTCCCTAAACTTTTTTTCCTTTTCCCTACCTTCCCACTAAGTGTTTTAGTCTTTTCCAGCTCTGAATCAGTCTCTACCCTTATGAGATCACTTTTTCTTATGAACAGCTGAATCATTAAAACGAAACATGACACAGATTCGTGCTCATAATATAGAGGAGGAAAAAATGATAAGGCTCTACAGGGTGGATCATAAAATGTTAAAGCATCAAAGGATCTTAGAGATCTTAAAACTCCAAGAGCATGTTTTTCCTTAAACTTATTGCTCGCCTAAACTGATGACTTAAAATGTACTAAACTTGTATTATTACTCATTGTCACACGTGATTGCCATATTTCTAATATGCAAATACTTTATGAATGAGAATTTGGTTTATCTTTAGAATATAGCCTAGAGTCCCAACAAAGGGAGATACCAAATGAATCCCTGATAGCGAGATTCGAAGAATTTATTCCACAGACTTTTGTTGCGTATCTTTTGTATACCAGACAGCTAAATCTGTTAAATGACAAACATACAAAGATCAGTAAGACACAGTCTGTCCTCTGGAATAACTTACAGTCTATTGGGTAAACAAATAATTATATCCTAATGATTGCCCTAATGAACTGTGGGTAAAATAGACTGGGGACTCAGGGAGGCCCAGCTAACTCTACCTTAGGGTGGGAGGCAAGTAAGTGGTTTTCCTTGAAGGATGCATAGGAGTTTGGATTTTGAGTGTGAACCCAATCTTAGAATTTTAGATCAGGAAAGGGCCTGAGGGACAATCATTTAATACCATGTCCTTTTTCAGATAAGAAACCTGAGGCCAGGCTCATGCCTGTAATCCTAGCACTCTGAGAGGCCGAGGCTGGCGGATCGCTCGAGGTCAGGAGTTCGAAACCAGCCTGAGCAAGAGTGAGACCCCGTCTCTACTAAAAATAGAAACAAATTAATTAGACAACTAAAAATATATAGCAAAAATTAGCCGGGTATGGTGGCGCATGCCTGTAGTCCCAGCTACTCGGGAGGCTGAGGCAGAAGGATCGCTTCATCCCAGGAGTTTGAGGTTGCTGTGAGCTAGGCTGACGCCACGGCACTCTAGCCTGAGCAACAGAGTGAAACTCTGTCTCAAAAAAAAAACCTGAGATGTTAATTGTCATCTCTGGGATCCAACAACTAGTCAGTGTCAGAACTAGAGTTCTGCTGGAAGTAGAACTTGGGGCACTCATGTATTCTTGGCATAGAAATAATTATTTTGAGGAAATGGAATCAACTTTGAATATAGTTTCTCTTAGAACAGCCTGTGTTTATAGAGTCACCTTTATCATAAAACTGTCTTAGAAGGATTGATTAACTGTTAAATTCTCTTTTGTATGAGCCTAAAGTAACAGCTCTCCTAGTGCATGGACTAGCTGCATTATTTTAATATTTCATTACAAAAACAGTAAAAGGCGGGAGAGTCTGGAAACCAGTTAATAAGAGTAGCTTGTGGCCCCCAGGTAATCTAGGAGCTATAAATCATTGCACCAAATAAACCAGAATGTCACACAACATAATTAGGCAGATAAAAGAAAGAATCAAAGAATCTTATTCATCTATTTTCTGAGCAGGATCCTGGTATGAAATAGAAACTTAATAGCATTGAATTATTTGAAGGTCGAGCCCTATTGTAGATAAATATTTTCTATAAAGTATGACAATGTCAATGTCACTATACTTTTTGTTTTTAATTGTATCTGATTATAAGGATTGGGTAGATGAGAATTAGTGTGGCTTTTTGACCTTACAGGGGTGCCTAAAAGTTCTATTTCTGAAGTTTATACCTAAATTTTTTGATCATATGTCCACCAAACACTTATAATTTTATTTTATTCTATCATTTGTAATTCCTGGCTATGGATTAGTCTAATACCCTCATTAAGAAACATTTTGAATACCTACCTTCCTTATATTTCTCCAAAATGATTACCCAGACAACCTGCAAACCAATAGAAGATTTTTAAAAAAGAAAAGAAAAAAACAGGATAGTTGGAAGGAGAATTCTTTTTTAAATTTAATGCTTTTTGTTTATTTTAGTTTAATAAAATTTGTTCTAGGCTAGCTATGTCTTTCTTGATACCTGAAATGAACTTATTTAAAACAGGTTGGAGCCAGTCTAGAGCCTGTGTCAGCTCTTTTGATATGGTTCATTCCTCCCAGCTAAAAAAATTTCTCTCTTTTCCTCTTCCCCTCTCTCTTTCTCTATCTCTCTTGTGTGTGTCTATAGGCACATATTTCATTTTGCTTCCTGGTCTGTCACTTTTTGACCCTGTGACTTTATGAGGATATTACCTAACATTTCTAAACTTCATTTATTTTTTTCACCTGAAAAATTGGGGAAATAATTTACTTCAAGTAGTTGAACCAATTAAACCAATTGATCTTGTAAAACCCCTCCACTAGTGTGCCTACCACATACTTGAATCTCAGTAAATTATAGCTTGAATTATTTTGCTTCATTTCCAATGGGTATGTTATAAAATATTAAGAAGAGTCAGAAAGCAAACCTGTTTGTATTGAGGAAAAGTATCCCATTCTTTCCAGAACATAATCAGGGCATGAGAAATAAATATTCTTTTCCCTCCTTGCCTCTCTTTCCCTTTATTCTTTTGGGGTTCTGGTAAACATTTTTGCAGCAGCAGGTTTTAGTGATTAATTTTGAGGCCTGAACCTAAGCATTATTGACTAACATAAAAACCATAGGCCCCAAGAGTCAGTAAGTATTGATGTTGGTTTAGAGCCAGTGGATGAATGATGTTGAATATATTAAATATTAAATGCAGAGTCTTTCAGTTTGGTGAGTGCTGCTAATGTTGCCAATTAAAACATCCAGTTTGATTTACAGAAGTTTAATTTTGTCTGGATACAGTCCATTTCACCTGACAGTTACTATATAATAATGATAAAATACTGTACGTGGCCCAAATCCCTAAAATTCCATGTGAATGCGAGAAATAAATGAAAATAACTTTGTCATTTAAATGCTTATATATTTTGGTGGGTGGCCAAATTTGCATCTTTAATGTTACATTGAATTCTTAAAGTACTATAAACTATTTTTTAAAAATAAAACAATAGAAAAAAAGGTAATGTTGTGGTAATACAGGCATCCCTCTACCTTCATTTTTGCTTTTCTATAATTTCCAAAGTATCAGTCAGAATTCTGATGTAGTTACTTTAAGGGCGTATTATTTTCTAAAATACAAATATTTCTGATTCCATCACCTTAAACCTGTATTGGTGTGTAATATCTGTCATTGGAAATAAATTTTTAAGATCATATTTAGTATAATTCTGATTAAGCGTGTTTCTGAAGCAGACAACCCACATTTCCTCATTGACAAATAGAACTTTCTATAAATTTCTAAAACATGAAAATTGTGGGTTAAGACCAAATCTCAAACTTTCAACCTTAAGAGAATATTTTTAGAATAGTAAGCCAAAAAGGCCAGTCATTTATACTGTTGTAAATCACAATAGCAGCTAACTCAGGTAACTTTTATTTTGTGCGAGGAGAATGGCTCTAAGTGCTTGTATGTATTAACTCGTTTAATCCTTACAACAACCCTATGAGGTAGGTGGCTATTATTCTTACTACTGCTACCCCACCACCACCACCACCACCACCATTTCATGAGGAAACAGAAGCACAGAGAGATCAAATATAGTGCCCAAGTTCACACAGTTGATAACTAGCAAAGTCAAAAGTTGAACTCAGACAATCTGGCTCGAGGATCTGGTCTCGTAATTGCAACATATAGGGCTATCTACAGATTCAGCTTCCACAGACTTCCACAGACTTATAAGTATGATTTGTATTGAAGTAATATTCTGACAAATGTTATTTTTTATAGTTTTCTGAAGTACAATTTTCTAGCACTTAAGATAACTAAGTTATTTTAAGTGATGTATTGGCTATGAGTAAGAGTAATTGCGTTTATATTGAGATTGCAGATAATCTTTCCAAGCCTAGTTTTCCCAGAGTTTCAGCTTCAACAGGGACCTTGATGAATTTATAGTCTGATTTCCTTCTTTTCCCAGTTTACAAATTAGAGGAATCCTTCCATGAGTCCCCCAAAGTTAGTCATTTCCTGCTTTGTGATCCCACAGCATTCATTCTCTATATTTTAAGTAATACTGTTTTGTAATTAATGTGTTTATGTGTTACTTCTTTCCACCCCCCCACCCCCACCCTTGCCTCCAAGCGGGTTCTTTAAGAGATGGAACCAGGTCTGATTTATTTTTGTCTCCCACCAACCTGGTGACAAATGGATGAATCACATTGCCTAGAGAGGTTAAGGGACTTGCCCAGAGTAGCAGGCCTGAAATGTGAGTGCTTTTCGTAACTCTCTGTCTCATACTTATCATTCACATGTTGCCAGAAATGTTTTAAAATGATCTGAATTCGTGCTAAGGAGTTAGGACACAATTTTCATATTATGTTCTTCTAGACTGGCTCATTTATAAAACAATAACAACAGTGGTGATGAGGATGATGGCAGTGGTGATGGTGATGATAATGTCATCGCTACCCATCCTACTGTGTCATTTTCAGGATCAAATGAAATGATAATATCTGTGAAAGCTTTGGAACTGGTAAAGCCCCTTATGTAAGTATGTAGATTGCTATTACAATAGGCTGTTATTATTTATGTGTAATTTACAAAGTATTAGTATTTCACATTCATCGTTTCATTTACTTTTCATCATACCTCTGTGAAATAGGTGGTCTTATCGCCATTTCACAGGTGACAGAACTGAGGCTGAGAGGGACTAAGTATTTAAGCTACCATCACAAGAGGCTGAAAGAAGACTGAAACCCACCCAGCTCTCTGGCTTTTTTCTAACACAGCCACCAGATCAAGGCTACAAAGTCCCTCAGGGTGTGTTGTCATCATTTTCTGTTGTGTGCTAGCTCTTTCGAGCTTCTGGAGTGAGCCCACAAAAGAGAGAGGTATCATGAGATGTGAGAGCAAGGCTCTTCCAGGACCAATTATATATGTGTGTTTAAAGGCTAGTCGGATTTTTCATTTTATCAAAATGCAGGGCTTGGGCACAGAAAGTTTTATGAAATAAAGTGAGCTGTTGGATTTTGAAGAGGCCAACCATCTTCCACTGTTGTAACAATCAGCAGCAGTGTGTGGATTGTGCGGGTCCATGCAGGAGGAGGCTAACCTCTCCAATGCTTTTGTCTCCAAGGGGAGTTCTTACTGTGACTCTCAAAGGAAATGAAGGATGATAAATCCAGCTGCTACTTCCTGTTTCTATAATTCTGAGATTTATTTTTTTAAAGGGCTTTATTTTTAAACCAGTGGAAAATACCCTCAACCTGTTCCTTGTTTAGTATTTCCTTGAAAACTAGCTGTACTCACATGAGGTTTAAAGGGTGTGTGTATGTATGTGTCTGAAATTCCCATGGTGCTGCCTGGGATGGCTCTCCCTCCCTCTCTCTCTTGGTTTTTCAACAACAACAGAATGAAAACCAATTAAGGCAGATTTTACTGGGCAGGAAGCTCTATGTGAGATTGATTTCAGTATCTGATTTAGAGGAGGCCTGTAATTTATATCCTTGGTATTACTATTAGGCTATGCTTGTGCAATTCAAGTCTAGTTTTTCTTCTGCTTGTGATTGTGTCATTAGTGAATAAAGACCTGAGTCATCTAAGAAACACACTACCTCCTCACATACCATTGTTTACAGTAAGTAGCCATTAGGTATAGATGCATCCTATTGGGATGCAACTTGGTGGATTTGATTGTGCAGAGAATGACTTCATAACTAAAAGTAATAGGTAGAAATATATTTTCTTCCAATGCTGATTTTTTTCGTTTCCTAATTTAAGAGACAGATAATGTGTATGGGGTTCCAATGGTGCATCTTTTCAGAAGCACTATAGGAAATTTATTTGACAAAGTAGAATTATAAAAGTATAGTAAAAATATATTAATACCAAATCCCCTCACTGAGTAAGAATCTCAGCTCTAAGTCCCTTAGTCCTTCCTTTAATATTCTTAAAATCATAGCTAAATACTCTTCATTGTGAGTAATTAGTCTGTATTTTGCATCTATAAACTGGCTGGCCTAAGTGAGTCATTTCTTCTTTAAGAATTACACTTATTCCGAATTCATTTAATATTATAGATATTAGATGAATACAGAATAAGAAGGAAATCTTCAAAACCTAAATTTAAAAAAGAAATTATACTGAATATAATATTATATAATATAATATATTGGTCTGACTTCATTAACAACTCCTTCTGAACATAAGTAAAAAATCTGAGACTGTGACACTTATCAGAGGCCTGTTCCAGTACATGTGATGTGATAGAACGCTGACTGATTCTAACCTCTGTTCTGCCATTATCTTGTAACAGTTTCTTGGCTATAAAATGAAATTGATAGTACTTCTTTATCTCATAGAAGTTTATAAGATTCAGAGTGGTTGGAATCCACCGAAATGCTTTTTTAAAACCTAAGTGATGATAAAGACATTAGGTGATAATTGTTACCGAAGGGCAGTTGGGTTGTAAGTTGTAGTTAGATTTCTTAGACTTTGCTCCTTGTGTCCTGAGGCAGCCTTTGGTCACTAGCATTTTGTCACCTTCACTTTTCAGGGCTTCTAATGATTTTTAAATCTTTGGGAACAAATTTAATTTGAGCTAATCTCTAATTTAAAATAAGCTGAAGGGCCAGGCACAGGCGGTGGCTCGTGGCTCACGCCTATAATCCTAGCACTCTGAGAGGCTGAGGCGAGAGGATAGCTTGAGGTCAGGGGTTCAAGACCAGCCTGAGCAAGAGTGAGACCCCCGTCTCTACTAAAAATAGAAAGAAATTATTTGGACAACTGAAAACATATAGAAAAAATTAGCCAGGTGTGGTGGCATATGCCTGTAGTCCCAGCTACTCGGGAGGCTAAGGCAGAAGGATTGCTTAAACCCAGGAGTTTGAGGTTGCTGTGAGCTAGGCTAACGCCATGGCACTCTAGCCCAGGCAACAGAGTGAGACTCTGTCTCAAAAAAAAACAACAACAAAAAAAACAAGCTGAAGAGGGACAAGTGTGGGCTTGGTAGGGTTGGTCAGATCTGAGTTTGAATCCTGGTCAACCATATATTAGCTGTGTGATCTTGGCCAAATTATTAAAACTTTCTCAACCTCAGTTTCCTCCCAGTAAAACTGGAACAGTAATACTACTCCTCAGAGTGGATATCCCAATGTAAGGAGCTCAAGTATGTGAGTGCTTGGTTACTTGGGAGGGATGGTTTTCTTCCTGACTTCCCCTGCATATCAGCAGTAGCCTCGGTGTGGACATGGCAAGATACAGACCAAGACTGACACATAAAGACACCAGCAACACACAGCACCTCCCCTCCTTACCTCACCTTTTCCGTCTATACTGTGGCCAAGGAAATGAGAAGTACATTAAGCTGCTTTAGGTCACTGACACTCTCCTTATGAATAATAAATATTTTCCCACCTTCTTCCTTTGAATATAGTCTGAGTTCTTTGAATGCTTGACCTTCTCAGGGAGTTTCAGCAGGTGAGAAAGCCTGACACTGTTTGGATTATTTGAACATATGCAAAGCTACTCACTCATATGTCTGTGAGTTTAGGGGATTTGTTTGTTTGTTGTTTTTAAGTTATATGGGTCGTGGAATTATTTTGCAAGGCACCTTTTTTTTCTTTTCCTTTTAGGCTTTCAAAAACGAACCCTTTAACGTTTTGCTACTTGGATAAGTCGTATGGTGGTTAGCAAGGTTAATGTTTACCAGCTTACTGAAGGAAAGAGCAAACAATATATATCCAAACTCTGATTAAGAGTTTCCACAGAATTCTGAATTCTTTCAACTTGATACCTTTATGAAGTCATAGCAGCATATGAGTCATAGCTCCTGATAGAAATGTGTTTGTAGGTATGATTTGACTTTATGCTCAAAATGAAAAGCAGGTACCCATATGAAAAACATTTCTGTACTTACCCTGCTCCTGCTATTTTCAACTTCGGCCTCCCTACTCCTTTCCCATCCTAAAAAAATACACCCTTCCATCAAACCTGCCTCCTGTTCTTGCTGTTGGAGCAGCCTTTTGTTTTTCTCCTTAGCCAAGATTTGAGAAGCGTGTATTCGCTTTTCCACATGCTCCTTGCGCGCCGTAAGCCAAACCTCTTCCCTGAAAGTGCTGAAGTCTCAGGTGACTCCCAACCACCAGCTCCAGCAGTCACCTTAACTCCTTAACTTCCCTTCCTCGTGTGTGACCACAGGACACTGCTTACCACCCTCTTCCTGAAGTACTTGCCACCTCTGGCTTCCAGGCCAACGTTCGCGTCATAGTTCTCCTTCTCTGGCCCTTTCTTCTCCCTTTCCTTTGCTGAATTCTTTTCTTCTGCCAGTTCCCTAATGTTAGCGATCCCCAGGATTCTGCCATTGGCCTTTGTGCTCTCCTTGGGGTTACCTCATCTTCCATATACTGATTAGTCATAATGTTACAGAGAACAAACCAAATGGCACGAAAAGGGTGGAGGGAACCAGGTTTATTTACGCCGGCGGGCTCAAAGGGGGCTTGCCTTCAAATTCTGAGCCCTGAACAGAGAGTGTAGCAGTCTTTTATACACTTCATTTTAGGGAGGGTGCAGGACACAGTTACAATGTGGTTATCTTTAGTGGGGCCAGGGTCTCAAGTGACCCCAGTTCCTGGTATAGAGTTTCTATGGAATTTCTTCCTGCCTTATCTTACCGTGGCAGAAGTTGCTGCAAGCAGTTTACAGAAGCAAGAGCAGCAGCAGTTTAGCAGTTACATAGCGGGTTGTTCATAGGGAGGGGTTTTGCTTAGTGGAATTTTCCTTTTCTCAATCAATAAATCTCTAATTCCATCCTGAATCCTTCTCTTGAGACTCAGGTCAACTGACAACTAGTCATCACTACTTAAATTTATTATACAAATCCTAGTAAATTCCTACGATTCCAGGTAAAACTGAATTTACTTGGAAATCATCTTGACAAGAGTAGCTTTCTCCTTCATTTCCCTGCTTCCATCCTTTCCTCTCCCCAGTCCCATTTCCATATTCTGGGTAGCATTCTTTCCAAAATGGAATACTGATCTCATTGCCCCACTTGTTAAAACCCTTCAAGGGTTCCTTATTGTCCCCTTGTAATTTGGATCTGACATCATTGAACCTTCTCGGAGCCCTACTCCTCGAAAATCCCCCCATCCTTCAATTTTTCAAAAGCTCTCCTCCTCTTGTGTTCTGGGAAACCGATAATTTCCTTGTTTACCCGCCTCTACAAATCTCTAAGCCCCTTCCTTTTCTTTGAGATAGCTCTCGTTAATGAATGTTTTATTATCACAACAGCCTAAATAAAATCATCTCCTTAATTGTCCAGTGCATTTTGTCTCTCACAAGCCTTACCCTAATAACTTTGCTATAGTTTCTGTGTCATTTTACATTTCTTTATATTATTTTAATGTAATTTCTACATTATATTTAGTTATAATAAATTGTAATGTATTGGTCATAAATTATTTTAAATTAATTTTTTATTAATATAAAATACTATTTATTTTATGTTTATACTTCCACTGTTAAGTCCTTCAGTATTTGTGAAAATACTTGCTTTTCTATTTCCAGATGCTTTTATTTAAGGGGTGTTTTTTGGTGGTCAGAGATTTTATTAGTTATGGTATCAGCTAAACTGTTGGCTCCTGAGTAGAAGGGCTTAAACAAGACGTATGCTTATTTCCTTCTCATAGAACAGTGCACATATGAGCAACCCAGGGCTAGCAGACTAGCTCTACCAAGCTTCACTCATGCTTTTT